>CM038146.1:374027013-374615527 GCA_021437245.1 Aegilops speltoides
TTATCCATCTCACAAGACTGAGCTCCAAGCCCCAAGTCCAAGATCTCGCCTCGACTTCTCTCGACCATGTCCGGAGCGGAGGCAATGGTTGGCCTCCGGCTACGCGAGGAGCACATGGAAAACCACAGCTGCCGATACCTTTCCGCGACATCGCGGCACCAAGGCGCGACAAGGCAGCTCATCCCCACCCCTGCAGCCCTATGAGAGGGTCAGATTCTTCCCCACTTCCTCCGCTGGATCTGGCTTTCGCTGCACCCTTTGTCCGGGGGCATGTATTATTATGGCCTGGATTTCCACGACCGGCACCAAACTTCATCCTCAACATCTCGCTGCTTATCGCAGGTGCAAGTCCTTCCTCTCAGATCCAGCCCCACTTCGCTTAGGCTCAAGACCTTCAACGCTGTCAAGGTAGTGAAGGGCATCCAAGCGGAGTGCGGAGGCGCTTATGTTGGGCAAGATGCCCAATGTCATCCTGCTCAAGGGGCCTTCGTGGAGTCCATCAAGGGATGGCAATTGGGGTGGTTCTACATCACCGAGCCGCTGCGGACTCCAAAATGGGCGGGCGCGGCCCTGAAGTTCAGATCTGTATCCCGATGCACCACCTCCCGGAAAGAGAAGGGCTTGCTATGGGGCAGTTCGAGGAGCCGACAGACTCCACCTGCGCTTCGCACTTCGTGAACAAGAAGCTTAGCCTTGTCAATGTGATCCAGTCATGCTCATCCGCCGGATTCTCCTCGCCAACAACGGGCCTTCAACCTGTGGAGTTCGATCCAAGACAAAGACCAGCACTCGAGCGGCTCTTCGACACCACATATGAAGCCATCCGAGGGTGTTGTTCAAAGGTGGAGAAGCCTCGCCGCGCGATCGAGATCGTGGATTCAGACTGCGCCCGCCGGTGAGGTAAGCCATATCCTCTATGGGACAGCTTGTTTCCTTTCATAGTTTGACTTATGTGGAATCTAAAACTCCCAATGCCTTTGACAGACTGTAGAGGACGTCCGACAGTAGACCTGGCCTGCTCCCCTTCCCGAAGACTCCAAAGTGACGCCCGCTTAACTGGGTTAGCTGGTCCCTAAGACTCTGTGGTGCCGGAGAAGAAGGCCAAGAAAAAGGCCATGGGAACTCACAAGTTCCCTGCGCCAGTGATATCTGACTCATTGTCCGATGGCTCCAAGGCGACTCCCCCAAGACGAAAGCAGAGAAAGAGGACTCTCTCCTGCAGAGGAAGGAGAGAGGAAGAGGAAGGCTTCTCAACGGGAGGCCAAGGGTCCAAGAGGGGAAGGACTATTCTCCTGACAGCCCGCCAATGCCAACGCTGGTGACGTAAGAGTGGCCTCAAGGACCAGGCCTCCAAAGAAGATCGTAAGTATCCGGATTCCTGAATTTTTAATTTCTTTTGTGTCACATAGTGTCCTTTCTAATGCCGCACACCGCTTGCACCGCCGATGATGATCTCTGCCTCATCGAAAGGGTCGCTGGTCTGCCGGATGTAGATTCCATCCCGACCGCTTTCCACCCCCTCTCGACGCCGAGGACGCCGAGGTGGGATCCTGTGAAGGGACCCATCAGAGGAGGCCCGAGGCGCCACAAGGCAGCCTCCGAGTTTGCGCCGATTCCACGCCGAACCCGCAGTGGTTCCGGAGTCCGGCAGCGCCCTTCGCAAGAAGGGCAAGATCAGGACGCCGGGCCTCCGGCCCATCCGGGAGGCGCCGGACAACTTGTTGGAGGCGCCAAAGGCGCTCCATCAGGAAGAGCACCGCACTATCATGAGTGCGTGATTCAAGGTTCAGCTCGCCAAGAGCGGGCTAACTGGCCTCGCAGTAGCCTTCTAACAAAGCTTTGAGGTAAGATGTTTAAAATATGTAATGTAATACCGCATACAAGAAGCCCTCGATGCTCAGTTCGGTGTCTCGGAAAGAAAACCGATTGAGGATCTAAAAAGATATACGCAGGAGTGATAAAAATTGTGTCAATATGGGTTTGCAGGCTACGCTGACCTCTCGGCCAAGACCGATCATGGAGGTCGATGCTTGAGCAGACCTCGAGCGGTCCGAGCAAGAGCTCGGCCTTGCCAAGAAGCAGCTCGAGGACAAAGAAGGTGAGTGACACCACTTTAAAATTTGTACTTCATGTAAAAGGATTTTGTTGCAATGAAAATAACAAGGATAACGTGGTACTGCAGGGCCACTTAACAAGGTGGCGACCTCAAGGAGGCGTGTCCGCGTCGAACGCAATGCGGCCATGAGCTAGCAGAGCGAGAGAAACAGAGGTGCGTGTATGAGGTGCGGTAAGAGGCTCCTGTGCCTCATGGAAAAGCATGAGAGTTTGGAGCGTGACTCAAAGACTTGAGAGTCCGAGCTTGCCTCCTGCTCTTGAAAGTGCCAAAGTCATGCAAGGCCGAGGCCCATAAGGCCCTCCAGAGATTGAGGCGGTGAAGAAAATAGCGCTGGTAAGGCATTTTTCATGCAAAGCAAGCATGTTAATGTAAATTACTACATTACTTACCCGACCTCGAGAGCTCTCTGTATGCTTATTGCCGATCTCGCCTTTGGCAAGCAGGTTTGATGCCAAGATTCTACCGTGCAGGAGGGAGCTCAACGAAAAGTTTTTTTCGGTCTTAGTACGCTGAGTCCGAATATCCGGTGCCTTTTCTAGCGACCAGTCAAGCAACTGGTCGAACTCCACAAGGTAGCCGAGCAGGTGCCATGAAGGGCCTCATAGTCCGGCTTATGGCCCGAGAGGCTATGCCCGGGAGCTACTTGGCCTCGGCGGCAGCTAGTGGATGTGCCCCGGGTGGAGGTCATCAAGCGCCTCGGCCAGATTGAAGGTGCTCTGCTGGCCCTTGCTCACAAGCAAAGGTGCATTGGGGCAGCCTGATGCGGAGAGGCTTATCATCGACGCGCCGCCAATGGGCAAGGAGTATCGTACGCCCGAGATGTACTATAAGACTGTCCTGAAGGGTGCCCGCAAGATTGCGGATGAGTGCCCCAAAGATGTAATTATTGAGTGAACTCGCTATGTGTTATCTTGTGCGCTGGAAATTGTGTTCATATGCGCTAAGCAACGCTTATTGATTTAAAATATTACCTTCTGTGCGGCCGTTTATTAAATCTGAGAGATGGCAAGTCCTCGGCTTCAGGCCCCCTGCCACGAGTGCTGGGTTGTTCGGGATAAACTTGAGCACTCTTGTTCCCATATTTGGGTCCATCTAGGGAGGTGCTCAACACAACGAACAAGGCAACCGGACTTATAATGCTTGAACACTCTCACTTAGCCATAGAATTCTATAATTTTAAATTTCTGCCAAGCCCTAGTATTCGAAGACCGAGTTCGGGCGCTTATCCACGCCTTTGGCCGACATTATCCGCTTCTTCGTCAAGCGCATAAGTCTTTAGGGACTCAAAAACCTCTCTAACAGCGATCGCCGGTGTCAAAACCGGCGGATCTCGGTAGGGGGTCCCAATCGTATGCCTAGGCGGATGGTAACAGGAGACGAGGGAGACAATGTTTTAGCCAGTGTTCAGCCCTCTCGATGGAGGTAAAACCTCACGCCCCGCTTGATTAATATTGATGATATGGGTAGTACAAGAGTAGATCTACCACAAGATCAAGGAGGCTAAACCCTAGAAGCTAGCCTATGGTATGATTGTTGAGATGTCATGTTGTCCTACGGACTAAAGCCCTCCGGTTTATATAGACACCGGAGAGGCTAGGGTTACACAGTAGTCGGTTACAATGGTAGGAGATCTACATATCCAGATTGCAAGCTTGCCTTCCACGCCAAGTAAAGTACCTTCCGACACGAGCCGAGTCTTCAATCTTCTATCTTCGTAGTCCGGGAGTCCGCGGATATTGATAGTCCGCTATCCGACACCCCTAGTCCAGACTCCTCAAGAGTCCCCTCGAACCAGTCTTCAATGGCAATAAGTCCGCGGTATAATGTTCGGCATTGCAAGGCGGGTTCCTCCCTTGAATAATCCGGAGAAGATAATGAACACCGTGATAGTGTCTGCTCTACAAAATAATTTCCACATTCCAACGTAGAGAGAATAAAACACATACACCGATCCAATCACGACGATTATGCGGCATTGACATCACACCAAGCACCAAGCCTTTGTTTGAATTACAGCATCACTTCGCATGTTTTAGCGGTTTCTTTGGCACGCCCCGTCAAGCGTAGATCGTGTTCCCTTTTTCCGGATTCTCATCAATAAGTGTGTGGTAATCCAACCGCGCCATTGATGGTGGCGCTTGGGAGATAAGCGAAGTTTTACCAGCCGGTGAGGGACGATAGTTTTGTCCGCCTATATATAAGGGATAAGGATTCACCTTCCCACCCACGCCTTCTTCCTCCTTTGCTCATCCATCCCTCGTGGAACCCAAGCTCCAATGCTCAAGTCACAAGATTCCGCCGACCCTTCTCCTAACATGTCCGGAGGGGAGGCAGTGGATGGCCTCCACCGCCAAGGAGGAGGACATCACCAAGCTGCGCTTACGCCGGATATCTTTCCGGAGACATCGCAGATCGGCCGCCTGACGCGGGCAGCTCGCTCCTACCCCTGTGACCTCACGAGGGTTGTTTTTCTTCCCCACTTCCTCCGCTGGATCGGGCTTTCCGCCCATCCATTCGTCCGGGAATCATGTTCTACTACGGCCGGATTTCCACGATCCGCGCCAACTTCATCCTCAACATCTCGGCGTTTATCGTCAGGTGCGAGGCCTTTCTCTCGCATCCGCCCCACTTTGGCATGTGGCTCAAGACCTTCAACGCGTCAAGGTTGTGAAGGAGACTCAAGCGAATGCGGAGGCGCTTATGTTGGGCAGTTGCCCAACGCCCCTTGGCTAGAAGGGACTTCGTGGACTCCGCCAAGGTGGCAATCGGGTGGTTCTATATCACCGAGCCGCTGAAGCCCGCATGGGCGGCGGCCCCGAATTTAGATCTGAATCCCACGCAGCTCACCTCCCGGAAAGAGAAGGGCTTGCAGTGGGGGTGACCCGTGGAGGTGACGGGACTTGAACTTGTATCATGAAGTCGTGAGCAATGGGCTCCGCTTGTCGACGTGGTCCAGTCATGCTCCTCCCGGATTCTCCCATGCCAAGAAAGGGCATTTAACTGCGGGAGTTTAATCCGAAACAGCACCAGACGTTAAGTGGGCTCTTTGATACAACGACGAAGGTGCTTGGAGGGTGCTGTTCAAGAGCTACCGCATGCGCCAAGATTCCGGATCAAGACCGCAGATTCAGCTTTCAGCCCCCGATCGACGGGTAAGTGATTCACCCCATTACGGACACTCAGTAGTACTTTAGATTGACTCTAGCGAGGTTTCTAATCTGCTCTTCCTTGACAGAATGGATGGAGAAGGCCGAGCTGCTTATCAGTCCGCTCCCATGCCGTAAGAACCAGTGGATGCCCATTTAGCGAGAAAGAAGGGTTCCGCAGACCGACGTGGTGCCGAGAAGAAGGCTAAGAAGGTGGCCGGGGACTCGAAGAGTTCTCAGAATCAAGTTGCCCGACGACGACGAGGACTCTCCCCGAGGAGGCGGAGGAGGAGTACTCTCTCCCGGAGGAGGAGAGAAGAAGAGGAAGGCCTCACCAATCGGGCGGCCGAAGGGTCCAAGAGGGGGAGAACTATCCTCGACAGTTTCGCCAACATCGTTGGAGAAAGAGTGGCTCCTAAGGGCCGGGCGTCCCGCAAGATCGTAAGTATCCGGATCATTCATACGCCAGATATAGTAGTGTCACGCAAAGGTCCTTCTAATGCCGCATTGTTTTTTAGTCCGCCGGTGATTTACTTTCCGGACTCGATGAGCGGGTCGCTGGCACCGCCGGATGTAAATTCCATCCCGACCGCTTTCTACCCCACGCCAAGACGACGAGGCGGAATCCCATGGGGGACGCGCCAGAGGAGGCTCCGGAGGCGCCATAAGGCAGCCTCGACTTTGTGCCGGATTTCATCAGGAACCCGTAGCGTTCCAGTGGTCCGCAAGCAGCCCCTCGAAAGAGGGGCAAGACTGCGCCGGGCGGCCGGCCCAACCGGAGGCACCGGACACCTGGCCGGAGGCGCCAAAGGCGCCCATCGAAGAACACCGCACTCTCATGAGTGCGGTGATTGAGAAGGTCCAGCCGCCAAGGGCGGGCTGACCAAGCCTCGCAACAGCCTTCTAACATGCTTTGAGGTAAGAAGTTTAAAATTAAGTAATATAATACCAAGATAGACAAGAGCTCTCGATGCTTAGTCGGTGTTCGGAAAGAAAAGCCGGACTAAGGATCTTTAACAAGATATACGCAGGTTTCTAAAATATGTCAATATGGGTTTGCAGGCTGCATTGTTGACCTCTCGCCAGATTAAATGGAGGTCGAGGTGTTGAAGAAGGACCTTGAGCGGTCGAGCAAGAGCTCGCCATGCCAAGAGGCAGCTCAAGGAAAAGAAGGTGAATAACACCACTTTAAATATGCACCTTACGTAAAAGGGTTTTGTTGCAAACAAGATTAACAAGGATAATATAAAGCGGATGCAGGGGCCACTAATGAGGTGGCAGCCTGAAGGATGCCGCGGTCTGTGGCTGAACGCAATGCAGCCACAGAGCGGATCGAGCGAGAAAAGCAAGCGCGCCGTGGCGGAAGTTCGCAAGAGCTCCGTGCTCATGAAAAGCATGAGAGTTTGGAGCGTGACTCCAAGACTCAAGAGTCCGAGCTTGCCTCGCCTCGAGAAGGGCCGAGTCCGCCAAGGTCGAGGCTCAGAGGGCCCATATGGAAATAGAGGACATGAAGAAGATAGCAGCGGTAAGGCGTTTCATGCAGAGCAAGCATGTTAATGTAAATTAATGGATACTTACCCAATTCGAGCTCTCTGTGGGCATTTGCAGATCCGCCGAATGCGCCCGATGCCGCGCTGTCTATCGTGGGCGAGGAGGAGCTCAACGGAGAAGGTCTTCGTCTCAAGACGCCGAGGCCGCCATCCGGCAGCTTAAGCGACCAAATTAAGCAGCTGGTCGAACTCCACAAGGTAGCCGAGGAGGCCATGAAGGGCCTCACACCCGGCCAGGTTCGGGCAGGCCATGCCGGCAGCTACTTTGCCTAGTGCGGCGGTTAGTTGATGCGTGCTCAAGGCTGGATGTGATCTGCCGATCCGCCGCATTGAAGGTGCTCGTCGAGCCCTTGCCCGCATAAAGGTGCAATGGGCAAGCGGATGCGGAGAAGCTTCGGACGGATCCGCCGCCGGGCAAGGAGCACCGTGACACGGAGCGATATTATAAAGTTGTCTCAAGGGAGCCCGCGATATCGCGGATGAGTGTCCCTTAATGTAATCCTTGAGTGAACTTGTCGGTGTTTATCCTGCATCGAAAAAACTTTGTTTATATGCGCCATGAGCAACGCTTTGTTCAATTTAAAATGTTACCTTCAGGCGGCCGCTTGTTAAATTTGAGAGATGGCAAGTCGTTGGCTTCAAATTTCAAGCCACGAAAGTGTCGGGTGTTCGGTGATAAACTTGAGCACTCTTGTTCCCATTTTTGGGTCCATCTAGGAGGCGCCAACACGATTTAACAAGGCGACCGGACTTATAATGCTTGAACACTCTCACTTAGCCATAGAATTCTATAATTTTAATTTCATGAAGCCCCGGTATTCGAAGACCAACCGGGCGCTTATCCACGCCTTCGGACATCATCCGAATCTCGCCAAGCGCATGAGTCTTTAGGGACCCAAAAGACCTCTCTAACAATGATTTTCGCCTTATCATGCCGCCAGTTTTAGCTTTCCATCGAGGCGTTAACCTGCTCAACCGGGCGCAATCGCAGTGAGTTCTCCTAGTGCTACCTTAGCCGACGGAACGGAACATAAGGTACCAAACATAGGAGCCGGGCAAACCCAACTATTGACCCAAGACATGATTCGAGCTGATTCATATAATGCTATAAGTTCGGGTGCCGACTTGTGAAAGTGTTCGGACTTAATCACACCGCAATATGGGGAACAGAGCCCTCGGGTATTCGTCTGCACTAAAGTGTACGGGTGCAATATGTCATATAGTGAACATTTGTAGAGGATAACGAATTGCTATGAAAAGGTAATAAACTTGCAAAAGGAAGTGCTGCGTTATTTATGAAAGAAGGTCTCGCTAATAAAGCGGATGATACAAATAGTGCGTAAGCAAGGTGTTTGGACTAAATTAATATGTCCCTCCGTGATAAGCTGCAGACTTGGTGTATGTAATTGATTTAATGCTCGAACGGAGACCACCGAGTGTTCGCCGCAGCCTTCTTTGTTCCCCGATCGTTGTATCGTGAATTTGGCGAAGTTCGGCCGGATAGGGCTTCCGTTAATGGAGTCCTGGTATGCAAAAGAAGAAAAGATAAAAACAAAGCCAAGGGGGCGATCATGAGCCCCTTGTGTGGTCGAGCCGCACTTCTTGGTCCTTGTGGTTAAGCCCTCCTTGCGCCCATGGTATCTCCAAAGCGTAATGATGTACGCGAGTGTTATTCTAGTGACTGCGCTGGCGGGGTTAGCCGCATACGCTACGCTGCTCGTCGCGCCAGTGGTCTTGGTTGTTGTTGCTCCGAGCGCTTTTAATGTGTCCGCTTTTTAATTACCGGACTAGAGAATTGCCGGAGAAGGCTGCTCAGATTTCCGCCATGAGGGTCACAGATGTTCCTCCGCTCGAGGGAGCATTCCGATTCCTATTGACCGTAATGACTCCACGAGGGCCCGATCTTGAGCTTTAGGTATGCATAATGCGGCACCGTGTTGAATTTTGTAACGCTGCACGTCCGAAAGCAGGCATGATAGCCGCTACGGAACGGGACTATATCAAGATTAACTCTTCGCTTCGAAATTATCCGGGATCCAAGACCACTTCAGGTGATGAGCTCGCATAGCTGGCTTCCACTCTCGATGACACCTTTAAAGGTTGTCTTAGTAGGTTTGATCCTCGGATGGGTCTATGCCCATTTTATGACCGTGGTCCCGATAAAGGTGTTCAGCTGCCACACCGGCCCATCAGACTCTTGTGAGGTGAACCACGACGATTGGGTCTAGGACCACGCGCGAATCCGCCATGGCGATGCTAGTTCGGATGGTCTCGCCGATCGAAAAGTGATCGGACAGAGGACCATGGATTGAACTTGGGCGATCGCTCCATCGCATAGACGCCCCAGAGGCGGCTTCCTTTCCTCTTGGGTATATGGGTCACGAATCATATTCACCGTCTGCACTTAAGGGGAAAACCTTTCGTCCTCTTCGTTGTTCGGGCGGCCGGCTCTTCCTCGCTGCCGTTGTTTAGCCCTTCTCATTGTGTTCGCAATTAACTTGCTACCGCCTCAACACCCAACAATCTCTATTGGTGTGATTAGCTGGTTTTCGGGTGCCATGTATCCGCATGAGCGGTCGAGTATTCTCGTCCTGCATTGACGGGCCCGAGTTGTTCTTTTAAATGGCTTCTTCCGCTGACCGGTTTGAGCCTCGAACCGCATTGACCGCCAGATCCTCTTTGTCGCCACCGTTAGTACGGGCGCTTTGTTTTTATTCGACGTGACTCGCCATGATTGTCCTTGGAGTCCGGCTGCCAGAATTTTTTTATGAGATTATTGCCGCGGCTAGCTAACTATCCTCTCCCCGCAAAAGCGGGTCATTAACGATGTGAGGGCTGCCATGGATTTCGCTTCTCCTCGCCCTGTGCCGGGCTAGCCATTCGTCCCGGATGTTGTGTTTGAAGGTTGCGAGGGCCTCCAGATCCGGACAATGACGATTTGATTTTTTCTTCGCCAAGAACCGTGTCCGTAACTGTCCGCCGATTCGTCTCGCTGCTGAATAATGTGGCTTAGGTCATCGGGCGCCCGTGGTCGCACGATGTACCTTTGAAGTTATCAAGGAACGCGCCTCTGTGTCTTCCCAACACCCAATCGACTCTCAAGGGCAGCTGTTAAGCCAATGCCGAGCTGGTCCTTTAAGCTTGAGTGGGAGATATTTGATGGCGGCGATCGTCGCCAAGGGCCATATGGATGTGGAGAAGATAATCTTCGATCCACACCGCTGGGTCTGCTTGTACCATCGAAGATTCGATGTTTACGGTTTGAACCCTTCGGGATCTGATGATCCATTACTCATCGCTGAAGTATAACGGGTGTGCGGCGCTCAGATTGAGCAATATCGCGACGCAGCTCGAGGGAGCGATGTTCCGCTGGTTCGCCCGCCGGGCGTTATGTCCGGGCGCGACGGTATTCGTCGTGGGTCGAGGGCGCCCACGTGATCCATAGATGGATCTGGATTGCCTTGCTTTATCCTCCAAGATGTCTCGCAAGTCCGGCGCTCCTTTTGGCTTCAGACTCGGATCGGCGTCGAGGTACGGTCTTGGCTGGGGCCTTGAATGCCTCTCTCGTCATGCATTCGGGCGGTCGGTCAGCCATGTCGGCGCTGGTGATAAAGGTATGTGCTTCCTCCTCTAATCGGGGAGCAGCTTATGCCTTGGGTAACTTTTGGAGGAGTTCGAAGTTTATACTTTCGCCGCGAGGACCTCGGTCCATCGGTCGGCTAGCGATCTTGATCAGCTTGAAGCTGTTGCTGCTTTTTCTTTAGGCTATTTGCCGTGGCTATAAGCCCGCTACCAAGCGCGCCTTGTTCGACGGGATCCTCGGTATGACGAATTCATCACCGCTGAGGCTCGCCTGCCTTCGGAGGGAGGCATATAGTTATCATCCTCAACCCTTCGCCCCGCCTGTCCGTGAGGGTTTTGCAAGGCCCTCCCGCGCCGAGTCTTGCAGAGGGGATCGCCTTCGCACTCTCCGAGTGTTATTGTCTCCCATGCCGGATTCTCCATTCTTGTTGTGGCGGATTTAGAGCGGGCGCCACGACGCCGGGCGCTAGGGCGCTTCTTCAAAGAATCTTCCTCCGCCGCTTTTCGCCATCCCTTCCTTTGGGGTATCCACCATGTAGACGTCAGATGACGAGGTGGCCTTCCAAAGGTCCTGTGGGCTGGTCTCGATTGCCTCCGCATCGCCGCCCATAGCGCCGATGTCCTCGAGTCGTAGTCTAGAATGTCGGCTAGATCCTCGACAAGAGCTACAAAGTGGTGGTGGTGGGCTCAATTTCTTCGTCGTCCGAATCTCCAACCGCCCCGCCATAGTCCGCCAGATTCTCCCGAGAAGTAGAGATGCTTCATAGAATTTAGGATATCGCCGAAAGTCGAGTGTTGAAAGATGTCGCGGCGGTGAATTTATAACCGCGCCTAATCTCGCTTAATTGGCGGGGGCGCGGAGGCTCAGAGTCCAGCGAGGAGTCCGCGCCTCGGATCAAGTTTCGCAAGGGACAAATCGGTATTCGCCCATCGCCAGATGTTGAAGCCCCGGGCGCGCGTTCATCCACCGACTCGCTATGGGCAATCGGCCCGCAAGTAGCCGGGCGATTCAAGCGCGCTACCAAAGCACCGTCCGCGGCAGAGTCGATCATGCCCATCGCCGCAGCGGCGGCGCTGGTGTGGCTCGAGTCCGTCAAGATCAAGTCTCCGCGGTCATCGGCCGTGAAGTTTAGGCTTCCGAATCGACCGACGCAGGGGCGAAGCTGATTCGCTCCAGATGGCCAAGAGAATTGCCCGCAGCAAAGCCGCCGAATACATAAGATCTGTCCGGGGAGAAAAGTCTCACCCTGGACAGCGTTGAAGGTTGAAGATGCCATCAAGCCTATCGGTGACGACACGAGGAACTCTCAATGAAAGCACCAATGTAGGTGTCAAAACCGGCGGATCTCGGGTAGGGGGTCCCGAACTGTGCGTCTAGGCGGACTCTCGTGAGGTGAAATCCATCGATGATTGGGTCTAAAACCAATGAGGCGAATCCGCCATGGCCGATACTGGTCGGATGATCTCTTCGATCAAAAGTGATCGGGCAAGAGGACCATGGATTGAACTTCGGGGCGACTGGCTCCATCGCATATACGTCCCTCAGTGCACACTTCCGCTCCCTCTTGGGTATGTGGGTTGCGTGTATCATGTTTACCGTCCGCACTTGTGGGGGGAAGCCCTTCTGTCCTCTACTTTTTGGCGGCCGGGTCTCTTCCTCGTCATCGCTGTGCAGCCCCTTGTCATTGTTTTCGCAATTAACTTGCTGCTCGCTTGAATACCCAACAATCTGCTGGTGTGGTTAGCTGGTTTTTGGGGTGCCATGTATCCGCAAGAGCAATGAGTATTCGGTCCAAATTGACGGACCCGAGTAGTTCTTTGAATGGCTTCTTCCACGACCGGTTTGAGCCTCGAACCGCGCTGATCGCCAGATCCTCATTGTTGTCACCGTTAACAAGCGCTTATTTTGCTTCGACGCGACCTGCCATTGTGGTCCTTAGTATCCGGACTACCAAAGATTTTTATCGAGGTTGTTGTCATGCGAGCTAGCTAGCTATCCTCTCCGCACAAAAACGGGTCATTAATGATGTGAGGGCTGCCATGGATTTCGCTTTTCCCGCCCTAGGTGTCGGGCCAGCCACTTGTCGCAGATGTTATGTTTGAAGGCTACGAGGGCCTCTCAGATCCGGACAAATAATGATTTGATTTTTCTTGTTAAGAACCGTGGTCCGAATTGTCCGCCAATTCGCCCGGTCGCTGAATTATGTGGCTTAGGTCATCGGCGCTCGTGGTCGCATATGTGCCCCGAAGTTGTCGAGAATGCGGCTTCCAGTGTCATCCCAACACCCAATTGACTCGCGGGCAGGCTGTTAAGCCAATGCCGAGCTGGTCCTTTAAGCTTGAGCGGAGATATTTGATGGCGGAGATTGCCGCCCGGGCCATATGGATATGAAGGAGATAATCCTCGATCCAAACCACGGGTCTCATAGCCATCGAGGATTCAATGTTGACGGATTTAAACCCTTCGTGGATTTGATGATCCATTACTTCGTCGTGAAGCATAGTGGGTGTTCGGGCGCTCAGATTGAGCAATGTCATGACGTAGTTCAAGAGAGCGTTGTTCGCCTGTGTTCGCCCACCGAGTTGCTTTATCCGGCACGACGGTATTCGTCATGGGTCGTGGGGCGCCCACGTGATCCATAGATAGATCTGGATTGTCTTGGCTTGTCCTCCAATATATCCCACAAGTCCGCACGCTCCCCGTGGCTTCAGATTTTAAGCGATGCCGGGTACGGTCTTGATGGAGGGCCCGATGCCTTTCGTCGCGACCACGGGTGGTCGGTCGGCCGCATCAGGCGCTGGTGATGAAGGTATGTATGCTTCCTCCTCTAATCGGGGAGCAACTTATGCTTTGGGTAGCTCTGGAGGGCGCTCGAAGTTCATACTTCGCCGCGAGGACCTCGGTCCATCCGTCACCAACAGGTCTGATCAGCTTGAAGCCGCTGCTTTTTTTTAGGCTATTTGTCGTGGCTATTAGCCCGCGCTTGAAACGCCTTTTTCGACGGATCTCAGCACGATTTAATTGGCTGCCTCGAGGCTTGCCTCGCTCCGGAGGGAGGTATGTAATTATCATCCTCGACCTCTTCGCCGCCGCCTTCTCGTGAGGGCTTGCTTCGTGATCCTCCCGCGCTGAATCTTGCCGGAGGGGTTGTCTTCGCACTTTCGGGTGCTATTATCTCTCGTGCTGAATCTCCATACTTACTATGGCGGATTTAGAGCGGTGTCACGACGCCGGGCGCTTGGGCTGTTTCTTTAAGGAATCTGCCTCCGCCGCTTCTTCGCCGTCCCCCATCTTTTGGGGTGTCCACCATGTATATGTCGATGACGAGGTGGTCTTCCAAAGCGCCCTCGTAGGCGCCTGTTTTGATCGCCTCCGCATCGCCGCCCATATCGCCGATGTCTTCGAGTCGTAGTCTAGCATGTCCGTTAGATCGCCGACGCTGCTACAAAGTGGGCGGTGGGTGGGCTTTTGAATTTCTTCATCGTCTGCTGTCTTCAACCATCCTCGCCGTAGTCCGCCAGGCTCTCCGGATAGCGTAGAGATGCTTCAAATAATTTAGGTGTCGCCAAAGGGTGAGTGCCGAAAGATGTCCGCAGGTGAACTCCATGATCGGGCGCCCAATCGATTCGATTGGCAGGGCGCAGGAGGTTCGAGTCCCGCACGGAGTCCGCCTCGTAGTCACAAGCTTTATAAGGGACGAGGTCGTGTTCGCCCATCGCCATGGAAGTTGCAGTTCCCGAGGCGGTGTCCAGCCACCCGCCTCGACCGCGCGATCGATCCGAACTATGGGTCGGAGCGGATTCGCAGCGGCCTCCAAGGTACGGTCCGGCGCAGAGTTAGATCATGCCCATCGTGATAAGGCAGCACGCCGCCGCGCTCGGATCCATCAAAGATCAAGTCCCCACGGATGTCCGCCGTGAAGTTTAGGCTTCCAAATCGACCTGATGGCTGTGGGCGAGCTGATCCGCTCCAGATGGCCAAGTGAATTAGCCCGCAGAAGGCAAAGCCGCCGAACACGAAGATCTGTCCGGGAGAAAAGTCTCACCCAGATCGCGTTGTTGTTGATTGAAGAAGCCATCGCTTCTATCAAGAATGATACATAGGAACTCTCAATGAAAGCACCAATGTCGTGTCAAACCGGGCGGATCTCGGTAGGGGGTCCCGAATCGTAGCGCCTAGGCGGATGGTAATAGGAGACAAGGGACACGATGTTTTTACCTGTGTTCGCCCTCTTGATGGAGGTAAAACCCTACTCCCGCTTGATTAATATTGATGATATGGGTAGTACAAGAGTGGATCTACCACAAGATCAAGGAGGCTAAACCCTACAAGCTAGCCTATGGTATGATTGTTGTAATGGTTGTTGTCCCATTTGACTAAAACCCTCCGGTTTATATAGACACCTGAGAGGGCTAGGGTTACAAAGAGTCGGTTACAATGGTAGGAGATCTACATATCCGTATCGCCAAGCTTGCCTTCCACGCCAAGGAAAGTCCCATCCGGACATGGGACGAAGTCTTTAGTCTTGTATCTTCATAGTCTTGGAGTCCGGCCGACGATGATAGTCCGGCTATCCGGACACCCCCTAGTCCAGGACTCCCTCACTCCTCTTCCAACTTGCCGACTGAAGCCAGCTTCTGGTCCGCAAGCGTTGTCTTCTGACGTGCTTCATTCTGAGCAGCAGCAAGGTCCTGGTCCTTCTTCTCCAAAGCTTCCTTGATTCTCTCTAAAGAAACATCACTCTTCAGACAAGCCTGAAGTTGACGGTTTTCACTACGCACATCTTCTTGTGGAGTCACTTGGTTCAAAGAGACTAAAAGAAAAAGCAGTGAAAGACGCGAGTTACTAATTACGCAAGGGTCGAATAGTTACCTCCCATGATGGCCGTCTCATGTCGAGCAGTCTTGAGGTTCTTCTTTGCGAGTTCAATGTCAAGCTCAATGCTAATATGCTACTTCTTTAATTTGGAAAGTCGAGCTCCAAGATCACAAGACCTCTGCAGTTAGCGAGAGAGATATGTCAGTCGACAGAAATAAGAGACAATGAAAGTGAAAAGTCATTCTAAGACCTCAGCCGACTGCCAGCAGTCGACCGTGGTCTCGGGGACTACACCCAGTGGGTGCACTTAGCGTGCCCCCACCGGTTCAGATCAACACTCAGCAGGTTCTGCCCAGCGTGAGTCAAAAAAAGAAAGAGAAGAAAGAGAAGATTTTATGACCTCAGTCGACTGTCAGCAGTCGATCGTGGTCTCGGGGACTACACCCAGTGGGTGCACTCGGTGTGCCCCCACTGGTCCAGGCAGACTACTACGACTCAACACGAGTCGAGTGAAGTGGAAGATTTCCTAAATAGTAAACAAAGGCACACCCCAGTGGGTGATCAGATATAAAACAACATTCAAAAGCTCAGTCGGAGTTTGCTAACCTGAACATTGGTCTCACAGGCAAGGCAAGCGCGAGGTAGCCACCGACTAGCCTCGTGCATCACCTTCACCTGCTCCATGACAAGGTTCACCTGGCGAAGAGCCTCCCTGGCAGCACTCGGCGAGTCGTCTGGGGTCTGATATGCAGCGAAGAGTGATGGCTCCAAGGCGGTTGAAGCAACTACTGGGTCAGACGCGTGGATTTGCACTGGAGCGGTAGGAGTCGGAGCAGTCGACCCCAACGGACGATCAATCGTCAGCGGGTTGGCGAATGTGATGTTGGTCCGAACCGGATCTCCGGAATGTTCGACCACCGCCTCAAGCGCCGGCGTTGACTAAGGGACTTGAACTTCAAGCCTCCTCCTGCTTGAGCCCCCACTCCTCTTCCTCCTCTCTTGTAGAGGCGCTTCTTCTTCATCATCGTCAGGGAGCACGACGACCCCTTGCGGAACTATAGAAAGAGAGAAATGCCAGAGATTCAGCCGACTGACGATCCACTCGACTAAATGAAACCTGGTCGAATGGACTTACTAGCTCGAGAAGTGGCTGCATCGTCGGTCTCCTCGTCTCCTGGTACCTTGTCAATGTCCATGTCAGTGGCAGCAGAGGTGGGGCTAGAAAGATACATGATCCAGTTGGTCAGAACAAACACTTTAGTCGGCCTATATAAACAAGCAAGATACTCACCCCGAAGCAACAGGGACGTCCATCTTGATCCACGGCAAAGTGTTCTGAGCCTTTGGAGGAGCAACCTTGGGCTGCTGGGCGACCTTCTCTGTTGACTCCGGAGTCGACGTCCGAGTGCGCTTCTAAGTTTGGGTACTCGGAGCCACGTTCTTCCCGCGCTCGCCCGCCGGGTCATGATGCTGCTTAGATCGGTGTCCGGAGCGCGGCGGCGAGTCGACTTCTTCCTCGCCGTCCGACTCCTCGCTCTCCTCCTCCTCTTCATCTGAAGACTCCCATTCACCACTCTCCTCTGCGCTGGCCTCTCCCTCCTGGTCCTGCTCCAGAGCTTGTTTGCCGTTGGGCATCGAATACATCTCAGTGAAAACCTACAAGACGAAAGGTCGAGTAAAAGTCAGTCGAGATCAAGTACAGTCAGAAAAGATATGCAAGACAGTCGGAATAAAGAGCATACCTTGTCGGGCTGATTGTCGTCGTTGAAGGGGATGACTCGCATGGCTCCTCTGGGGTTGTCCTAGTTGTCTGTGATGCTATTCAACCACATGGCCACGGTCTTGGGTGGCACTTCTTCTGGATGGACTCGACCGGTGTCGTCAAATCCGTAGTACAGCCACATAGGATGGTCACGAGCCTGAAGAGGTTGGATGCATCGACTGAGGAACACTTCCAAAGCAGGTCCAGGCCAGTGACACCCTCATTAATCAGTTGGACCAATTTCTCCACCAACATATTTGTCTCCACGCTCAACAGTTAGCCACTTTCAAAGGAGAAGGAGTCTCGACACGGCCGAATGTGAAGTGGGAAGGCCACCAACCGACATGGAGTTAGTGATGTCCCGGCAAGAGAACCAGTCAATCGCCAAAGCCCCTAACCGATTCAGTGGAGAGTCATAGCAGGGAAAGCACTCCTATGCCTCTCTTCAATACCCAAACCCCACACATCCGATGACATGGGTCTTCGAGTCACTGCTTTTTGCTTTTTCACCGATCGAGATCGGATGGTGAAGATATGTTTGAAAAGACCCAGGCGGTCAACACCCCAAAAGTTTTCACACATCGGCACCTAACGCGCTGTGTACATGATGGTATTGGGAGAAAAATGGTGGAGTTGAGCACAGAAGTAGTTCAGAAGCCCCGGAAGAAGGGGTGCGAAGGGAGTGAAAATCCCCGGTCGACGTGGGTGGCGAGCAATACACAGTCACCCGGTCGAGGCTGTGGCTCCATCTCCCCCTCATGCAGCCTTGCCGCACCCTTGGTGATCAGTCCGGACTCTGCCAGCTCGTCCAGATCTTCTTGCCGGAGCGAAGACCGGATCCAATCGCCCTGGATCCAGCCTGGCGGCAGCCCCGCGAGCGATGACGACCTGCGGTTCTGCTTCTTGCCTTTCGCCACCCCCGTCGCCTTCTTCACATGCTCCAGCGCCGCCGTCTTGTCCTTCACCATGGCAGCAGAGCGGCAACGTCGGGAGCAGAAGAGCTAGATGTGGTGGACAAGCAGGGGAAGAAGAAAGAGAAACAGGCATTCACAGTGCAGACGCCTCGGCCCCGTCGCCTTATAAAAGGGCTGCTTCCGAGTGGCTGACGCGTGGGACCAGGCGATCCTGTCAAATCCCGCAACAGTCGCGCGCAACGTACATGGCGAAAAAGGCAGCACAGAAATCGAGGCACCACTGTTTATCCGCTCCGCCGACTTCGGTGCTCCCCGTCTCGCGCGCTTCCCCGAAATTTCATATCCCGTGAAATTCAGGATACACTGCAGGCAATCGCGCCAAGGATTCTACACTCCAAGACAGCACTCGGCAGATGGTGCTATAAGTTCAGTCGGCAACTTTCTGAATGGATCAAGGCGACTGAATCAATGCTAAAGTACCAAAGTGAGTTTTTCATCTTGCGGAAAACGCTCGCGAGGTGCAAAGCTAAGAACAAGTTCAACTTCAACCTACTTTCCACTCGAACCTTAATCCATTCGGGGGCTACTGATGAGGATACAGACCTGGGGTAGGGTCATGGGCCTGACGCATACGTCCTACCCAAGGTCACAACCCTAGAAGATAAGAAGTCCAAGAGGCAACAAGGGACCCTCAGTCAAAGATGTCGAGTGCAATCCACTCGACCAGTCATATCACTCGAGTGTCTGACTACCTATTGTCACCGACCATTCAAGGAATCACTGACCCATCAAGATCAGAGTCACTCAGCATTGCAACGGGCAGGTGTTCACTCCGTTGTCTTTAAGGTCATTAATAGCACTTAAGGCTGGCGTTATCAGTAATGCCCCGACTTTATGTACATTAAGCCCCTTGTAATGAAGGACAGTGAGGATCCTGGCGTACTCTATATAAGCCACCCCCTCCCCTAGCACAAGGGTTCGCACACCCTGTAACATCACATGCATATAATCCAATCGACCGCCTCCGGCCACCGAGACGTAGGACTATTACTTCCTCCGAGAAGGGCCTGAACTCATAAATCCCGTGTGTACACTTCACCATAGCTTGGATCTTGCCTCTCAATACCTACCCCCCCTTTCTACTGTCAGTCTTAGAACCAGGACATCGCCCGCTAGTGGTACCGCAAGCGGGCGGTGGAGGTGGACGCCGCCTAAAATGAGTGCGACGACGAAGTGGTGTCTGACGAGACCGACGACGAGGACGACATCGCCGGCTCTGCCATGGCCGCACCCCACCACCACAACCACGAAGTCGGCATGTCCGCTAGCGCCACCGGTAGTGAGAAAGAGTAGTGCACGGTAGGTCGCCGCCGCTTGGGTCCCAAGAAGGCCACCGCTCCTCCCCTCCCGTTGACGCCAAGCTTGGTGGGCTGAGCATCGGTGATCGATTGGTCGCTTGGCGATGACGTGGAGACGGACAACTCTGCTTCCTGGGTCTCCGGAGGTGGAGGTTATAGAAGCGGAGCTAGAGAGCGTCGAAACGGAACTGGAGAAGGCAAAGTTTCAATTTTCTCGGGGCTCATGGCCGGACATGGGGAACGGGAGCCGGCGGTCATTCAAATTAAGTATTAATTATATCTCTAGAGACGGATGAGAATCACTTAGTTGATGTAAATGTAATGAAATCCATCATGTTTATATGAAACCCGTCATGTTTATAGAAATACGGAATGTTTATATGAAATCCGGTCGTATTTGCATGAATTTCATCCGGTTTGTTAAAAAGATTTTGAAATGTATGCGGCTACAGTTGGATGGCGGCCTCCCATATTCATGTCCGTGGCTGGTCCCCCTTTTTCACACACGGATGCAAAAGAAAATTTACGGGTCGCCGTTTCAGTGTTTCATATGCCCTAAGTGGAGATGCTCTAACAAGTGAAAGGTACTACGCCCTTGCCAAAGCCGAGTGTTGAATATTTGGTTTGTGCATGTATATTGTATAGTCTGTCCCACCTCCTAGTCTTTGTATAGTTGAGGTTGTGGCCCACTTTGTACTCCATATATACGTGCGCTTTGCACCGATCAATACATCGTGAAGCAATTGCCAAAACAATCATTTCCAACATGGTATCGCACTCCACGATCCTAACCCTAACTCTGCGCCCCATGATCCCATCGCCGCTGGCCCGCTTTGGTCCTGGCCGCCACGCTCAGGCCACCACAAGCCGCTGGCCCATGCCGCATGGCCTCCTACTTCGCCAAGGCTGCCACCAGCGCCGCCAAGACTAACCCCTTCGCCATGGCCTCCCTGCTCCACTGGCACCTCCTGCAGCCGCAGACCAACCCCTTCGACGGTCCCGACCCGTCGCCATCCGCGACTCAACATCCTCGCCGGGTTCCCGCTGCCCTCGACCACCTCACCTCCACGCATTATGCCCGAAGACGATTTCCCTTGTGTTCCGTGAGTACAATCTCCGGGATCACATCGATGGCTCCATGGACTCCCACTTCATGGAGGACAACAAGGAGTGGACGTCCATCGACGCCACCCTCATCCGTTGGTTCTACACCACCATCTCGGCGACCTCTTCCACACGGTGGTCTCCGCCGACGATGATGCTCACGCCGCTTGGACCAAGCTCAACGCCTCTTTCATCGACAACGCTTCCAACGCAAGGTCTTCGCACGGCGAAGTTTTTGGGTGGCAAGAACTTGAGTCGCTCTGCTGACGATTATTTCATGCGCCTCAAGAAGCTCGCTGACGAGCTCCGTGACTCGGCGAGAAGGTCTCCGGCGAGCTTTCCTCCGTGATCCGCCTCCAAGAGCTTTTCACAAGGATGCCTGCATTCGGATGGTGCTCCACCGATGTGACAGCCCCGACGAGCTCTACCCACCCACTCACCTACCTCATCGCTTGCTGCACCCATGGCGCTTTCCGCCGAGTGGATCTTTGGCACGCTTGCCTCGGTCATCCCAACATCGCCACCCTTCGCCACATTCTTCGAGTTTTTCATTCACGTAATAAGATCGACGATCACACTTGTCATGCTTGTCGCCGACAAACATGTTCGCCTTCCTTTAGCAATTCCTCGCATGTCGCGTCATACCCATTTGAGTTAATTCATAGTGATGTCTAGACCTCTCCTGTTGCAAGTAACACGGGCTATCTTTATTATCTTTTCATACTTGATGATTTTTCGCACTATGTGTGGACCTTCCCGTTGCGGCGAAAGTCGGACTCTGTTGCCACTCTCACCGCCTTCTACTCCTATGTCTCCACGTAGTTTGGACGTCCCATCCATGCGCTACAAATAGACAACGGAAGGAGTTCGATAACCTTGCGATCCGCAACCTTCTCGCCACACACGGCACGATCTTTCGTCTCACTTGCCCGTACACTTCGCAACAAAACGGCCGTGGTTGAAGCGCTGCATACGCGACTCTTAATGATCGCTGTCAGACCTCCTCTTTCACGCCAACGTACACCATGTTTTTGGTCTGACGCGCTTGCCACCAAGATCACTACTCATTAACATTCGCCCTCGCTCGCGACTTATGGAACTTCGCACATCATCATCCGTTGTTTGGTACGCCACCCTCTTATGTTGAGCTCGCATCTTCGTCGCTCGTGCTACCCCAAAGATTGCTTCCACCGCTCCTCATAAGCTCGCACCTGTGTCCTGTGGGCTTGCATCTTTCTCGCTATCCTCCTAACACCAAAGGCTACGCGCTATGATCCTATCTCTCATCGGGTCATCACTTCACCACACGCTTACTTTGATGGGATGGTCTTCCGCTCCAGCAGGTACCTTCGGATGATGCGGCCTTGCCCGCCCCCGTGATGGCCACCCCCGCCTCTCGGGTCAGCCCCGGTTTTGAGGGTGCCTCGCGCCACGGGTCGAGTCTCTCCCGCTTGGCTGCCCTCGGGCTGCACTCCCCATCGACGCCTCGCGACGCCTCGGCCCTCGGCCTTGACCATGCCGGGCGGCCTCGTCCGCCGCCACGCCACGGCGGCCTCCGCCCCACCGGTGGCCTCGCCCGCCGCCAAGCAGCGGCCTCGCCCGCCGCCGCCGACAGCCTCGTCTCTGGGCGGCTCGCAGCCGGCCTCATCCGCGGCGGCCTCATCGGAGGCGGGCTCGCCATCATCCTCGCCCGCCCCTCCGACTCCATCGCCTCGCCCGATGACTTCGCTTCTCGGCTGGCACCTTCGCTCGAGCACGGGTACCCTAGCGATGAGTATCTTCGCTGCTTCCGCCGCCGAGCCATCTCCTCTCCCATCGCCACCGAGCCGCCTTCGATCCTTTATTGGCTCGCCGCGATGCGTGAAGAGTTCAACGCGCCCAGCCGAATCGCACTCGCAGCTTGTTCCACGGCCGCCTGCGCCAACATTATCACGGGCAAGTGGGTCTTTTGGCACAAGACTCGCCCGGATGGCACTCTCGAGCGCCATAAAGCTCGCTGGTGGTTCGGGCTTTCGCAACGCTGCTGGCGTGGACTTCACCGACACATTTGCCTCGGTTGTTAAACCAGCACGATCCGCGCTGCTGTTCCAGCCTAGCCATGTCCCGAGCATGGCTCGCATTAGTTGGACGTGTCCAACGCCTTTCTGCACAGCCACCGGCCGAAAGCAGTATTCTCGTGAGCAGCCCACCGGCTTCGCCGATGCCACGATCCAGATCATGTGTGCTTGCTCTCCCGCTTCTCTACGGGCTGAAGCAGCACCTCGAGCTCGGTACCAGCCAAGATCGCCGCTTTTCCCGCAGACGCCGGATTTACATCGACTCGCTCGACAAGCGCCCCTCTTCGTATCATCACGGGTTGACACGGCCTACTTGTTGCCAGACGCCGACGACATCATTCTCGACGGCATCCATCGTCGCGCTCCTCCGGCCGCTCACCGCTTCGCCTTCGCGATGAGTTTGCCTCAAGGATTTGGGTCCTCTTCATTATTTCCTTGGCATTGAGGTGGTTCGACGCCGATGGGTTGTTCCCGCATCGCCAGCGCTTATGCCCATGAGCTTTCGACCGAGCCGGCATGCTTAATCGCAAGCCCGCCCCACGCCACGACACCAAGGCCAAGGTCTCCGCTTTGAGGGTTCGCTCGATCGGATGCGCCTTCACCGCTTCTATCGTGGGCGCCTGTAGTACCTAACCCTCGACGCGCTCGACTTGCAAGATGCCGCTCAGCAGTCTCGTTTTCACATACATGCTCGCCATGATTTCATCGACTCGTGAAGCGATCCTCCGATACATATGCGGCACCTAGTCTTTGGGACTTACGCTGACGGCTTCGCCCACCGACCTCGCCGCTTACTCGATGCGGATCGGGCCTGCCGCCGACACACGGCGCCCACCTCGGGTATCGTGGTTCACCTTGGTTCGCCCCTCGATCTCTTGGTCTTCCAAGCGACGCCCACCGCCTCCCGCCGAGTGCCGAGGCTGAGTATCGCGCAGCGGCTAATGCCGCTGTGAATACTTGGCTCCGCTACCGCTTCCAGAGTTGCTTTGTGATGTTCACAAGGCCACGCCGCTTCATCGCGATAACGCTCTCCGCCGCCTACCTCTCCGCCAACCCGGTCCATCATCGCTTAACGAAGCATATTGAGCTCGATATACACTTCGCTCATGAGCAGTGGTTTGGCGATCCGGTCCTCCACGCCCCGACGGCGCAGTTAGCCGACGCCATGACGAAAGGACCGCCTACTGCTTTCGAGGAGTTCAGTTCAGCTTTTGCGTCTCCGCGACGCTCGATCATGGGGTGTTGAATATATGGTTTGTGCATGTATATTGTATAGTCCGCCCACCTCCTAATCTTCAGATAGTTGGCGTGCTACCACTTCAGACCATATATACGCGCTTGCACCGATCAATACATCATGAAGCAATTGCCAAAACAATCGTTTCCAACGCCGAGTTTTGCGTCACCACGAGACCCACTCGCCAAAACTTTCCATGGGTTTTGCCGTTTTGGTGTCCACCGATGATGATGATTTGGTGAAAGCATAATACTGTTCATGGGTAGCCACCGCAGTGTATGTGCACATCATGAATCACCCAATTGTTGAGCTGATCATGTGCCGTCCGTTATCCGTGGGCATTCGGTAATCGACAAACAAAGCTTTAAGCATTCATGCATCACATCATATATCCCTTTCTTTCCGGGCACCAAGTGTTCAACTCATCACAAGCAAAAAGCTTGAAGTGCTTCGCCGCTGTTGAGCCTCTGTCTTGTCTCTTTTCCCTCCATGTTTTTCCCTCACACGAGCCGTCCCGTCACACGGCAACGCTGCTTTACCGGCGGGCCAGGACGCCGCTGGTAGACAAGTGCGTACGTGTGCCAAAGAGAAAAATAATGGGGTAGTACTAGAAATTATTCGATGGAGAGGGACGTATATCTCTTTCGGCTGATTCGGGCGCATCGATCGAGCGGTCGTCGTTGGGGCAAAATGGGGCAGGCGTAGGCAGGGAGGCAGGTCCATACACTTCGCGGATTCTCATGTTTCGCCGGCCGTTGCGGCTGCTGGCTACGAGGATAGCGATCTTAAGCAGGAGCTGATAAAACATTCCTGGTTTCGTCTCCGGCGTCCTCCTCGTACATTTTTATGCGTCTCTGGGATATCCTAAATCGATCTCGCTCTCTGCTCGGCAGGCGTAGAGATGACGTGATGCTATTGCTCTATTGGGGCTCAGCCTAGTCTATAGCTATCAGAAAATTAGATGTGATGCTGAACTGTTAGGGCATCTCCAAGTCGACGCGCAAACCTCCAGCAACAATCCGGACAGCGTTGCTCGGACTACGAAAGCCATCCAACGCGGTCTGTATCGGTCTATTGGGCGATCCGGACGCGATTTCTTCCGCAAATCAGAGACAAACGTGATGAAGTTTACGTGAGTCCGCATAAATCCCACATCTGCTTCTGACCGCCCTTGCCCATCAAAACCCCTCCTCCGTTGCCCGCGCGTGATTCCGTCCGACGCCAACTACCCGTATTCACGCCGCTCAATATTGAAGACGGCTCAGAGCAGACGCGACCTCTCACTGCCTCCATCATTGAAGCGGCGAGGGCGCCGCTCGCGACGCTGCCTCCGTGGTTCCGCCTTATTCAATGCCGAGACACGCGGATCGACGGGCGGACGAATATCTACCACGCCCGTTCAATGCCGCTATCCGTCCGTATGTCGCCATTAAGCAGGCTCGCCGGCTGAGAAACCCACTCCGGCACCGCCAGGGGCGGAGCCAAGATTTGAACATTGGGGGGCCAAGCAAAGTTGGATAAAAAATACCGCTTCATTGCTAGAGTATAGACATGTGGTAGTTACATTTGAGTTAGTTGTATAATCTCAGTGATTTTCAATAACATAAAGTATATTAACAATTTCATTAGGAGAGAATTCAGTTGTGAATTTCTTTCGAAGCAAGTTTTCATGCAATGCTCAAGCAAGTCGTCTCTCGTTTTACTTTGAAAACATGCCCTCGACAATTAAGCTGAAATAATATTTCTGGTGTTTGGCGACCCTTTTCTCTTGATAAATATAAATCATAAAAATGACATCACAAATCACATAATTAAAAGAATTTAAAATTTGATGTACAAATTTGATAGGTATAAGGTGAGAAGTGATCGAGATGAGCAAGCAGTTGTTAATTGTGCTAACCTTGGCTAGTTGGCCGGAGAATTAACGAGCTCATGATCACGCCGACGCCGCCTCTGATCTAATCCGAATTGATCGCCAAAATTTGCAAGAAAAGCGTGAAGTAGCAAGGATGTACGGCAGAGCCAATTTCCTTGATCGTTTGTTCAGTTGCTAAATTGTGCCGATCCAATATCCTAATGCAATCACCATGATTAATAGAGTAATACACTATTTTATAGATAACACTAACGCACCATACTAGGATAGTAGGATTTTAATTCATAATAACTGATAGCTACAAGTACGTACTAGTACCTTCCTCTATCTGATCTTCGTTTCTCCCGGTAAAACTCTGATCTAATGAAGCCTCCTCTTCCTGCCTTACTCCTTGGACACTGGACAAACAGCGGACAAAGGTGATAGATCAACGCAACCGATAGGGTAGAGGCGGTGGCGTGGTGAGCGCCTTACCTGAGCGGGAGCGGCAGCGACGGCGGCAGCCGGGCAGCTGCAAACCACGCCCTAGACCCTAGGGGAACCCCTATATGCCGCTCTTTGCGGCAAACAGCCGCAGGTTCGCATAGGCGGGAGTCTACCTCGGCCGGCCCATGAAGAAAACAACAGCGTGCACGCATTGTAGTAGCTAAAAAAGGTAGGCGCCCTCGCTTGGGATCGAACATAGGATCACATGGCAGAGTCTACGCATCTCAACCAGTTGAGCTAACGACAGTTATTGAAAAAAGGACAGCGTAAAGCATTAAAAACAAACATCCAGCACAGATCCGACATGTTTTTAGAATTTCAGAACAAATTTTTTTATGAAACAACCCTGAGTGTTTTATGAAACACAAACACCTTTAAACTTCGTAATTTTTTGTAAGAGAAATTGAAACATTTTTAAAAAGAACATTGTCTGAATTTCTGAACAACTTTGGAAAACAGGAACATTTTATGAAATTCCTGAACATATTCTAATTTGTGGAAAAAATTGGTAACATTAAAAAAAATTGAATTTTTAAACAAATTTGGAAAACAGGAACATTTTTTAAAAATTCCCAAACATATTTTAAAAGATGTTTTTATAAAAAAAAGGCGAACACTTTTCAAATTTGAGAAGGAAAATAAAAATCTTGAACATTGTTTGAATATGTGAATATTTTTTCTGATAATTTGAACACTTTTTTGAAAATCACGAACATTTTTTAACATATGAACAAATTTTTGTTAAAGGGAACACTTTTTGAAACTCTGAACAAAAATTTGGAAACACAAATATTTTTAGATTCCGTGAACAGTTTTTGAACCAAGAACATTTTTTTCAAACTAAGAACAAAATATGGAAATGAAAACATTTTTAATTATTTTGAACCTTTATCGAAAAACATGAACATTTTTTATGAAATGAAGAACATTTTTTAAAACTGTGAAATATTCTTAAATAACGAAAAAGGAATAGGAGAGAATTAGAAGAAAAACGAAAAAAGAAGATGAACATTTTTTCAAATTCCAAAACAAATTTTGGATACGAGAACATTTTTTAAAAAATTGGAAAAAAAATTGAAACTCCTGAACAAAATTCGGAGATGTAAACATTTTGAAAAATTCGCGAATTTTTTTTGAAACTCCCAAACAAAATTAGAAATTGACACTTTTTGAAGTTTGCAAACAAATTTTGAAACTACTAAACAAAATTGGAAAATATAAACATTTTCTTAAAATTGCAAATGAAATTTGAAAGAGGAACATTTTTTGAAACTCCTGAACAAAATTTGAAAACATGAACATTTTGTTAAAAAAATGGAGAATATTTGAAATGTGAACTTTTTTCTAAATATGCGAACATTTTTATAAAAAATGGACAATTAGTTTTTGAATTTGCGAATAAAAGATAATAACAGGAACATTTTAACTTCTGATCATCTTTTTTTTTGAAATTCTCAAGAACAAGAAGGAGAAGAAAAAAGGAATTACAACGAAAAAGAAAAAATGAAGTAAAGAAACAGAAATACTGGAAAAGAAAAGGTATTTTTAAAAACCTAAAAATTTTCTGAAACTACGGAAGAAATTTGAAAACGTGAACAATTTTTGTAAAGACAAGCATTTTTTTGAATAATGAGAATTTTTTTAAACTCCCACATTTTTGTAGATGCAAACTTTTTATAAATATGTGAAGAATTTTAAGAAAGAGAACATTTTTTGAAATAAAAATGAAAAAGAAAAAAAAAAGAAACAGAAAAAGGAGAGAAATAAAAAAGAAACAAAAAAAAAGAAATTGAGACAGTAAAACACCGGTTTAGGAACCTTCTAGAAATTTCCCAAAACCAAAGAAAACTGGTTCAGGAACCTCCTGGAAGATTCCCAAAACCGGATGACAGAAGTGGTGGGCGGGCCGGCCCAAATCCTCCCTCGCTAGCAAACGTCTATGTGAAAGCCCGACAACTCGACGCAGCGTGCGTCAAGTAGGATTTTCCAGACCCTAGTGCGAGGACACGATCAAAGAATCCATCGCATGAGGCAAATAAAGGCCATAACCACATGACAATGACATGGGCTATTGGGCTTCGGTCTAGGAAAGTTATCATATTAGTACATATATGGGCTAATTTCCCTAGAAAAATCTTATATGGGCTAATGATGTGATTATCTCCGGCCAATTAGCACATCTACAGTTATACTAATGCCTGCTAGAAATCGTTGGGGGGGGGGACGAGCGATTGGCAGGGGTCTAGCCCCTGCTCGCCCCCCTTGTCTCCGCCCCTGGGCACCGCGCATTGACACACCTAGACGCCTGCTTCACCGAAATCCGCTATATAAAGACGGCCACACCCGGCTAACTTCACACCACTACACAAACCCCTCCACATCCTCCTCCCTTGTACTGCATCCGCCATGACCGTGAGCGGGAAAGCACTGTGGGACAGTCTGTTGTCGGAGATGAAGCATGCGGTGGCCGCCCTTGCCGCCGCCTGGCATAGCCGCTGTGCCAGGCGGATCGAGGCCGGCTTGCCGACCAGCTCGCCCGAGGTCTCCAACGACGAGGACGACACCACTATGGAGACAGGCTGCAACGACTCCGCCCCGGCCCCGCACCTCCTGTGGACGCCGGCTTCACCATGGAGCAGGCGCAGACGCACTTCAACGCCGCCATGGCGGACGTGCAGCCTGTGCCGACGGCTTTGTCGGTGTTCCAGCAGACGCAAGAGGAACAACAGTCCTATTCCTCCTGTAGCAGCATCGGTCGGCGGAGGGCCAGATCTACAGCGAGCGCGCGAGCGAGGAGGCCATGGGCGCTGCGAACCCAAATTTCGTCGCGGAGCAGCGTGCCATCTACAATGTCGTTCACGCTCAAGCCGACGCTCGCCAGGAAGCGGCAGCCGCGAAGGCGCGGCTACAGGCGATCACGAAGGAGAACCAAGCCAATTGTGCCTCCTACGCTCCGTCGATGAACCATCAGCCGGCCCGGTGGGACGACGGAGCCGACGCCATCATTTCCCTCGTGGACCTCATGTCCACCGGCGACGGACAAGATGCAGACTCCTTCGAGGATGAGTAGCCCACGGGAGTCGGAGTGGTTGGTGTCCCATGTGGGCCGGTCCGTCTCCCATGTTCTACTCTTCCTCGGCAGAGACCGCACCTTCACTTCGTCGGTCTTACCGTCGTTGCTCATGGAGACGGCGGAAGGAGGACGACACGGGCTTGGACGCGGGTGCTGCCGCCGTATGATAGGTTCAGTGGTGGGTCTATTTTTTGTTCTAAATGTTCAAAATGTAATTAAATCCGTCGTGTTTGCATGAATTTCATCCAGTTTACTGAAAAGGATTTTAAAATGTATGCGGATAGCGTTGGATGACATCCTTCCGTATTCGTGTCCGTGGATTGGCCCCCCTCTCTGCGGAAGGATTTTTGCGTGTTGCCGTCGGAGATGCCCATTTTAGTTTGCGAGGACCGGAAAGGCACCAGCGTAGCCCAAGAAGGAGGAAAGAATGAAGAGAATTGCCAAGTATTACTGCCAAGAGGAGTGAGGGGACTCGCGACAATAACTTCATGAGAGGAGGGCACGCGACATAGTGGCCAGAGACAAGGCTTTAAGTAGGGTTTCCAAAGGAGAATTTCCTCTCGAAGCACCATGTGAGAAAGCAGAGAAGTAGATCTCTTCAGATAATCTCCAACTACTCGCAATAATCACCCATTTGAAATTATTTTCTATCGCCACGGTTTCGTTTGGAAGAAAAAAATGGAGTAAGCGTGCCAGTCGTACCTTCATGTCGTTCCCCTAGGGATGCAAATACCCCCCATGAAATATATATGGAATTGCTTCACACACGACAGTTGACATGCACGACGCCTGCACGATTCTCCCTCCCCAACAGTGCTCCTACAAGCATGCTGGCTGTTGGTGCTGCCACGTCTGAATCGTGCATGCATCGGCCGTGCAGGCGTCGTGTGTATAGCAGCATATAAGCGCTGAAATATATATCCAATAACTGAACATGTTTATGATGCTTAGTAACTGAACATGTGACAAGTAAAAGCAGTTGAACTTTCTTTCTAATAAAAAAGCAGTTGAACTTTGACGATATCTATTTAAGAAGTACTACCTCCGTCCTGCTTTATAGTATGTCACTGTATTTTATGCCAAATTTTGATTATAAATTTAATTAACAAAATGTTAGTGCATGTCACAAAAAATTATATCATTGAAAACTACATTCAAATCCGAATCCAATGATATATTTTTTGTTGACATGCATGAACATTTTGTTAGTTGAATATTTGATCAAAATTTGACACAAATTATAAAAGGGACCAATAAACCAAGGTGGAGGTAGTAAGATAAGAATGGCTTTTAGGTGCAACCAATGAAAAATGATAGCACAGGATATGTACAACTGTGTTGAATGTCAGTCTAATAGTAGGTTATGTGTGTGGACATATATCTCTATTTGTGCCGGTTGTGGCCTGTAATTACTTCTGAGTCGTGCTTTAATATTGGAGATTGATACTTTTGAACTTCAATAAATATATGGTTGTGTGCATCGCAATAAATAAAAAGCGCTATCTTGTATAGCGAACAAGATATATTTAACTTTGTTGTTTGCAAACCAAAGCTTCTTGTCAACAAAGGCACGATTTCTGATTTGTTAACAAAATCGAAAAGAAAAGCGACATATCTGTGTGCAGGAGCGTAGTCAAGCCGCAGGCAACAGGGGCCATGGTCTCGGGATGATGAAATCCTTCGATGACTGTAGCCACTGTAGCTCTAAGGTTGGCCTAGGTCATGGCTCAACCCTGTCTACGCTAATATCTGTGCGCACGTGAGCTGGGGGTGCAAGCACAAACATTATCGAATTCAACTAGTGAGAGCACCAGCCGTATCTATTTTTTTCATCTATATTTAGATGCCCCATACACTCAGCTCTGTCTCTCCACGGGAGCGATTGTATAGTCCTAAGATTTTTTTTTTTTTTGAGGCAAAGATCGTAGAACAATTGTTCTATGGTATATTTTCATTAATCAAGATAAGTATATACCTTTCATCTCCCCGCCGCACATCTGCCTCCCGGGTCGCTCGCGCGGGCGGCTCCGGAGGCGAAACCCTAGCCGCCTCAAGCACCCTTCCTCCCCCTAATCCTTGGCCGCCGCCGGTGGTGGTGGCAGCGCCCGGCCGTCAAAGGCGGCGGGCGAGGGCGTGCCTGGACGGGAGTTTTCTTCGCGCGGGGGAGTCCTGTCTAGTGGGCGGCGCGGTGGTCATCTCCGGTACGGCGGTGCACGGCAGAGAGCACGAGGTTTGGCGGTGCACGGTCGTGAGGCAAGGGGAGGCGGCCTTCTCGGCGCGCCGGCGCAGGTGTCGGAGGTAGCGCCGCAGCGAATCCTTGGTGGCGACGGATCTCGACCAGGAGGTGCGGCAGCCGGGAGCGGCGGTCGGGAGTCGTCGCGGAGGTCGGGGAGCGTGATGCGCCTCCTGCTGTCGCCGACGTCGTCATGGAAGGTGTCGCCTTTGAGGAGTTGGTGGCGCTCAGACCAGATCTCGATGCTTGGTCTAGTGACTCGCGGGTGGGAGCACCGTGATGGAGGGGCGCTGGACTCCCGTGTGAGTCCCTGGGATGTAGTCGCCGCACGGCTGGCTGCCAGGAGTGGTGAGTCCAGCTTTGCGTGCGGTGTCGTGGATCTTTGTGGGGCTGGATTGGAGTTGTATTCTTCGACCGTGCAGGAGTGGGATGGCGGTATGCGTGCTTTCAGTCATGCGAGGGGTCGGTGTTCCACAACGGTTTGATCACGGCGGCAAGGTGTTGCGGCAGCGGCGGTGCGCCCCCACATTGACTATTTGGACAAATCCGGTGGTAGGGGCGGGAGGTGTGCGACGGATTGGATGAAAATCCTGCTCATCTTCGTTCGGAACTGGAGACGACGGCACCCGTGGGTGTCGTTTCCCTCCTTGGAGGCGTCGTCAAGGTTTGTCGGCATCTCCCCTTCTTGATCAGGTTGGTGTCTCTGGACGAAAGTCTTGGTCCGTTGTAGGACTGGCGATGGCGGCGTTTGGCATCATTACTCTGTTGAGAGCATAGAGGATGGAGACTTGGGTTAATGGTCCTGGGATGTGGTTCTCCGGTGCTGCCGCTGGTCCGAGTTGATCTTCGCGGCGCTGTGTACACAGCTACCGGTGCTTCATGTCAATGCCTTTTCTGGGTCCGATCGAGTCCCGCTATCCACTCGTCGTCTCCTCTTAGGCATTCAAGGGTGGGCAGTGCGTTGGCAAAGTTTGTCCGGCTGAAGTTATTGCTCCTTGTGGTGTTTGGCGTTTGTTGTGACTCGGCTAGATGATTGGTTTAGGACAGGCTCTTTGTGTTGTGCTTGTACTTGTTGTGGTGGCTAATCTGTTGATTAGCTCGGGTGACGAGTTCTTGCTACACTTGTTCGTAGCAAGTTGTAGTGTCTTGTAATTCAACTTCTGCCTTCTATAAAAATATGAGACGCCTAGGCGTACTCTCGAAAAAAAAGATAAGTGTATACAAAATATAAAATAAATTTCTCTAAGCTAACCCTATCAAGAAAATTCTCCCTTTCAATTTTTTAAAGAATGAACATCAGTTGATCCAAAGGATTCGTAAGCATGTTTGATATCTTTATTTTGTCAAATAATTTCTTGAAATTTTAAATTTTATTTTGTTCACTGTTTTTCTTGATTTTTTAATTTTTTATTTGTACCACTTACATAGTTTTTCCTACTTAGGCCTTCTTTGGCTCACATGATTCTAAAAACACAGGAAAGGAAAACAAGACTATGATAGGAATACATGTGTAAAACAGAGGATTGAAATACGTAGAAATTTTATCAATTAAGGTGTTTGGTTCACAGTAGTTTGGAGAAACACTGGAATCCTAATGAATTGATCAAATTAAAGGCAAACCAGATGCAAAGGTTAGGAATTTGAAAAGGATGTGTCCAAGTGGATGTTAGAATTCCTGCATTTTTGTTTGAAATTGAGACCAAAGGAAAAAAAATTCCTCCATATTTCCTTTGCTTCATTTATTTGATCCAAATGCATGAATAAAAGTACCATAGGAAAATTTTCCTATTCGTATGTTTCTTCTCCACTTTTCCTTTGATCCAAAGAGGCCCTTAAACTAAACACGAAATGGGGACATCCAATCAAAGGTAAGGTGACTTGCTCAGGGTGTCTTGGTGTCCTTTTTCTCTCTGCTCCTGGTATTCCTATCACCCAAATGTTTGGTGTTCTCTAGATTGCGTGTAACTCTAGGGTATTCAATAACATCCTTCTCTGATTATTCAAGCAGTAAGGCCGCTCCCAATGCTTTTTCGTGACGTCATCTCTTAACCAGCAACACCAGATTTTGCCCATGGCAAAATAGTTAATGATGAGAGATGTTGGAACCTTCTCTCATCTTAGATATAGTCCCAACACATGATCCTATTCATAGATCATAGAATCTTGTGTTATCATTCAATTAGACTAAACAATCTCAAAACTAGTAGTGCAATATGTCCTTCCGCGGCAGAGGTATCATAGTAAGTACCATGCAACCCCACACGATGCCAACTACTAGGCATATTGCTAAGTTGTCCTAGTATTTAATGAAAAAAGAGCGTACTTAGTATCATAGCAAATGATAATGTATCATATTAAATGAAGTGTTATTAATACGAGCATGTAGAATAATAAATGAGGCCACCGAAGATATTAACATACGATGCTATGCACTACGGAGGTTATATAATACTCTAGTACCATATGCATAGAGAAATACCATGGTGCACCTGGGTGTCAGCGCACCCTCTATGCACAAAATAATTTAGTAATTGCAAAAAAGTTAAAATTTACCAAAAAAAATTTGGAATCATATATGTCAATGTGTACTCATATAAAAAGATTTGCTAAGGAATGGCTTTCATTGTATTCTGGGCGGGAAAAACCAAATCGAGACGCTATATACAAGTACTCTTCATGCTATGTTGTCCTCCGGTATTTGTTTTTTCTTCCCTAAAGTATTAGAAATGTTCGAACCTTCAAAAAAATCGAACAGTAAATAATCAAACAGGAAGACCTCGACCAGCCTAACTCATTCAACACAGAACACTCCAAATATCCTTTGTCGAAAAAGCAACGATCCCGACCCACCATGCTGCGCGTACAAGGCCGAATTATCGAACCCCGATCGACCCGGTCACGTCAGCGGCACGTTACAGCGTGGGGGCCCCGAGATATCTAGCCTAGATCATGCTAACGACTTCTTGTCTGCTGCTTGTCCATGGACATCTGGACGTGTCGTCTCCACTGTTCATCCTAAATCGTAGTACATGCATTTCTCCATCGTCCGCTGATCAATACCTCTACGTACGTACTCCGACGTCTTTATTGATTTGACCGACGATCCCTGTCAGAGTTAATGATCCTTATCAACGTTGCGACGTGCTAAGATCACAAAAGGCTGATTCTGCCCACGAGAACAAACTGGTAAAGCAACCGACCAATACGCCGCAACGGTTTCTTTTTAGCTGATTACGCCGCAACTGTTCCCTGTTCACACGCGAGCGGCGAACACTACGTCAAAATTCCTCGGTGGTCTGCGTTACATGTACGAATACGTACGTATTCCTTCCGTACGTGCGAGGAAGCTTGCAACACACACTTCCTCAAACTCTCGTCCGTGTGAACCATCATGTGGTTGAAATGGTTAGATGAACAGTGATATCCCTACCCACCGCGCTCAAGTTCCGACGCTTCATAGAGGAGGGTGTGCGTGTATGCGTGCTCATACAAGGGATCAGATGCGCTTATACTGGCCATGCGTTTGTCTTGTGTTAAAAAAGCTCGTCCGCGACCGGTACATACATCAGATTCAATCCGTTTTTCTACCCTAGCCGCCGCCAGGAGCCAGGCGACTAGGGAGGCAATCTGCTTCCACTGATCTCCACCGGCGAGGGTGCTGGCCCCCTTTCCCTCCGGCTGCTGCTCGGGCGGCAGGAGGGAGGGAGGATCCCATTCCTCCGCTCTGTAGTTAGGGTTTGGATTTGTAGGTCGTGGTGCGCCGTTGGGGTGGTGGGAGCGGCGCCCGGACAAATAAATCTGCCTCAACTTCACTCTTACATCGGCGGCGCCCTTCATGCCGGCGCCTCGAAGTTGATGGCATCGTGCGTTTGCCGATCCTTTAGATCGGCGATGTTCGGGTTCATGAATGGTGTTGGCGAGGCGGCGGCGGCGACTTCATCGGGTGTGTCTCTCCTTCTGCTCTGTCCCAGTTGATGCGGCATTGTCTCCGACGTCATGGTGGAGCAGGGATGTTTTGTCATCCAAGAGTACGCGCAGACGGTTGTCTACGCAAGTGACAGCTGGAAGATGGTGCATCTTGTGCTGAATTTGTGGTTGGAGGCTGATAGTTCTGGTTTCCTTCTCCGACGTCGTAGTCGTGCGTGGGTGTCAGTTCTGAAGTTCGACGGCGTGTCCTGGGACATGTTGCCCCGGTCTGATTCGTTCGATAGCAATGGTTTTGCTTCAGGCAAACTACTTCGGAGGTCTGTAAAGCTGCTGATCAGTGATGACCCATAAGTGTAGGGGATCTATCGTAGTCCTTTCGATAAGTAAGAGTGTCGAACCCAACGAGGAGCAGAAGGAAATGACAAGCGGTTTTCAGTAAAGTATTCTCTGCAAGCACTGAAATTATCGGTAACAGATAATTTTATGATAAGCTAATTTGTAACGGGTGACAAGTAACAAAAGTAAACAAGGTGCGGCAAGGTGGCCCAATCCTTGCTGTAGCAAAGGACAAGCCTGGACAAACTCTTATACAAAGGAAAACGCTCCCGAGAACACATGGGAATTATCAAGCTAGTTTTCATCACGCTCATATGATTCGCGTTCGTTACTTTGATAATTTGATATGTGGGTGGACCAGTGCTTGGGTACTGCCCTTTCTTGGACAAGCATCCCACTTACAATTAACCCCTATTGCAAGCATCCGCAACTACAAAAGAAGTATTAAGGTAAACCTAACCATAGAATGAAACATATGGATCCAAATCAGCCCCTTACGAAGCAATGCATAAACTAGGGTTTAAACTTCTGTCACTCTAGCAACCCATCATCTACTGATTACTTCCCAATGCCTTCCTCTAGGCCCAAACAATGGTGAAGTGTCATGTGGTCGACGTTCACATAACCCCACTAGAGGAAAGACAACATACATCTCATCAAAATATCGAACGAATATCAAATTCACATGACTACTTATAACAAGACTTCTCCCATGTCCTCAGGAACAAACGTAACTACTCACAAATCATATTCATGTTCATAATAAGAGGGGTATTAATATGCATAGAGGATCTGAACATATGATCTTCCACCAAATAAACCAACTAGCAACAACTACAAGGAATAATCAACACTACTAGCAACCCACAGGTACCTATCTGAGATTTTGGGACAAAGATTGGATACAAGAGAAGAACTAGGGTTTGAGAGGAGATGGTGCTGGTGAAGATGTTGATGGAGATTGACCCCCTCCCGCTGAGAGGATCGATGGTGATGACGATTGTAGTGATCAGACCGCAAACAGTCTAGTCTCTGTGCATCAGTGTTATCCCTGGATCGGTAATGCTGACACGCACAATACTCGAGAATTTATAACAGAGTCTCAATCACACACTTATTACATCGAAATGTCTCAAAACAGAACTTATTACAATAATATGGCTTAAAGCCATCTAAAAGATAACAGCGGAAGGCTTGGAAGATAAAGTGAGTCCATCAACTCCAACGGCATAGCAGAGTGAACGACAACAACCTAACGCACCTTACTCACACTACTAGGAAAAGGCCTACTAATGGCGCACCTAATTTGGCCATTAATGGCGCATTAGTGATGCGCCATTAGTGCCACGCCATTAGTATATTTTACTAATGGCGCACCTTTGATGCGCCATTAGTGTATACAGAAGTGCTCCATTAGTATGCCTCCCAGGGGCCATGTATACCCAAGTGCTCTGGCATACTAATGGCGCACAACAACAAGATGCGCCATTAGTAACCTCGGCATACTAATGGCGCACTGTTTAGTGATGCGCCATTAGTATACTTTGTCATACTAATGGCACATTGTGATGTGATGCGCCATTAGTATGAATATTAGGTTTTTTTTTATTTTTTATTTTCTGTTTTTTGCACAAGTTACAAAATGTATAATTAGACAAAATATAGACAGCACACATCAACAACAGATTCATCGAATACAATAGAAGATTAGTTTTTGAATACAATTCATCATATTAGTCTCCGAATACAATTCATGATATAGTCTCCGAATTGAAAAGACCGAACAAAGATAGGACATTATATTACAAGTCTCGAGACCGCGAGTAGCGAGTTTGTCTTCACATTACAAGTCGATATCGATCATCTAAACTACCATCACATAGAAGAGAGCTGCGGTCATCACGATGAGCATCATCACGATGAAACTCGCCTTCATCCGGTTCCTCCAACGCCCTCCTCTCCCGCTAGATAGCGGGCGATCTAGATTCGCCTCGCCCCTAGTGGTGTACCTTTGTAATCATATCGCTGAATCGGTGAACCTGTCTCCGACACTCCTCCCGCCGTCAGAGACTCCGAACCTTGTACACGACATGCGTCGGCATCGCTATGCACTAGCCAAACGAAATGTTAGTACCAATTCACGCACAATACATAAGCAATATATAAGTATGCAATGTAACGATCGAAGAGAAAAGCAAGACATTAATAGCATCGATTACATCTAAGTTGAACGACTCTCAAACCAAAGAGACATACTACAAGTTCATTAAAGTTTAATTACAACATGAGCCAATCGATGTTTCGTAACCAGACACAAGATCACCGCTTTCGACTCGACTCAAGGGACCGGAGCGTGGATGAAGCCGCGTCAATCATGGGAGTCATGAAATAACGGTCGTTGTCACCGCATTTGTAGCATTGTGTCGATGTCACTATTGGACGGTTGATTGTTGAGGTAGAACTGCCCCGAGGTACGGCGACATCTTGATGGATGATTTCCGCAAACTCCGATCGGATGCGAAGAATTATTGTCGAGCTCCACGCCCCGGATTGCCGACACGCTCTTTGCCCAATCTTTGAGTTTACTCGCAGCGGTTGATGATGGTCCCGCACGATCGCCTCGCATGTGATGGATGGCGAGTAGGCACCCTTCCGACCGCCAAAGCGGCCGCTTGACGCAGCGTAACATCAGATTGGGAGAACACGTGCTTGCCGTGCTTACTTAATAGGCTTGGTGAAGGTGCCTCCAGATTTGGCGAGCCGGGAGAACATCATCAAGAACCTTCTTGACATTTGTGTAGTCTACGCTCGATCGACGGTCCGGTCGAAATACGTGGCCATGGAATATTTGGGGCTTAGGAGGATGAGCGTGCAATGTGTCACCGCAGAAAACACGGAATGTTAAAAGAAAACGATCAAAATCTAAGAATTCATATGTTACGGGTCGGTTGAGGGGAGGACTTACTCGGGAAAGTAAGGCACGAGGAAGTTATCCTTATCTTGGTTTGCCAGAATGACGCCTTCGAGGTAAGAACTCGCGACTTGCCGGTCCCCAGGCTGCCAAGATCTTGGCACGCATGTAGAAGGGGTCGACTATCACGATGTCCGTGGTCTTGTCGCTAATGATCCGTGATCTCCATACTCAAATAAAATAGCCGAACGAAGGTGTAGTGCAGCGGATGAAGGTTCAACATAGCATGGATGTCATCAAACCGTAGGACGATCGTACGCTCGATGGAGTTATCCACAAAGCCCTTGCCCTCTGGACTTTGGCCGCGAAAACCGGTTATGCCACATCCTTCTCTCTGAGACGCCGCTTCTCCAAAGAAAGAACACTGTCATGCAGACTCCGCATAGCACCGGTTGCAGCATTGAGCATATTTGTCGGTAGCATCGCCCTACCCGCCACATGCACCCTCCTCGAGATATCCTTAGGTGAAGGTGGCCCGCCCCGAGCACGGATCGCATTTCGGTGCCGGCTGGCTCGCACCCTTCTTAGTCTTTCTTTTGCGCCTTCTTCTTCTCCCGTAATGGGACCGAGTTCTCGCCACGCACCGCCTTCTTGAGTGTGTTGGGGCTGATAATATTTCGCACCTCACCCATCCGAGGCTCGTGAAGTCGGCACCGGAGGCGCCTCCTCGAGAGCTGAACGCCAGACGGCACTGCTGTAACTTGGCTTCTCGTGGTACCAGCTAGATTGCACACGCCTTTTGTTGGGTTGGGTTCTTGAGAAGGAGGCCCCATGAAGTCGCCATCATACCCATGATCGACAAAGTACTAATCGACGTTGCTAAATGTATCGCCGCCGCCGCCGCCGCTCGATCCGTGCCATATGCATGTTTGGATCCAGGGCATAGGGATGTCCGCACCGCTGCGGCGGTCTTGCCATGGGGCCGACTTGGCGCCGACACGACCGGCAAGTGTTGTCTTGGGGTGGTGTCCCCGCCTCAAACGAATCGCTCTTCGCCATAGCAGGGACAGCTCAGCAGCGCCGAGGGTCATCACGCTATCATTGTCGGCCCCGACGGGTCGAATCGAGGTAACAACTCGTCGCAGCTCTGGCAGCACCGAACCAGTTGAACCCTAAACAAGTTGGGTGGCATCCGGTACCGTGGAACAAGAGGTTGCCCGGTTGAACGATTTTGCCCTTGGCGACATCGACCAACTCGTTGTTCACGGCGCGTGAGAGTGCACGGAACGCCGGGCGTGCCTCGCGAAAACATGTAGGGCGCCGTGGATGCCCACCAAAGGCAAGGAGATGAAGTCCTCGGCCGAGAGAGGCTTAATTAGTTACCGTGATGATGGCATAGAGCTCGGCTAATGTCAAGGCACCGCCAACGGCGGGCGTGCAGTTGACGGAGGGGCCGCTTGCTGCAGAGGTGCCGGCCGGCGTACACCCGGGTGCATTAAGCTCCCGTGCCGGCGTCGGAGACACCAATGCCGCCTCCGCCGGAGGCACCAATGGCCCCGCCATCACATTATGCGAGTTGCTGGCCGTGAAGCTAGGAATCGGGGGCGGCCCCTGTTGGCCGCCCACAATCCACACACTCAACCCCGAGATGAAGGTAGGCACAATGGCGTGATCGCCGCCCGAGTCGTTGTTCCACTTGCTCTTGGACAATCTTCGAATCCGCGCCACTGTGCCTTTGAGTTCTTGAACCTCGCGCCCGCTTTCCGAGCTGGTCTTTTTCTCCTTCCGCACACCAATGTATAGTATGACCCCATTTTGTCGACAAGCCTTTGCCGCCACATGACCACCGACGCCGGCCATCGAGCTTATCCTTGTTCTTCATTACATTCAACGCCTCTATTTAGAGTGGTGTCCCAAGGGTTGCTCTTAGTCGACCCCGCCATCGCTTTCAATACTGCAGGAAGGAATGTGAACCATTTAGAAATTTGGCTTCATTAATTAGAATGCAACCATATGGAGCTAATTATGCGGGGTGTATTCCTTACCGTAACAAGCTCAAGCTTCCCGGTCTTCGGATCCGTGGTAAGCTCCTTTGTTTTCGGTCCTTCTTGTACCGGCCCCGACAAAGTTCCCGGTCCGCTTGTCACCGATTTATCAAGAGGGCGGTAGGCCTTGATCGGCACGGTCCGCCTTCTCCTTGTCCCATATAGGCTCCGCCACTCAGAACCGGGCCGGACCGAGTCTGTGTTCCCCTATGTTTAGCTCCCGTGATTTGTTTCCAATCGACTTGATTGGGAGTTTGCGGTGCTCGAGCAATCGATCTTGAAGTCGCTAGTAGTCATCTTCGTGATCGAAGGATTTTTCTCCTTGATCTTTCGATAACTCTCACCTTTCTCGATCATTCTCTTCACATTGCTTTTCCAAGTAGACAGGGCCTTGCTCATCTTCGTGAGGGCAGCATTGTTCACTTTATTCCCTTTGAGGCTTGTGTTTGCAAATTCAGCGGGGAACTTGTATCTTTCGTGCAGCTTCGTGAAGAGGAGGTTGCGCAAATTCCCTCGGTCAGGATGCCTCAGGTTCTCGGTGTTGATCGAGATGGTGCTCCGGAGAATGCACCCGAGCTGAAGCGAGTACCCCTTGACTATTCGTTCGGGCGCCGTTGGAGTCCACTTCAGTAACTTCCTCCTTGAGGGTGAGGAGCACGATCGGGCGCCGGTCCTTCCGTTGCCTCTTTAGTTGGCTGCCATTTGTGCGTGCGCCGCCATCATCAGTGGTGGCATCCTCGGCGGCACCATCAGTGGTGGCATCAGTGGGGTCATCCTCGGCGGTACCATCGCTGGTCTCGTGGATCGGTGGGAAGGTGGCGCCTCATACAACCGAGGTTGGTCCTCCATCTCCGGGACAGCTCCTGAATGCCTTGCCGCCTCAACCCCGGCCTCATCGTTGTTGGCCATGTTTCTCTAAATAGGAACAAAGTTTGGTCAAAAGTTGGTTATTGTTTAGGGTTTGTCGACACCGAGGCATCCTAAAAGCTAAGCTTTTATCATTGAGGGTTTTTCGACGCCGAGGCACCCTAAAAGCCTAAGCTTTCATCATTAGTCACAAGTATTTATATGTCCTATTTTTAGCAAAGTCATGCTAAAATTCACGGAAAATTTCAGCACAACCTTTGCTGAAAATAGGACATATGGAGTACCCGAATTTGCTGGAACGGAAGTTAATCGACATTCCAGCAAACTCAAGGGCCTCTCGGGTGGACAAGGCAAAAAAAGCCTCCATCACAACAAAGCAAATCATTGCATGGGCATATAGATGCTGAAGTAAGAACGCCAGAAGTAGCATTAAACCATTTCCACAGTACTATGGTGATTTGAGATCATCTATTTATGTTCGCAAAGAGTAGTTTATGATCTAAGACTAAAAGGAAATGCACCAGCAAAGATTAAATTGTCGGTCAGTCTCAAAACTGATCCCAGATTTTAAACAGTCCCTAGCAAGAACACAAATGTGGAAGCAAGTCAACGCAAAGCTATCTTTTCTTGTTTATCAAAAATGCACCCTAATTAGGCATTCACAAAATTAAGAGCAAAGTCTAGCTTGCAAACCACAAAATTAAGAGCAAATTAAGAGTAATTTTTTTTCAATTTTCATTGATGTTTCAAATTAGATGCAGAGCAATTGCAAGTTAGCAAGTCCAGCCATCATGCTACTAGCCATTGCTGCATAAAAATGAACAAATGACCTAGAAACAATTCGATGAACTTAATTTCAGACTTCCCTATTTTCTCAGAGGCTAAATAAGTTAGCCCAAGACAATAATATTCTCAAGCAAAACAAATTGTGGAAAAAACTATAACTTTCTGCTGTGAAATCCCCCCAAAAGACATTTGTTGCATCCTTATACAACAGTGTATGAGAGACTCATATTTTACTATCTAACCCGCATATCAATCACGATGCCAACTTTTTCCATTGTGCGCAAATATGATTCTGCAGTTTCCACCTTAACAGTTGTCAATCTGTCATGTACAAAAGAGTAAAATCCCTCTGCAGAAAAATTAGATAGCACTTCTTTTATCAACAAAATACTGTATTCCACCATTTTTAGGACTATAGAAGTTTTTTCAAGAACATTAACTGATAAGATTTTACTGCACATAGAAATAGATTAACATGGTCTTACAAACACACTAAAATTCTCATTTAAGTCTCAGTTTTATAAACACATAAAATTTTCATTTATAACATCATTCACCTCAGAAAAAGCATTCCGCTCATCTTGAGTTTGTTCGACCACCACAGCCGGCATATGCACAAGCTCTCTAATTTGCTCTTCAGCCATATCTAACATATCATTCTTCCATATCTTCCTAGCATGCTTGTAAATTTTTTTTGCAACATCTCCTCTTCATTCTTCAATAAGAATCTACTTTCTATGCATCAATGACACAGTTGAAAAGAAATGGTGTGCTAAATTAACCGATTCATGTTCATGTATTTGATCGACAAAGGCACAACACAACAAATCAGCAAGCAATGAATTGAAGCTAACCCTAAATCGAGGTTGGGGAATTGGAAAACGGTACTCAAATTAGGCTGAGCCGAGTGCTCGAGTGAAGACCGGCGGTGGGCGGCTGCAGTCAAGCAGGGCAGCAGGGTTGCGGCCACGGGCGGTGGCACGGCTAGCGCCGAGCGCCGGACAGCCGAGGGCGCGACGGAGAGACAAAGGGCGGGCGGGCGTCTGGAGGAGGAGAGGGCGGCGCGGCGTTAGGCGCTGGGCGGAGACGAGGATGAGGGGCGGTGTTGCAAGGCCGGGCAGCATCGAGGCGGCGGGCAGCGGCCAAGGCGCGGGGGCAAGGCCGGGAAGGGATCGAGGCGAGGGCGAGGGAGAGAGAGGATAGCTAGGTGGGCCGGGAGGAACTATGGATGGGGCGGCACAATACTAATGGCGCACCACCCTCGGTGCGCCATAAGTACATCCACACTAATGGCGCACCTCACCCTGGTGCGCCATTAGTATTTTTTTTCTGCTCGAGCCAACAGGTTATCTTCCACCTGACCTGATCCACATCAAGCTCCCTCTACTAGCTCGACTGGTCAGCAGCGAGTTCTCACACTAGGAGGTCCTGGGTTCGATTCCCAGGCTCCACAATTTTCTTTTCATTTAAAATGCTGTTTGATACTTATTTGTGTTTAAATATGTTCAAACTTGTTTAAATCATAACAGTAATATTTTTTTATAAGGCAGTAATAATTTTTTAAAAAATATCATCAAACAGAATGCCGGTGGAGCGGGAGGGTGCGGGGGTCAAGGCGGTTGAGTAGGGAGGGTGCGGGGGTCGGCGGCGGTTGAGTAGGGGAATTGAGGGTGCGGGGGGTCGGCGGCGGCGGTTGAGTAGGGGAATTGAGGGTGCGGGGGGTCGACGATGGCGGCCGGTGGACCGGGGGTGCTCGACGGCGAGGGGGACCGGATCTGGCGAGGTGGGATAGCGATCGAGATGGAGGGGATCGAGATTGAGTGTCCATGAAATTTAAAAATATTCATGATAGTTCAAAAAGTGCCCATGAAATACAATCGAGAAATGAAGGCTACGATTTAAATACAATCGATCTTAGCTAGCTATCTGCTCACAATCTTCTTGCCCTTCTTTTTCGCAAATGGAGTTCTTACGTGGAACGGACGCCCTTAGGTAGGGTGGTCCGCTTCTTCCTGTGGTGTATGCTGCTACATCATCATCATCGTCATGTTCGATCCTCGGTCGCCGCATTTGTCGAAGTCTTGCTCATTGGCTACTCCATCCATTCCGATGATCTTCCTTTTGCCTCTCCTCACGACAACACGACCGGGCTTTGACGGGTCGGTAATGAAGAAGCATTGGTCAACTTGGGAAGCCAGCACCATGGCTCATTTTTTTTGTGACGCTTGCGCCATGGTCTTGGATTTGGCTTCGTATAACCATGGTGGTGAAATACGGTATTCTTTAGGACGCTTCGCCCATCTCGACACGGAACATCGACCTTCTCTCCAACAGTAGCTCAGCTCCCAGATCTCCTCGATCCTTCCGTAGTATCTGTCCTTGTCGTTACCGTGTAGGATTCCATCGTTATCCCGGAGTTCGATAACCATCGCCTTCATGTCCTTAGCCTCGAGTAGAATGTGTAGCCGCTGATATCGTATGCCTCATAGGTCATCGAGGTTGTGCTCGGCGCCTCGTGACAAGGCTTAATATGAGTTGTTCTTCCGCGGAAGAATCCTCATGTAAAGGGTACGCATGTAAGCTTCTCGCTTGAACCAACGCGTGAAACATGAGTTGTGCTCTTTGATTATATCTCCGTCCGCCCTCTCGCTGGCCCCGGCCATTGTACGCCTTCTTAATAAAGGTTTTGTGCTCTACCACCCAAGGATCGACCACGCCTATGTGTTGTAGCGCGACTAGGTTTGCTCTTTCAAAGTCGGCGAAGTCGACCCTCTAAGTCGACATGCATTTCGCGGCGACCTCACGGTGACCCCATCCAGCGAGCCCGCCGAGGTGCTCGCTGACGGCGTAACAACGGGTTCTCGATGCCTAGATAATTCGTGCAGAGGAGATGCACTCTTCGTCGAAGCCGCTGGCTATACTTCCTCTCGACGTGACGGTTGCGAACGTATCCTTTGATGACACATTCATCCTTTCGAACGGCATCATGCTTTGTGCAGAACGCCGCCCGAGTTGATGATATCCTCCACTATATGGACCAGCAGATGCACCATAACGTCAAGAATGCGGGCGGAAGTACATCTCAAGCTCGCATAGTATCACCACGATCTCTTCCTCGTAGCCTTCTGAGTTGCCTCACGCCAATCGACTCCAAGAGATGATGTCGAAAAAGTTGCATAGGCCAAATAGCATTTCACGGACGTGCGCGCCCATGATCCCATGGATTGCAACTCGAAGTATCTGCGTCATCAAGACGTGACACTCGTGAGACTTCATCCCATCAACTTCGCTTCACTGGGTCTAGGTATCTCGCTATCTTCCCAGCAGAATCAGAAGGAAGTTTTACTCCTAGGAGGCGGTGAAAACTGCTCGATCTCCTCCCCGACTTAGAGTGAAGCACGGGAGGGTAGTCATTTCCGGTCTTCTTGGCCTTTTGCCTTTGCGACGACTTTCGTGGTCCCGCTTCGCCTCATCATCATCATCATCATCATCATCATCATCATCATCATCATCATCATTAGCGTGAAGCTCCCGCCGATGCCCATTGATTTCAAGTCCGCCCTTGCTTTCGCCCATCTTTGGTCCTCTCCGCATGTTGAGCAGGGTACCAAGCAGACTCGCACACGCTCTTCGTGATATGCATGACATCAAGGCTGTGAGGCACACGGTGGATCTTCCAAGACGGCAAGTCCCGTAAACAGACCTCGCTTTCCATACCTTCAGCAGCTGCTCTCGCGCCTTTCGCTTCTTTCCGGCTCGCGCCTTTTGCTTTTTTTTCCGACAAGGCAATCTTTCCAATTTTTCAACAGCTTGTCTATTTCCTCGCCGCTCCTTGTACACGGGCGCTGGGTTCGGTTTCACCATCGAACAGATCCTTGCGCTTTCTCCACGGGTCATCGCTATGGCCACCTTCGATGTCCCATGAACACGGTTTTCAAGACCCGGATCTCTATCTAGCTGGCGATACATTGTGTCATCCATGCACCTTACGCATCCGTAAAATCCGTGGACTACCCGCCTGCAAGATATCCGTGAATCGAGATAGTCGTGCACCGTCGTGAGCAAAGGCGGCTCTCATAGGGAAATATTCTTTCTCGGCGCCCCACGATTGGCTGGCGTTTCCACAACGTGTCAAGCTCCTCTTTCAGCAGCCCCGATATGATTGATGTCGTTCCTGGTTGTTTCGCCCTTCAATTAGCATACTCATGTGAATGTACTTCCACTTCATGCACAACCGGGGAAGGTTGTACATCCACACAAACTTAGGCCAAGTGCTATGTGTGCTTCTCTCGCTGCCAAACGGATTGATTCCATCGGTGCTCACGCCCAAAGACGATGTTCCTTGGATCGCTCCCAAATTCAGGTCTTCAAAGTTCAATGCTTGCCACCGCTCGCATCCTTAGGGTGACTCAAAGATCTTGTCTTTTTATCTATCTCCGGATCATTTGCGCCATCTTCTCGCTTCTTCTCCTCCCTATCCGCGTGCAACGCAGAGCTTTGCTACCTTAGGGTCCGCGAAATACCGCTACAAACGAGGAGTGATCGGAAAGTACCACACCACTTTTCGAGGAGCTTTCTTCCTCTTCTTGTATCGAGTGACGCCAAGACACCGGACATATGGTAGACTCCGCGTGCTCGTCCCGATAAATGATGCAATTGTTCATGCACACATGGTATTTCACATGCGGTAAATCCATAGGACACACGATTTTCTTCGCCTCCTCCAAACTGGTCGGGCACTTGTTCCCCTTGGGAAGACGTTCGTGCGTAATGACATGTTCTCGCCGGCACGCGCCGGTCATTTTGTGTTTTACCTTCATCTCCAAAGCCATGAGCGCACTTTCAAAGCGGTATCCTCGGCCTGCATCCTTCATACAATGGAGTAACCGCGCCTAACTCAAGTTGATCCATCTTGGCTTTCTCTCGGCGGCAGCTCTTGCGTTAACCGTCCGCTTGAGAAGCAGCTCTTGAATATGAGGGTCCCGCACCCAGCCCATCGATGGTCCAGCGTCGTCGCTCCGCCGCATCATCATCATGTCCTGCATCTTCTACATGATGATCGGTACAGCATCACCGTCGTGATCATCTCCTCGGGATTCTTCGTCTTCTCGCCTACCGAGCCGCGGTGGTTGTCTTGTCGCCTTCCTCATTTCTTGCCCGCCCCCATGGACGACTTCAGTAGTCATCTTCATCACCTTGCCACCGATAGCCATCCATGAAACCACGCAAGAGCAGGTGGTCCCGACCTGCCCGAATCCGGGTCCGCAATAAGGCTCTTCACTTGCATCTTCGACACGGACATCTTATCTCCGTCTCGCTCTTTTGAAGCATCTCGCCTTCATGACCTAAAAACCTCTTCACGATGCCTTCGGTCATCGTGCGCACTATGGTTGCCTGCTGGGTAGAGCAAAACGATATTTTAGAACCAAGAAAAACTTGGCATGACTTTCCTAAAAATAGGACCAAAAGAATGCTTAATGCCAAAATTCTCGCCAAATGTAAATGAATCAACATTCCGCAAAATATTGGCAACTATCGATTTCAAATACCGGACACCTCCAAACACAAACACATATGCAACACCACAAACATATGCAACACCACCTAACATACATAGATCTAGCTAGGCCATAAAAAGTGCATGTGCACATTGTTGTAGGGAGAACAACATAAATATAGCTTCCCCCTTACTTACCTATAAAACAAGGTAATTTAACCACTTAATTTGAATGAATCTATGGTGGAAATGAGGTGAAAAAGAGGAGGCACCCGAGACATGGAGGAGGCGGTGGAGAGAATGAAGTGGGGAGAAAGTGAGTGTGGGAGGAGAGGCTGTCCAAAATATCTTGTTGCTGCCCACTTACTAATGGCGCACCAACCATAAATGCGCCATTAGTAATCTAGGTTACTAATGGCGCACCCTCTGGTGGTGCGCCATTAGTAGTTTTGCAAAATATACTAATGGCGATCGTCCCACAAAGGCGCCATTACTAGTTTAAACTAGTAATGGCGCACGGTGGAACAAAGGCCATTAGTAGTTTTGCAAAAAAAGGAATAAAAAGTATAATAAAAAACAACATTAGTGGCGACTTTTCGATAGTGCTCCATTACTAGTTACAACTAGTAATGGCGATTTCGCCTCGATGCGCCATTAATATGTTTGGACAGCGCACTAGTTCAATTTTTTTTTTGATACTAATGGCGCACCTTGGGCCAGGTGCGCCATTAGTAGTTTCAACACTAATGGCATATCAGAAGGTGGTGCGCCATTAGTATATACTAATGGCGCACCACTTTTCTGGTGCGCCATTAGTGTCAATCCCATCTATAGCCCTTTTTCTAGTAGTGTCGTCGTCTGAAAAGTCTGCAACATGATATGTTGCAGCCCGAAACGGGTCAGCACATGGAATATGCTGGCAATGTAGCACAAAAGAGCAATGAACAGAATAAATGCTATCACTACATGCATATATGGATGGTGGAAAGCTCTATGGTTAAAGTTTTGCATAAAGAAAATTTTTCCCTACAAGAAAGGAATAAATTTTATTTAACTATCATTGTGGTTGTTAAACATTCAAAAGGTTCCTCCAACTCAATCCCAATTAAGCAATATCAATTAACCCAATAAATTTAATTTAGAGTGATGAGATAAACATAATAATCCAAGAACCAGATACTCAAGATGTTCACAGCCGGGGACACGACTAACCATGATTAGTTTGTACACTCTGCAGAGATTTGCGCACTTTTCCTCAGAAGACTTGATCTCCTCCGTTAGATTTCTCGCACTACATGGTGTTTGAGAAATGGATGACCAAGACACAGTCTTTCAGAAATATTAACTCTTCACTCCGGATGGACAGTTACACCTACTTTCCCCTACAGCTGCTAGCCCACCACTGAAAGAGGTCATGCAACCTACTCAACTATGCTAGAGCCCATAATAGCTTGTGGCTGCACATGAAAGTTTCTAGCACGAATAATCTTATGATCCCTTTGAGCCTGGGTGGCGAACCGTACGATGATCACACGGGTACTCCGAGATATCCTAGGATAACACTGGATTCTTCAGGTGCCCGCAACCAATCCACCCAGATGTGAATTTAAGTAGCCACGTTAAGTTAACCATTAATTATCAACTCTCACATCTGTCATGGTTACACTCAACCAATCCACGTCAACGAACATAGCATAGCAACCTGAGCATAATGTAGAAGTAACTCCCAAAGGTTTGATAATAAAAGGGCATTAGGTTCTACCTCATCGTCTACTTCCCAAACCCACATGTTAATCAGATCCTAACCATGCAATGTTTCAGGATTGTAACTACTGCATAATAACTGGGTAATAAAGATATGATCAAAGTGTTACTTGCCTTGCTGACGATATGCAAATCATAGAGACTCGTAGTAGAACGCTTTGCACTCCAGGAATTCTATCGCAAACAAACAATAGCATACATAAGCACTCCAACATACATGCATGAGTAAAACTCAAGTAAAAATATCCAAACAGAAATTTCAACTAAAGAGCTTCAAATTGCAAAAAGAATCAACTCAAACGGAGCAACGAAACTCAAGATACAAACGAAACAAGATTCGTTTACTAATCTGGACTAAAGTCAAATTTGACAGTACCAAAATCATGTTCAAGCTGGTTAAACAGAAAGAGGGCTTCGAGATGAAGATTTAGGAGTTGGTTTCATCTAATTTGGATAAATGAGCAAAAAGATATACTAGATCGAAGATCAGGGCAAAAATCACGATCGAAAATAATCGCAGATAAACCCTGGAAAATAAAACAGAACGAACAGACTAACGAATGAACGTTCGCTGTCTGAGCCTAATCGGTGAACGACATTCGTTAGAATGAACGAACGGACGAACGAACGTCCGCTAAATAAATAAACCGACGAAAACCGAACCAATCTATAAAAACAACGGATCTAGGTTTTTTTTAATAAAACCGAAGGTTTTTACCTAAACCGAGCAAAAAACCGGCGGCGGCGGCGACGGCTTCCTGCGAACTCCGACGAGGCGGGGCGGCGGCGGGCGGAGGTTGACGACGGGAGGACGGCGGCGGGCGAGGCGGCGGTGCGAGGTGGTGGCGCGAGGCGGTCGGCGGCGCTGCATCGCGCGGTGATGGCGGCAAGCAGAAGCGAGCGGCGGCAATGGCGGGTGGTGGCGGCGCGGCGGCTAGGGTTTGGCGGGGGCGGCGGTTGGGCTGAGCGGGGGCACGGGCTCTCCCTTTAAACGGGCCGTCCGGGAGGAGTCCGGCTCGGGCACGACCCAAAGGTCGGTTCGCGCGTTTTTTTACCATACGGATTAAAATAAATAAAAGAAATACCAAACAGAGTGCAAAAATTCCGAAATAAATTTTCACGGCCCTCTAATAATATTTAGGACAAAGCGAACATTTTTTTGGGCTAAGAATGCAATTTTGAAAAATGCATATTTTTCTAATTCAAATAAAATAGCAACAAAATATTCCAAATAAAATACTTATTTGATTTTAACACTTTTCCTCCAATATTTCTTTTATTTTGGATAAGTCATTTTATCCCCTCTCTTTTATTTTAATATTGGAAATATTTTTGGAGAGAAAAACATTGCAACCAAAATGATCCTCTTTTCAAATTTGAGAAAATTCAGATATGAAAATAAACGAAATCCCCAAATCTCTCCGTGGGGTCCTCGAGTTGCTTAGAATTTCTAGGATCAAACCAAAATGCAAATAAAATATGATATGCATATGATGACCTATGCATAACATTCCAAATTGAAATTTGGGATGTTACAAACCTACCCCCTTAAGATGAATCTCGCCCTCGAGATTCGGATTGGCTCGAAAATCGGTGCGGGTGGTCCTTCCGTAGGTCTTCCTCTCGTTCCCAGGTGGCTTCCTCCTCGGTATGGTGACTCCACTAAACTTTGCAAAACTTGATAACCTTGTTGTGTGTGACTCGGCTGGCTAACTCGAGAATCTTCATTGGTTTCTCCTTGTAGGTCAAATCACTATCCAGCTGAATTGCTTCTAGTTGCACTGTATCTCTCAGAGGAATATCGGCCATCGCCGCATGGCACTTCTTCAACTGGGAAACGTGAAATACATCGTGAACTCCTGGCAATCCTTCTGGCAATTCCAGCTTGTAAGCAACTTCTCCCATACGTTCCAAGACTTTGTATGGTCCCACAAAACGTGGTGCTAACTTTCCCTTAACTCCAAAACGCTTAACTCCTCAAAGCGGTGACACACGAAGGTATACTCTGTCTCTGACTTCGTAAACTGTCTCCTTGCGTTTAGAATCCGCATAACTCTTCTGCCTGGACTGGGCTACCTTGATTCTATCCCGAATTAGTTTAACCTTCTCTTTGGACTCTTTAATCAAATCTTGTCCAAACAACTGACGGTCTCCAACTTCATCCCACAATAACGGTGTCCTGCACCTCCTTCTGTACAAGGCTTCGAAAGGGGCCATCTTCAAGCTGGCTTGATAACTGTTGTTATAAGAGAACTCTGCATACGGCAAGTTGTCGTCCCAACTAGATCCATACGCTATCGCCCAAGCTCTCAACATGTCCTCCAGAATCTGATTGACTCTCTCGGTCTGCCCATCTGTCTGTGGATGAAAGGTTGTACAGAACTCTAGCCTAGTACGCAAAGTCTCATGTAACTGATTCCAGAACTTCGAGGTAAAACGGGTTCCTCTATTCAATATAATGGTCCTCGGGACTCCATGCAGACATATGATCCTGGTCATGTATATCTTTGCCAACTTAGCACTTGTATAAGTGGTCTTCACTGGAATGAAATGAGCTACTTTCGTCAATCGATCGACTACAACCCATATAGAGTTATAGCCTAAACGAGTCCTGGGCAATCCCATGATAAAATCCATGCCAAGCTTGTCCCACTTCCATTCGGGTATCGGCAATTGCTGTAGCAATCTTGCTGGCTTCTGATGCTCTGCCTTAACTCTCTTACATGCATCACATACTGCTACATACTCGGCAATATCCTTCTTCATTCTTGTCCACCAGAAACTTTCCTTCAAATCCAGATACATCTTAGTGTTTCCTGGATAAATCGAATACGACGAATCATGGGCCTCCTGCAAAATCAACTTCCTGATCTCGGGGTCATTAGGCACGTATACGCGATCCTCAAACCATAAAGTATCGTGCTCATCCTTACGAAATCCTTTAGCCTTTCCTTTACTCATCCTTTCCTTTATCTCGGCAATCTCCTTGTCTGTCTTCTCGGCTTCTCTGATCTTATCCATCAAAGTGGACTGAATTTCCAATGCTGCTACATAACCTCTCGGGACAATTTACAAACATAGCTCATGAAGATCCTCTGCTAACTCCTTTGGTAATCCTCCGGTCATGAGCGTATTAACATAACTCTTGCGAGTCAACACATTGGCTACTACATTAGCCTTTCCGGGATGATAGTGCAATTTCATATCATAATCCTTAATGAGATCCAACCATCTCCTTTGCCTGAGATTCAACTCCTTCTGCGTGAAGATATATTTCAAACTCTTATTATCCGTGTATACCTCACAATGGTTTCCGATGAGAAAATGCCTCCACATCTTCAACGCATGCACTATGGTTGCTAGCTCCAAATCATGTGTAGCATAATTCGGCTCATGTGGTTTAAGCTGTCGTGAGGCATATGAAACGACTCTTCCCTCCTGCATTAGCACTGTTCCAAGTCCTCGACGAGAAGCGTTGCAATACACTTGATAATCCTTTCATTGTTCTGGAAGAATCAGCACTGGGGCTGTAACCAAACGCTTCTTCAACTCCTGAAAACTGGCTTCACACTCCTCGGTCCATTTGAACTTGGTGTCCTTCTTCAACAACTATGTCATGGGCTTTGCAATCCTGGAGAAATTCTCTATGAACCTCCGATAATATCCTGCGAGTCCAGGAAAACTCCTGATCTCTCCAACTGATGTGGGTGCAACCCATTTAGTCACAGAAACAACCTTGGTGGGGTCTACTACTATTCCTTCTCCAGATATAACATGTCCGAGAAATCCAACTTCCTTTAGCCAAAACTCACACTTACTGAACTTGGCATATAACTGGTGTTCCCTGAGCTTCTGGAGAACCAAACGCAAATGCTCCTTATGCTCCTCTTCATTCTTTGAGTAGACCAATATATCATCAATGAACACCACGATGAACTTATTCAAAAAATCCATAAACACCTTGTTCATCATGTTGATGAAATAGGCATGCATGTTATTCAGACAAAATGACATAACGGTATACTCGTATAGCCCGTACCTTGTGGGAAAAGCTGTCTTAGGTATATCCTGCTCTCGAATCTTCAGCTGATGGTATCCTAATCGCAGATCGATCTTGAAAAATACTTTAGCTCCTTGCAACTGGTCAAACAAATCATTGATCATCGGTAGCAGGTACTTGTTCTTGATCGTCACTTCATTTGACACACGATAATCAACAACGATCCTTAATGATCCATCCTTCTTCTCCACTAGAAGTACTGGGGCTCCCCAAGGTGACGAACTTGGTCGAATGTAACCTTTATCAAGTAACTCCTTAATCTGTTTCTTAATTTTATCCAAATTTTATGGGGCATCCAATACGGTCTCTTTGATATTGTCCCGGTGCCTGGCAAAAGCTCAATCAAAAACTCAATGTCTCTATCCAGTGGCATGCCTGGCAACTCCTCCGGAAATACGTCGGTGTAATCCTTCACAACTGGTACTTCCTCCTATACAACTCCTGATAAGGAATTCACTTGAGTCCTCTTCGGCACATGCCGGGATACATACTTGATCCTTCTTCCTTCTGGGGTGGTGAACATAATTGACTTACTGGCATAATCGATGTTTCCTCCATACATCGATAACCAATCCATACCCAAAATCACATCCAACCCTTGTGACTCCAGAATTATAAAATCTGAGGGGAAAACATGCCTACCTATGGTCACTGGCCTCTGAAAACATCCTTGGCTTGCCATATGCTCCGCTCCTGGCGAGCTTACTAACATAGGTGTCCTAAGAACTTTGGTGGGAAACTTATACTTATCGACAAATCCCCTTGATATGTATGAATGCGATGCACCAGTATCAAAAAGAACGATTGCAGTAAATGACTTAACCAAAAACTTACCTATAACTGCATCTGGTGCTCTTCAACCTCCTCCACGCTAACTGATTCACTTGTCCCCTGTTGAAAGGGTTGGGCTTCTTCCCAGAGCTTCCATTGCCATTTCCATTCTTTGCTTCAGAACACTCGGTGGCGTAATGTCTATTCTTCCCGCACTTGAAACAAGTAATGTGACTTAGATCCTTCTTGGCGGGCGTTGCCGGGTTGGAACGGTTCTGGATGCTGCTTCCTCCATTCCCATTCCCATTCTTGGGTCCACTATGGTTATGCGAACTTCCTCCATTAGAATTATGGCCTCCATGGTTATGGTGAATGTGTCCTCCCGAGTTCGGTGTAAAACGAGGTCTCTGCTGAGCTCCTGAATTGTACTTCCCTTGTCCATACTTCCTATTGCAGCTCTCTATCTGCTGCTGCTTCCCTTCAATCATAAGAGCTCTATCTACCTACTCCTGGTAGTTGTTAAATGTTGCCACCATCAACTGCATGCTTAGCTCATCATTCAGTCCTTCCAGAAACTTCTCCTGCTTAGCAGCATCAGTTGCTATGTCATCAGGGGCATAGCATGCTAACTTACTAAACTCATTCACAAACTGGCCCACTATGCGTCCTCCTTGGCGCAAGTTGTGAAACTCATGCTTCTTCATGTTCATAGCTCCTGCTGAAACATGGGCAGTGCGGAAAGCCTGCTGAAACTGATCCCATGTAACAGTGTCAATGGGGTAAGTGGCTGTGAAATTCTCCCACCATGATGTTGCGGTCCATCAAGCTAATGTGCGGCAAAACGCACTCTCTCCGCATCTGTGCATCCTGCAGCGGTCAGCTCCCTTCCAATCTTGCGAAGCCAATCATCTGCAACAATCGGCTCGGTGCTACTAGAGAACACCAGTGGATTCAGCCTCAGGAAACGGGCTAAGTGATCAATAGGTGGTGGTGCTGGTGGGTTGTTGTTGTTGTTGTTGCCTTAATTCTGATTCTGAACTAGTAGCTGCATCAAGGTATTCTACTGCTGGATCAACTGAGTGAGCTCCGGTGGGAAAGCAAATCCATTGTCATGTCTCAGAGGCATCTGATGGGTTTAGAAAAGATGAGGAGACAGAATAGAATGAGGTCTAAAGGAAAAACACTACCCATATGCTCATGAGACAAACACAATCATATCACTTCAATCAATTCAAACAAGGGCATACAATCGGCTAACTATCGTTACAAAAGTGCTCCGACTATTCTATATACATGTGGGAATACTACTACTGATATGTCGACTAGAAGTTTTGATCGGTGGAAGACTCCATGATATCCGCTCCAGCTTCATCTACATAGTCATCATCGCTATCGTCGGGGTCAGAATCGGTGTCGTCGATGATGATGTAGTCCTCTGAATGAATGTTCTTGGAATGATCGTCATCTCCTCCTGGCGCGGAGTCTCCCATGAATACTCCTAGCTTCCTCGTTAGGTCGTCATTCTTCTCCACTAGTACCGTCATTTCCTCCTCATATCCGTCGCGTGTAGACTTGAGTTCCTCCTCCAGCTCCGTAATCCTGGTCATTGCCTTCTTCAGATCTATCATGCTTGCGCACATCTGGTTCTCCTAGCAACGAATGTGCTGGTTTAACTCTTGGATAAAAGCTGCAATGGACCTGTCCCTCCTGGTGTTGATCATCTCCCATTTCTCATCTCGGCGCCCACATATCTGGTAGATAGTGTCCTTAAGATCCTTGTGATAAACTTCTCCAATGCGTCGGGCTGCCATGCTCTTTCCTAGACTCCAAGTTGGTGCATCAAAGGAAAACTCTATGGGCTCAGTAACTGGCATGAACGTCCTTCCTGGAACTTGAACTCGAATAATCCAACACTCCTCTTCTTGTAAAGTGGCGATGTGGGTCCCGGTGAAGCTTGGCATTCCGGTGTTCAGGTACATAGTAACTTCCTTCAAGTGTGGTCCAAAAGGAGTGTCTTCATCCAGTTGTGCAAACTTGTTCCTCAAGTCTGCCATCCTATAGAGTGGAAAAGGAGAGGACTCAGAAATGAGTAGAGAAGAGTGACCTATGGTTCATCTTAGTGGTCGTGTCCTACAGTCAGCGTGTGCTCTGATACCATCTTGTAGCGACCAGGCCTCAAACAGTCTAGTCTCTGTGCATCAGTGTCATCCCTCGATCGGTAATGCTGACACGCGTAGTACTCGAGGATTTATAACAGAGTCTCAATCACACACTTATTACATAGAAATGTCTCAAAATAGAACTTATTACAATAATATGGCTTAAGGTCATCTAAAAGATAATAGCGGAAGGCTTGGAAGATAAAGTGAGTCCATCAACTCCAACGTCATAGCTAAGTGAACGACAACGACCTAGCACACCTTACTCGTCGTCTGAAAAGTTTGCAACATGATATGTTGCAGCCCGAAGCGGGTGAGCACATGGAATATGCTGGCAATGTAACACAAAAGAGCAATGAACAGAATAAATGCTATCACTACATGCATATATGGCTGGTGGAAAGCTCTATGGTTAAAGTTTTGCATAAAGCCAATTTTTCCCTACAACAAAGGAATAAATTTTATTTAACTATCGTGGTGGTTGTTAAACATTGAGAAGGTTCCTCCAACTCAATCCCAAGTAAGCAATATCGATTAATCCAACAAAATTAATTTAGAGTGATGATATCAACATGATAATCCAAGAACCAAATACTCAAGATGTCCACAACCGGGGACACGACTAACCATGATTAGTTTGTACACTCTGCAGAGTTTTGCGCACTTTTCCCCACAAGATTCGATCTCCTCCGTTAGATTTCTCGCACTACATGGTGTTTGAGAAACGGATGACCGAGACACAGTCTTTCAGAAACATTAACTCTTTATTCTGGATGGATAGTTACACCTACTTTCCCCTACATCTGCTAGCCCACCATTGAAAGAAGTCATGCAACCTACTCAACTATGCTAGATCCCATAATAGCTTGTGGCTGCACATGGAAGTTTCTAGCATGAATAATCTTATGATCCCTTTGAGCCCGGGTGGCGAACCATAGGATGATCACACGGCTACTCCGGGATATCCTAAGACAACACTGGATTCTCCAGGTGCCCGCAACCAATCCACCCAGATGTGTATTTAAGTAGCCACCTTAAGTTAACCATTAATTACCAACTCTCACATCAGTCATGGATACACTCAACCAATCCACGTCTACGAGTATAGCATAGCAACCTGAGCATAACATAGAAGTAACTCCCAAAGGTTTGATAATAAAAGGGCATCAGGTTCTACCTCATCGTCTACTTCCCAAACCCACATGTTAATCAGATCCTAACCATGCAATGTTTGAGGATTGTAACTAATGCATACAAACTAGGTAATAAAGGTATGATCAAAGTGCTACTTGCCATGCTCACGATCTGCAAATCCTAGAGAATCGTAGTAGCACGCTTTGCACTCCGTGAATTCTATCGAAAAAAACAATAGCATACATAAGCACTCCAGCATAGATGCACGGGTAAAACTCAAGTAAAAAAGATCCAAACAAAAAGTTCAACTAAAGAGCTTCGATTTGCAAAAAGAATCAACTCAAATGGAGCAACGAAACTCAAGATACGAACAAAACAAGATTCATTTACTAATCTGGACTAAAGTCAAATTTGACAGTACCAAAATCATGTTCAAGTTGGTTAAACATAAAGAGGGCATCGAGACGAAGATTTAGGCGCTGGTTTCATCTAATTTGGATAAATGAGCAAAAAGATATACTGGATCGAAGATCAGGGCAGAAATCGCAATAGAAAATAATCACAGATAATCCTGGAGAATAAAATGGAACGAACAGACTAACGAACAAACATTCACTATCTGAGCCTAACCGGTGAACGACGTTCATTAAAATGAACAAATGGATGAATGTCCGCTAAATAAATAAACCGACGAAAACCGAACCGATCTATAAAAAAAGGATCTAGGTTTTTTTTAAAAGCCGAACGGTTTTTACCTAAACCGAGTGAAAAACCGGTGACGGCTTCCGGCGAACTCCAGCGAGGTGGGGCGGCGGCGGGATGGCGGCGGGGCGAGGCAGCAGTGCGAGGTGGCGGCGCGAGGCGGTCGCCGGCGCTGGGCTGCTGGGCGGCGGCGGCGCAACAACGGCGGCGGCGGGACGGGTGGTGGCAGCAGCCTGGCGGCTAGGGTTTGGCGAGGGCGGCGGCTGGGCTGAGCGGGGCCTCGGGCTCGCCCTTTAAAGGGGCCAGCCGGGAGGAGTCCGGCTCGGGCACGGCCCAAAGGTCGGTTCGCGCGTTTTTTTTCACAAACGGAGTAAAATAAATAAAAGAAATACCAAACAGATTCCAAAAATTCTGAACTAAATTTCACGGTTCTCCAATAATATTTAGGACAAAGTGAACATTTATTTGGGCTAAGAATTCAATTTTGAAAAATGCATATTTTTCTAATTCAAATAAAATAGCAACAAAATATCCAAATAAAATATTTATTTGATTTTAACATTTTCCTCCAATATTTCTTTTATTTTGGAGAAGTCATTTTATCCCCTCTATTTTTTTTAATATTGGAAATATTTTTGGAGAGAAACACATTGAAACAAAAATGGTCCTCTTTTCAAATTTGAGAAAATTCAAATATGAAAAATAAACGAAATCCCAACTCTCTCCGTGGGTCGTTGAGTTGCTTAGAATTTCTAGGATCAAACCAAAATGCAAATAAAACATGATATGCATATGATGACCTATGTATAACATTCCAAATTGAAAATTTGGGATGGTACAACGATGGTGATGATTTCCTCCTCCCGGAGGGATGTTTCCCCGGCAGAACAGCTCTGTCGGAGCCCTAGATTGGTTCCGCCAAGGTTCCGCCTCGTGGCAGCGGTGTTTCGTCCCGAAAGTTTTCTTCTAATTTTTTCCAGGGTGAAAGACTTCATATAGCAAAAGAGGGGCACCTGAGGCCTGCCAGGGGGCCCATGAGGCAGGGGGTGCGCCCAGGGGGTAGGGCGCGCCCCCCATCCTCGTGGCCAAGGTGTGGGCCCCCTCTGGTTGATTCTTTCTCCAGTAGTTTTTATATATTCCAAAACGTGTCTCCGTGAAGTTTCAGGACTTTTGGAGTTGTGAAGAATAGGTCTCTAATATTTGCTCCTTTTCCAGCCCACAATTCCAGCTGCCGGCATTCTCCCTCTTCATGTAAACCTTGTAAAATGAGATAAAATAGGCATAAGTATTGTGACATAATGTGTAACAAAAACCCATAATGTGATAGATATCGATAAAAAAGCATGATGCAAAATGGACGTATCAATCAGTGATGGACCCGCGTCGAGCTCGGGTGGAGAGGTGATCTGTCTTCTCTTCCTTATTAAAGAGGGACGAGCGCTAGTTTTTGCATAGGATTATCCTATCTTTTCAGTCCTGTAATATCGATGTTTACGTGGCTTGTAAGGGAATCTTTATTTTATTAATGAGACACGTATTACTATGCAAAAAAACTCCTTTTTATTTGTGAACCAACATGTGGTTGGATGGTTGATAACCCTCAAGTATAGGGGTCGCAACAGTTTTCGAGAGTAGAGTATTCAACCCAAATTTATTGATTTGACATAAGGGGAGCCAAAGAATATTCTCAAGTATTAGCAGTTGAGTTGTCAATTCAACCGCACCTGGATAACTTAATATCTGCAGCAAAGTATTTAGTAGCAAAGTAGTATGGAAGTAACAGTAACGGTAGCAAAAGTAATAATAGTAGTTTTGTAGTAATTGTAACAGTGGCAACGATAAAGTAACTAAGCAAAGATTAATATGTGAAAAGCTCATAGGCCAACGATCAGTGATTTATAATTATGTCGGATGCGATTCCTCATGCAATAGTTATAACATAGGGTGATACAGAACTAGCTCCAATTCATCAATGTAATGTAGGCATGTATTCCGAATATAGTCATACGTGCTTATGGAAAAGAACTTGCATGACATCTTTTGTCCTACCCTCCCGTGGCAGCAGGGTCCTATTGGAAACTAAGGGATATTAATGCCTCCTTTTAATAGAGTACCGAACCAAAGCATTAACACTTAGTGAATACATGAACTCCTCAAACTACGGTCATCACCGGTAAGTATCCCGATTATTGTCACTTCGGGGTAAACGGATCATAACACATAATAGGTGAGTATAGACTTGCAAGATAGGATCAAGAACTCACATATATTCATGGAAACATAATAGGTTCAGATCTGAAATCATGTCACTCGGGCCCTAGTGACAAGCATTAAGCATAGCAAAGTCATAGCAACATCAATCTCACAATATAATGGATACTAGGGATCAAACCCTAACAAAAACTCGATTACATGGTAAATTGCATCCAACCCATCACCGTCCAGCAAGCCTATGATGGAATTACCCACGCACGGTGGTGAGCATCATGAAATTGGTGATGGAGGATGGTTGATGATGACGACGGTGACGGATTCCCCTCTCCAGAGCCCTGAACGGACTCCAGATCAGCCCCCCGAGAGACATTAGGGCTTGGCGGCGGCTTCGTCTCATAAAATGCGATGAATCCTTATCTCTTATTTTTTTCTCCCCGAACGTGAATATATAGAGTTGGAGTTCACGTTGGTGGATCATCAGGGGGCCCACGAGGCAGGGAGGCGCACCCAGGGGGTAGGGCGCGCCCCCACCCTCATGGACAGGGTGTGGACCCCCTGACCTTGATTCTTTCGCCAGTATTTTTTATTAATTCCAAAAATAACTTCCGTGGAGTTTCAGGTCATTCTGAGAACTTTTATTTCTGCACAAAAATAACACCACGGCAGTTCTACTGAAAACAACGTTAGTCCGGGTTAGTTCCATTCAAATCATGCAAGTTAGAGTCCAAAGCAAGGGCAAAAGTGTTTGGAAAAGTAGATACGATGGAGACATATCAACTCCCCCAAGCTTAAACCTTTGCTTGTCCTCAAGCAATTCAGTTGACAAAACTAAAAGTGATAAAGAAAAAATTTTACAAACTTTGTTTGCTCTTGTTGTTATAAATATGTAAAGCCAGCATTCAAGTTTTCAGCAAAGATTATGAACTAACCATATTCACAATAGCACTTAGGTCTCATGTTTACTCATATCAACGGCATAATCAACTAGCGAGCAATAATAATAAATCTCGGATGACAACACTTTCTCAAAACAATCATAATATGATATAACAAGATGGTATCTTGCTTAGTACAAGTGAAGGCTGGAAAGAGACTGGGAAGCGACCAACTAGAGAGCGACAACAGTCATGAACATGCATTAAAATTAATCAACACTGAGTGCAGGCATGAGTAGGATATAATCCACCATGAACATAAATATCGTGGAGGCTATGTTGATTTTGTTTCAACTACATGCGTGAACATGTGCCAAGTCAAGTCACTCGAATCATTCAAAGGAGGATACCACCCTATCATACCACATCACAACCATTTTAATAGCATGTTGGCACGCAAGGTAAACCAATATGAACTCCTACCTAATTAAGCATGGCATAAGAAACTATAATCTCTAATTGTCATTGCAAACATGTTTATTCATAATAGGTTGAATCAGGAACGATGAACTAATCATATTTACAAAAACAAGATAGGTCGAGTTCATACCAGCTTCTCTCATCTCAATCAGTCCATCATATATCGTCATTATTGCCTTTCACTTGCACGACCGAACGGTGTGTATAATAATAATAGTGCATGTGCATTGGACTAAGCTGGAATCTGCAAGCATTCAATTCAAGGGAGAAGACCAGGTAATATGGGCTCTTGGTTAAATAAACAATAATGTATACGACAGCCACTCAACATTTTCATCATGGTCTTCTCCTCTCGACCCCCAAAGAAAAGAAAAGAAATAAAACTATTTACACGGGAAAGCTCCCAACAAGCAAAAGAAGAACGAGAAATCTTTTTGGGTTTTATTTTAATTACTACTACTTCAAGCATGGAAAGTAAACTAGCTAAAAGCTATTACTAATTTTTTGGTTTTTCTTAAGGTTTATTCAAAATCACAAGAAGAAAGCGAGAAAAAGAAAATAAACTAGCATGGATAATACAATGAAAAAGTATGAGCACCGACAACTGGAATGAGTGTGTGAACGTGAATGTAATGTCGGTGAGAAATACATACTCCCCCAAGCTTAGGCATTTGGCCTAAGTTGGTCTATGCCCATGGATCAAAGTTGTAGCTGGGGTCGTACTGAGATGCGGCAGCTACTGCCTCATGAGCTGCAGCTTGGAGGCGAGCTGCCTCCGTCCTTCTCTCATATTCGTTTGCCTCCTCCCTGGTTATAATATATCTCCTTTTTGCCTGAAAGTCAAAGAAACCAGGAGCAGGGAGAGCAACATGGACAGTGCGACGTCTGTCAAAGATTAGTCGGTATTGGAGGAACTGTTCATTCCTCTCAACAAACTGATGACGAACCATAGCATCATGATCTAAATAAGTGGGAGGCAACTCCATAGCATTTTCATGTATGGGTATCTCAAGAAAATTAGCTACACCAGTTGCATAAATCCCACCAAACAAGTCTCCATTTAAACTATTATTATGCAACCTACGTGCAACAATGGCCCCCAAGTTATATTGTTTATCTCCTAGCACAACACTCTTGAGAACACTAAGATCTGGAACACACATGTGACATGCCTTGTCCTTGCCATTTATGCATCTACCTATAAAGAGAGAAAAATAATGTATAGCAGGAAAATGAATGCTCCCTATGGTAGCTTGTGCTATTTCTCTAAATTCCCCCATAGTGATATGATAACCACAAGTATAGGGGATCACAACTGTTTTCAAGGGTAGAGTATTCAACCCAAATTTATTGATTCGACACAAGGGGAGCCAAAGAATATTCTCAAGTATTAGCAGTTGAGTTGTCAATTCACCACACATGGATAACTTAGTATCTGCAGCAAAGTATTTAGTAGCAAACTAGTATGATATTAATGGTAACAATGATAAAAGTAACGGTAGCAGCTTTGTAGTGATTGTAATAGTAGCAACGGTAAAGTAAATAAGCAAAGCACAATATGTGAAAAGCTCGTAGGCATTGGATCAGTGATGGATAATTATGTCGGATGCGATTCCTCATGTAATAGTTATAACATAGGGTGACACCGAACTAGCTCCAGTTCATCAATGTAATGTAGGCATGTATTCTGAATATAGTCATACGTGCTTATGGAAAAGAACTTGCATGACATCTTTTGTCCTACCCTCCCATGGCAGCGGGGTCCTAGTGGAAACTAAGGGATATTAAGGCCACCTTTTAATAGAGTACCGGACCAAAGCATTAACACATAGTGAATACATGAACTCCTCAAACTATGGTCATCACCAAGAAGTATCCCGATTATTGTCACTTTGGGTTGTCGGATCATAACACATAATAGGTGACTATAGACTTGCAAGATAGGATCAAGAACTCACATATATTCATGAAAACACAATAGGTCAGATCTGAAATCATGGCACTCGGGCCCTAGTGACAAGCATTAAGCATAGCAAAGTCATAGCAACATCAATCTCAGAACATAGTGGATAATAGGGATCAAACCCTAACAAAACTAACTTGATTACATGGTAAATCTCATCCAACCCATCACCGTCCAGCAAGCCTACGATGGAATTACTCACGCACGGCGGTGAGCATCATGAAATTGGTGATGGAGGATGGTTGATGATGACGACGGCGACGAATCCCCCTCTCCGGAGCCCCGAACGGACTCCAGATCAGCCCTCCCGAGAGAGATTAGGGCTTGACGGCGGCTCCGTATCGTAAAACGCGATGAAACTTTCTCTCTGATTTTATTCTCTGCGAAAGCAAATATATAGAGTTGGAGTTGTGGTCGGTGGACATCCATGGGGCCCATGAGGCAGGGGGCGCGCCCCCACCCTCGTGGACAGGGTGTGGCCCCCTGGCCTTGATTCTTTTGCCAGTATTTTCTATATTTTCCAAAAATAATCTCCGTGGATTTTCAGGTCATTCCGAGAACTTTTGTTTCTGCACAAAAATAACACCATGGCAGTTCTGCTGAAAACAGCGTCAGTCCGGGTTAGTTTCATTCAAATCATGCAAGTTAGATTCCAATACAAGGGCAAAAGTGTTTGGAAAAGTAGATACGTTGGAGATGTGTCAACTCCCCCAAGCTTAAACATTTGCTTGTCCTCAAGCAATTCAGTTGATAAACTGAAAGTGATAAAGAAAAACTTTTACAAACTCTGTTTGCTCTTGTTGTTGTAAATATGTAAAGCTAGCATTCAAGTTTTCAGCAAAGATTATGAACTAACCATATTCACGTTAACACTTAGGTCTCATGTTTACTCATATCAATGGCATAATCAACTAGCGAGCAATAATAATAAAACTCGGATGACAACACTTTCTCAAAAAAAAAACATAATATAATATGACAAGATGGTATCTCGCTAGCCCTTTCTGAGACCGCAAAACATAAATGCGGAGCACCTTTAAAGATCAAGGACTGACTAAACATTGTAATTCATGATAAAAGAGATCCAGTCAAGTCATACCCAATATAAACTAATTGTAATGCATGCAAATGACAGTGTGCTCTCCAGTGGGTGCTTTTTAATAAGAAGGTGATGACTCAACATAAAAATAAGTAGATAGGCCCTTCGTAGAGGGAAGCAGGGATTTGTAGAGGTGCCAGAGCTCAATTTTGAAATAGAGATGAATAACATTTTGAGCGGTATACTTTAACTGTCAACGCAACAACTATGAGATCTCGATATCTTCCATGCTACACACATTACAGGCGGTTCCCAAACAAAATGGTAAAGTTTATACTGCCCCACCACCAACTAGCATCAATCCATGGCTTGCTCGAAACAATGAGTACCTCCAACTAGCAATAGCCCTGGGGAGTTTTGTTTAGTTACTTTGATTTGCTTTGATCTATTTGATCATGGGATTGGGCATCCCGGTTACCAGCCAGTTTCTCGTGAATGAGGAGCGGAGTCCACTCCTCTTGAGAATAACCCACCTTGCAAGGAAGATACAGACAACCCTAGTTGATACATGAGCTGCTCGAGCATAGAAAACATAATTTCATTTGAAGGTTTGGAGTTTGGCACATACAAATTTACTTGGAATGGAAGGTAAATACCGCATATAGGAAGGTATGGTGGACACATATGGCATAACTTTGGGGTTTATGGAGTTTGGATGCACAAGCAGTATTCCCGCTTAGTACAGGCGAAGGCTAGCAAGAGACTGGGAAGCGACCAACTGAGAGAGCGACAACAGTCATGAACATGCATTAAAATTAATAAACACCGAGTGCAAGTATGAGTAGGATATAATCCACCATGAACATAAATATCGTGAAGGCTATGTTGATTTGTTTCAACTACATGCGTGAACATGTGCCATTTCAAGTCACTCAAATCATTCAAAGGAGGATACCATCCTATCATACCACATCACAACCATTTTAATAGCATGTTGGCACGCAAGGTAAACCATTATAATCTCCTAGCTAATTAAGCATGGCATAAGCAACTATAATCTCTAATTGTCATTGCAAACATGTTTATTCATAATAGGCTGAATCAGGAACGATGAACTCTTCATATTTACAAAAACAAGAGAGGTCGAGTTCATACCAGCTTCTCTCATCTCAATCAGTCCATCATATATCGTCATTATTGCCTTTCACTTGCACGACCGAACGGTGTGGATAATAATAATAGTGCACATGCATTGAACTAAGCTGGAATATGCAAGCATTCAAATCAGGGGAGAAGACAAGGTAATATGGGCTCTAAGGTAAATCAACAATCATGCATATGAGAGCCACTTAAACATTTTCATTATGGTCTTCTCCTCTCGACCCCCAAAGGAAAGAAAAGAAATAAAACTATTTACACGGGAAAGCTCTCAACAAGCAAAAAGAAGAACGAGAAATCTTTTTGGATTTTCTTTTAGTTACTACTACTACAGCATGGAAATTAAACTAACTATTTTTTTTGTTTTTCTTAAGGTTTATCAAACACACAAGAAGAAAGCTAGAAAAAGAGTTTAAACTAGCATGGATAGTACAAGGAAAAAGTATGAGAACCAACAACTAGAATGAGTGTGTGAACATAAATGTAATGTCGGTGAGAAATATGTACTCCCCCAAGCTTAGGCTTTTGGCCTAAGTTTGTCTATGCCCATGGGTCGCGGCTACTCTCCCCGGTCTACTGAGGAGTGTCATCATACTACCACTGGCTAGCGATCCCCTCCGGATCCCACTGATAAGATGATGGACGATAAGGGTCCAGTGGTGGTTCCGGCTCAGGCTCTGGAGCTGATGTCTTGCCTCGATGCGCATACATGGCCGCCGGCAAGGCGAGGTAATAGCTTGTAGTTAAATCAAACAGAGAAGGCGCATGCAAGATAATAGTCTCATTGTGTTTCTTATTAAATCTCAAGTTATACAGAAGCATATTATCATCATTGTTAACAATAAACCCATGTGCTACCATGATCTTATAATCTAGAAAAGTAGGGGGCAATAGTTTTTCCTCTTTCTCATAATGCCTAATAGGTATCTCGAAATGTCTAGCAAGGCGTGCAGCATAGATACCTCCAAAGATGGGGCCCTTTTTACAGTTCAGACTTAATCGTTTAGCAATAACGGCACCCATACTAAAAGAGTTATCACAAAATAAGGCATGGAACAGAATAATAATATCAGGAACACTGAGGTTTCCACAGTTTTCGTGACCAATTAAGCATCGACTAGCAAATATGGCAAAGTAGCGTAAAACAGGAAAAATGTATACTAGTTATTCTTGCATTGGAAACCTTCCTCGATTCCCCTACAGTAATAGTGTCAATAAAACCATCCACATCTTTACGATGTGGTTCATCTAAGCTTCCCTCAAAGGGTATTCTATAAACTGCGCAAAAATTACGTAATGACATTTCCTTAGCCTCATCATATAAATGAAAAGCTACTGAAGGAGGTGAATTCTTAGGATAATAGTAAAAGTTTTGCACGAATGTATTGGTGAGTAAGAGATACTGTTCGATCCGATCATGGAGGAAGTCGGTGAGGCCCGCATTATCAGCCAAAGAATAAAAGTCTTCATAAATCACGGCTGCTCTCAAGAAATTATCACAAGGCCACTCACACGGCCGTACTTCCGCTACGCGAGGAAGATTATAATTGGCCTTTTCTTTCTCCTTAGCTAGTTTATCTTTGGAGCCTTGGCTAGAAGAGCCCCTCAAAAATCTCTTCATCATTTTCTGAAAATTTCTGAAATTTTTAGTAACTTAAAATAAAAATGAATCAAACTAAACAAGATTGGTAGCAACTACTCCCATAAGTGCCTAGAGCCAATATCATGCATTAGAATTACTTGGGACCTCATAAATTTGATATGCAATCTCAAGAATAGGGTCAGCTAAGCAGCAAAACTTGCAATGAATAAAACACTAGAACAAAAACTAATTGGACCATTGGAGGAGTCACATACCAAGGAACAATCTCCCAAAGCAGTTTTGTGAATGGAGCTTTGAGCAAGGAGATCAAAAATAGCAGCAAAATGAGCTAGAACTCGTGCTTGAGCTGGATGGGGATTTTTTTGGGAGTAAGATGGAGTGTGTGGGTGCAGGAATAAGTGGAGGGGGGCCACCATGGGCCCACGAGGCAGGGGGCGCGCCCTGTCAGGGTGGGCACGCCCTGGACCCTCGTGGCCAGGTGCTTGCCCCCCTGCTGTGTTCTGAGTGCCAAATATTCTCAAATATTCCATAAAAATCATACTAAATTGGCAGGACATTTGGAGAACTTTTATTTTCGGGATATCTTTTATTGCATGGATTATTCAGAAAATAGACAGAAAATACTAATTTTCTTTTATTTATTCTAAATAACAGAAAGTAAAAAGAGGGTACAGAAGGTTGTGCCTTCTAGTTTCATCCATCTCATGATCATCAAAAGGAATCCACTAACAAGGTTGATCAAGTCTTGTTAACAAACTCACTCCGAATAACATGGAACTGGAGAAATTTCGAATAACACTAGGTTACCTCAACAGGGATATGAACATCCCCTATAATAAGAATATCATATTTCTTCTTAACAGTAGGAAGAGGAAATTCAAAACCTCCAATAACGATAGTTGGAATTTTTCCAATAGAACTGATGCTATGAACTTGAGGTTGTTTCCTCGGAAAGTGTATAGTATACTCATTACCATTTAACATGAAAAGTGACATTTCCTTTGTTGCAATCAATAACAGCCCCTGCAGTATTCAAAAAGGGTCTACCAAGGATAATCGACATACTATCATCCTCGGGAATATCAAGAATAACAAAGTCCGTTAAGATAGTGACATTTGCAACCACAATAGGCACATCCTCAAAAATACCGACAGGTATAGCAGTTGATTTATCGGCCATTTGCAAAGAGATTTCAGTAGGTGTCAACTTATTCAATTCAAGTCTATGATATAAAGAGAGAGGCATAACACTAACACCGGCTCCAAGATCACATAAAGCAGTTTTAACATAATTTCTTTTAATGGAGCATGGTATAGTTGGTACTCCTGGATCTCCAAGTTTCTTAGGTATTCCTCCTTTAAAAGTGTAATTAGCAAGCATGGTGGAAATCTCGGCTTTCGGTACCTTTCTTTTATTTGTAACAATATCCTTCATGTATTTAGCATAAGGATTTGCTTTAAGCATATCAGTTAAGTGCATACGTAAGAAGATAGGTCTAATCATTTCAGCAAAGCGCTCAAAATCCTCATCATCCTTTTTCTTGGATGGCTTAGGAGGGAAAGGCATGGGTTTCTGAACCCATGGTTCTCTTTCTTTACCGTGCTTCCTAGCAACAAAGTCTCTCTTATCATAACGTTGATTCTTTGATTGTGGGTTATCAAGATCAACAACAGGTTCAATCTCTACATCATTATTATTGCTAGGTTGAGCATCAACATGAACATTATCATTAACATTATCACTAAGTTCATGTTCATCACCTGATTGTGTTTTAGCATCAGAAATAGAATTATCGTTGGGATTCTCAGCTGTGTCTACAACAGGTTCACTAGAAGCATGCAAAGTCCTATCATTTTTCTTTTTCTTCTTTTTAGAAGGACTAGGTGCATCTAAATTATTTCTCTGAGAATCTTGCTCAACTCTCTTAGGGTGGACTTTAGGATACAAAGGTTCCTGAGTCATTCTACCAGTTCTAGTAGCCACTCTAACAGCAAAATCATGTTTATTATTCAATTCATCAAGCAAATCACTTTGAGCTTTAAGTACTTGTTCTGCTTGAGTGGTAACCATAGAAGCATATTTGCTAATGAGTTTAAGTTCACCTTTAACTCTAGCCATATAATCACTCAAGCACCCAATCATGTAAGCATTACTCTTTAATTCTCTACCAACATAAGCATTAAAACTTTCTTGCCTAACCATAAAATCATCAAATTCATCCAAACATTGGCTAGGAAATTTAGTAGACGGGATTTCAACTTTATCATTTCTATAGAGAGAATTTATCTTTACTACCTATGTCGGGTTATCAAGACAAGATGTTTCTTCAATAGGTGGTATATTAAGACCATGTATTTCTTCAACAAGAGGTAAATTCTTAACATCTTCAGCCTTAATACCTTTTTCTTTCATTGATTTCTTTGGCTCTTGCATATCTTTAGGACTGAGAAATAGAACACCCCTCTTCTTCGGAGTTGATTTAGGAATAGGCTCAGGAGTTGGCTCAATTGGCTCAGGAAGAGTCCAATTATTTTCATTAGTCAACATATTATTCAATAGTAATTCAGCTTGGTTGAATATTCTTTCCCTGAAAACACAACCAGCACAACTATCCAAGTGGTCCTTGGAAGCATCGGTTAGTCCATTATAAAAGATATCAAGTATTTCATTTTTCTTAAGAGGATGATCAGGCAAAGCATTAAGTAATCAGAGAAGCCTCCCCCAAGCTTGTGGGAGACTCTCTTCTTCAATTTACACAAAATAATATATTTCCCTCAAAGCAGCTTGTTTCTTATGAGCAAGGAAATATTTAGTAGAGAAGTAATAAATCATATCCTGGAGACTACGCACACAACCAGGATCAAGAGAATCAAACCAAGTCTTAGCATCACCCTTTAATGAGAACGGAAATATCTTAAGGATATAATAGTAGCGAGATTTCTCATCATTAGTGAACAGGGTGGCTATATCATTCAATTTAGTAAGATGTGCCACAACAGTTTCAGATTCATAGCCATAAAAAGGATCAGATTCAACCAAAGTAATTATCTCAGGATCAATAGAGAATTCATAATCCTTATCAGTAACAAAGATAGGTGAAGTAGCAAAAGCAGGGTCATGTTTCATTCTAGCATTCAAAGTTTTCTGTTTAAGTTTAGCTAATAACTTCTTAAGATCAGATCTATCATTGCAAGCAAGAAGATCTCTAGCAGTTTCTTCATCCGTAACATAACCCTCAGGAACAACATGCAATTCATACTTAGGGGGAGAACCTTCATCATCACTATCTTCAACAATATCATCTTCGATAATTCCATTCTCTCTAACCCTAGCAAGTTGTTCATCAAGATATTCACCTAATGGCACAGTAGTATCAAGCATAGAAGTAGTTTCATCATAAGTACCATGCATAGCAAAAGTGGCATCATCAATAACATGCGACACATCAAAATTCATAGCAGTAGCAGGTTTAGGTGTCGCAAGCTTACTCAAAACAGAAGGAGAATCTAGTGCAGAGCTAGATGGCAGTTCCTTACCTCCCCTCGTAGTTGAGGGAAAAATCTTAGTTCTTTTGTCTTTAAAGTTCTTTATAGTGATCAGCACATATAAATCCCAAGTGACTCAAAGAATAGAGCTATGCTCCCCGGCAACGGCGCCAGAAAATAGTCTTGATAACCCACAAGTATAAGGGATCGCAATAGTTTTCGAGGGTAGAGTATTCAACCCAAATTTATTGATTCGACACAAGGGGAGCCAAAGAATATTCTCAAGTATTAGCAGTTGAGTTGTCAATTCAACCACACCTGGATAACTTAGTATCTTCAGCAAAGTATTTAGTAGCAAAGTAGTATGATAATAATGGTAACAGTGATAAAAGTAACTGTAGCAATTTTGTAGTGATTGTAATAGTAGCAACGGTAAAGTAAATAAGCAAAGGACAATATGTGAAAAGCTCGTAGGCATTGGATCAATGATATGTCAGATGCGATTCCTCATGTAATAGTTATAACATAGGGTGACACAGAACTAGCTCCAGTTCATGAATGTAATGTAGGCATGTAGTCCGAATATAGTCATACATGCTTATGGAAAAGAACTTGCATGACATCTTTTTCCTACCCTCCCGTGGCAGCGGGGTCCTAGTGGATACTAAGGGATATTAAGGCCTCCTTTTAATAGAGTACCAGACGAAAGCATTAACACATAGTGAATACATGAACTCCTCAAACTACGGTCATCGCCGAGAAGTATCCCGATTATTGTCACTTCAGGGTTGTCGGATCATAACACATAGTAGGTGACTATAGACTTGCAAGATGGATCAAGAACTCACATATATTTGTGAAAACATAATAGGTTCAGATCTGAAATCATGGCACTCGGGCCCTAGTGACAAGCATGAAGCATAGCAAAGTCATAGCAACATCAATCTCAGAACATAGTGGATACTAGGGATCAAACCCTAACAAAACTAACTTGATTACATGGTAAATCTCATCCAACCGATCACCGTCGAGCAAGCCTACGATGGAATTACTCACGCACAACGGTGAGCATCAAGAAATTGGTGATGGAGGATGGTTGATAATGACGACGATGATGAATCCCCCTCTCCGGAGCCCCGAACGGACTCCAGATCAGCCCTCCCGAGAGAGATTAGGGCTTGGCGGCGGCTCCATATCGTAAAACGCGATGATACTTTCTCTATGATTTTTTTCTCCGTGAAAGCAAATATATAGAGTTGGAGTTGAGGTCGGTGGACATCCTGGGGCCCCACGAGGCAGGGGGCGCGCCCCCCACCCTCGTGGAAAGGGTGTGACCCCCTGGCCTTGATTCTTTCGCCAGTATTTTTTATATTTTCCAAAAATAATCTCCGTGTATTTTCAGGTCATTCCGAGAACTTTTGTTTCTGCACAAAAATAACACCATGGCAGTTCTACTGAAAATAGCGCCAGTCCGGGTTAGTTTCATTCAAATCATGCAAGTTAGAGTACAAAACAAGCGCAAAAGTGTTTGGAAAAGTAGATACATTGGAGACGTATCATGATACTAGCAAGAAATTCTTTAAATTCAGATTTGCGAGGTTCACTAACACTACCCCATTGCGGAATTTTACAAGTAGTATTAAAATCTTCTAAGTCCATGGTATAAGATTTATCATAAAGATCAAATAGGACATTGTGAGGATTGTGTGAAGATTGAAATTTAAACCTTCTCACAAAGGAATCAGTTAAGTGGCAATACTGAGGGCACTTATCTAGCATGAAGCCCTCGAGTTCAGCATTACGCACATATGCGTCAAATTCATCCTTGATGCCTGCTTGGACCGTAAAATCCTCTGACGGCCATTCACAAGGCTGCACTTGAGCTTCCCTTGGTGGTTCATCGCCCGGCTAACGTATTGCGGTCTTGGGTCCTCGCTTCCTTGAAGAACCACCTTGGTACATTTTCGTAAACATATTTCTTCCTCTAAAACATTTCTGAAAATTTTAGTAACTCAAAATAAAAGTGAACCAAACTCAACAAAATTGATAGAAACTACTCCCACAAGTGCCTAGAGACTATATCATACATTAGAACTACTTGGGACCATTTAAATTTGACATGCAAGTTCAAGAACAGGGTCACCTTAGCAGCAAAAATTTGTAATGAATAAAGCACTAGAACAAAAACTAATTGGAGCATTGGAGGAGACACATGCCGAAGAACAATCCCCCAGAGCAGTTTTGTGAATAGAGCTTTGAGCAAGGAGATCGAAAACGGCAGCAAGATGAGCTAGAACTCGTGCTTGAGCTGGTTAGTGATTTTTTTGGGGGGAAGAAGGAGTGTGTGGGTGCTGGAATAAGTGGAGGGGGCCACCAGGGGCCCACAAGGCAGGGGGCGCACCCCGGGGGGTGGGCGTGCCCTGGACCCTCGTGGCTAGTTGGTTGCCCCCTCTGGTGTGTTCTCAGTGCCAGATATTCTCAAATATTCTAGAAAAAATCATATTTCATTTTCAGGGCATTTGGAGAACTTTTATTTTTGGGGTATTTTTTATTGCAAGGATATATCAGAAAGCAGACAGAAAAATACTATTTTTGCTTTATTTAATCTAAATAACAGGAAGTAAAAGGAGGGTACATAAAGTTGTGCTTTCTAACTGTTGGAAATATGCCCTAGAGGAAATAATAAAATGGTTATTATTATATTTCTTTGTTCATGATAATTGTCTATTGTTCATGCTATAATTGTATTATCCGGAAATCGTAATACATGTGTGAATACATAGACCACAACAAGTCCCTAGTGAACCTCTAGTTGACTAGCTCGTTGATCGACGGATAGTCATGGTTTCCTGACTATAGACATTGGATGTCATTGATAACGGGATCACATCATTAGGAGAATGATGGGATGGACAAGACCCAATCCTAAGCATAGCACAAAGATCGTGTAGTTCGTTTCGCTAGAGCTTTTCCGAATGTCAAGTATCATTTCCTTAGACCATGAGATTGTGCAGCTCCCGGATACCGTAGGAGTGCTTTGGGTGTGCCAAACGTCACAACATAACTGGGTGACTATAAGGGTGCACTACGGGTATCTCCGAAGTTTCTGTTGGGTTGGCACGAATCGAGACTGGGATTTGTCACTCCGTATGACGGAGAGGTATCTCTGGGCCCACTCGGTAATGCATCATCAAAATGAGCTCAATGTGACCAAGTGTCTGGTCACGGGATCATGCATTACGGTACGAGTAAAGTGACTTGCCGGTAACGAGATTGAACGAGGTATTGGGATACCGACGATCGAGTCTCGGGCAAGTAACGTACCGATTGACAAAGATAATTGTGTACGGGATTGATTGAATCCTCGACATCGTGGTTTCATCCGATGAGATTATCGAGGAGCATGTGGGAGCCAACATGGGTATCCAGATCCCGCTGTTGGTTATTGACCGGAGAGGCGTCTCGGTCATGTCTGCATGTCTCCCGAACCCATAGGGTCTACACACTTAAGGTTCGATGATGCTAGGGTTGTAGAGATATGAGTATGCAGTAACCCGAAAGTTGTCGGAGTCCCGGATGAGATCCCGGACATCACGAGGAGTTCCGGAATGTTTCGGAGGTGAAGAATTATATATATGAAGTCAGGCTTCGGCCGGAATGTTTCGGAGGTGAAGAATTATATATATGAAGTCAGGTTTCGGCCATTGGGAAAGTTTCGGGTCACGGTATTGTCTGGGACCACGGAAGGGTCGTGGGTCCACCAGGTGGGGCCACCTATCCCTGAGGGCCCCATGGGCTGAAGTGGGAGGGGAACCAGCCCCTGGTGGGCTGGTGCGCCCCCCCCTTGGGCCCCCCTTGAGCCTAGGGTTGGAAACCCTAGGGGTGGGGGCGCCTCCACCTGGCTTGGCGGGCAAGTTTCTCCCCTGGCCGCCGCCCCCCCTTGGAGATTACATCTCCTACTGCCGGTGCCCCCCTAGGGGGCCTATATAAAGGGGGAGGAGGGAGGGCAGCCGCACCCATGCTCTTGGCGCCTCCCTCTCCCCTTGCTACACCTCTCCCTCTCGTAGAAGCTCGGCGAAGCTCTACTGAGATCTCTGCTGCATCCACCACCACGCCGTCGTGCTGGATCTCCGTCAACCTCTCCTTCCCCCATGCTGGATCAAGAAGGAGGAGACGTCTTCCTCAACCGTACGTGTGTTGAACGCGGAGGTGCTGTCCGTTCAGCACTAGGATCATCGGTGATTTGGATCACGACGAGTACGACTACCTCAACCCCGTTCTCTTGAACGCTTCCGCACGCGATCTACAAGGGTATGTAGATGCACTCCCCTCTCTTGTTGCTAGATGACTCCATAGATTGATCTTGGTGAACGTAGGAATTTTTTTATTTTATGCAACGTTCCCCAACAGTGGCATCATGAGCTAGGTCTATGCGTAGTTACTATGCACGAGTAGAACACAAAGCAGTTGTGGGCGTAGATGTTGTTAATTTTCTTGCCACTACTAGTCTTATCTTGCTTCGGCGGCATCGTGGGATGAAGCGGCCCGGACCGACCTTACACGTACGCTTACGTGAGACAGGTTCCACCGATTGACATGCACTAGTTGCATAAGGTGGCTAGCGGGTGTCTGTCTCTCCCACTTCAGTTGGAGCGGATTCGATGAAAAGGGTCCTTATGAAGGGTAAATAGAAATTGGCATATCACGTTGTGGTTTTACGTAGGTAAGAAACGTTCTTGCTAGAACACCTATAGAAGCCACGTGAAAACTTGCAACAACAATTAGAGGACGTCTAACTTGTTTTTGCAGCAAGTGTTTTGTGATGTGATATGGCCAAAGGATGTGATGAATGATATATGTGATGTATGAGATGATCATGTTATTGTAATAGGAGTCACGACTTGCATGTCGATGAGTATGACAACCGGCAGGAGCCATAGGAGTTGTCTTTATTTTTTGTATGACCTGCGTGTCATTGAAGAATGCCATGTAAATTAGTTTACTTTATTGCTAAACGCGTTAGCCATAGAAGTAGAAGTAGTCGTTGGTGTGACAACTTCATGAAGACACGATGATGGAGATCATGATGATGGAGATCTTGGTGTCATGCCGGTGACGAAGATGATCATGGCACCCCGAAGATGGAGATCAAAGGAGCAATATGATATTGACCATATCATGTCACTATTTGATTGCATGTGATGTTTATCATGTTTTACATCTTATTTGCTTAGAACGACGGTAGCTTAAATAATATGATCCCTCGAAATAATTTCAAGAAAAGTGTTTCCCCTAACTGTGCACCTTTGCGAAGGTTCGTTGTTTCGAAGCACCACGTGATGATCGGGTGTGATAGATCCTAACGTTCGAATACAACGGGTGTAAGCCAGATTTACACACGCAATACACTTAGGTTGACTTGACGAGCCTAGCATGTACAGACATGGCCTCGGAACACGGAAGACCGAAAGGTCGAGCATGAGTCGTATAGAAGATACGATCAACATGAAGATGTTCACCGATGATGACTACTCCGTCTCACGTGATGATCGGACACGGCCTAGTTGACTCGGATCATGTTTCACTTAGATGACTAGAGGGATGTCTATCTAAGTGGGATTTCATTGAATAATTTGATTAGATGAACTTAATTATCATGAACTTAGTCTAAAAACCTTTGCAAAATGTCTTGTAGATCAAATGGCCAACGCTCATGTCCACCTCAACTTCAATGCGTTCCTAGAGAAAACCAAGCTGAAAGATGATGGAAGCAACTATACGGACTGGGTCCAGAACATGAGGATCATCCTAATAGCTGCCAAGAAAGATTATGTCCTAGAAGCGCCGCTAGGTGAAGCACCAATCCCAGAGAACCAAGACGTTATGAACGCTTGGCAGTCTCGTGCTGATGATTACTCCCTCGTTCAGTGCGGCATGCTTTACAGCTTAGAACCGGGGCTCCAAAAGCGTTTTGAGCAACACGGAGCATACGAGATGTTTGAAGAGCTGAAAATGGTTTTCCAAGCTCATGCCCGGGTCAAGAGATATGAAGTCTCTGACAAGTTGTTCAGCTGTAAGATGGAGGAAAATAGTTTTGTTAGTGAGCACATACTCAAGATGTCTGGGTTGCACAACCGCTTGACTCAGCTGGGAGTTAATCTCCCGGATGACGCGGTCATTGACAGAATCCTCCAGTTGCTCCCACCAAGCTACAAGAGCTTTGTGATGAACTTCAATATGCAGGGGATGGAAAAGACCATTCCTGGGGTATATTCAATGCTGAAATCAGAGGTAGAGATCAAAAGGAACATCAAGTGTTGATGGTGAATAAAACCACTAAGTTCAAGAAAGGCAAGGGTAAGAAGAACTTCAAGAAGGACGGCAAGGAGTTGCCGCACCCGATAAGCCGATTGCGGGAAGAAGTCAAACAATGGACCCAAGCACGAGACAGAGTGCTTTTATTGCAAGGGAAGTGGTCCTTTGGAAGCGAGCGCCCCAAGTACTTAGCGGACAAGAAGGCCGGAAAACCAAAGGTATATGTGATATACATGTAATTGATGTGTACCTTACCAGTGCTCGTAGTAGCTCCTGGGTATTTGATACCGGTGCGGTTGCTTATATTTGTAACTCAAAGCAGGAGCTGCGGAATAAGCGGAGACTGGCGAAGGACGAGGTGACGATGCGCGTCGGGAATGGTTCCAAGGTCGATGTGATCGCCATCGGCACGCTACCTCTACATTTACCTACGGGATTAGTTTTAAACCTCAATAATTGTTATTTAGTACCAGCTTTGAGCATGAACATTGTATTAGGATCTCGTTTAATTCGAGATGGCTACTCATTTAAATCCGAGAATAATGGTTGTTCTATTTATATGAGAGATATGTTTTATGGTCATGCCCCGCTGGTGAATGGTTTATTCTTGATGAATCTCGAGCGTAATGTTACACATATTCATAGTGTGAATACCAAAATATGTAAAGTTGATAACGATAGTCCCACATACTTGTGGCACTGCCGCCTTGGTCACATTGGTGTCAAGCGCATGAAGAAGCTCCATGCTGATGGACTTTTAGAGTCTCTAGATTATGAATCGTTTGACACATGTGAACCATGTCTCATGGGCAAAATGACCAAGACTCCGTTCTCCGGAACAATGGAGCGAGCAACCAACTTATTGGAAATCATACATACTGATGTGTGCGGTCCAATGAGCGTTTAGGCTCGCGGAGGATATCGTTATGTTCTCACTCTCACTGATGACTTCAGTAGATATGGGTATGTCTACTTGATGAAACACAAGTCTAAGACCTTTGAAAAGTTCAAGGAATTTCAGAATGAGGTAGAGAATCAACGTGACCGAAAGATAAAGTTCGATCAGATCGTGGGGGAGAATATTTAAGTCACGAATTTGGTACGCACTTAAGGAAATGTGGAATCATTTCACAACTCACGCCACCTGGAACACCTCAGCGTAACGGTGTGTCCGAACGTCGTAATCGCACTCTATTGGATATGGTGCGATCTATGATGTCACTTACCGATTTACCGCTATCATTTTGGGGATACGCTCTAGAGACAGCTACATTCACTTTAAATAGGGCACCGTCTAAATCCATTGAGATGACACCGTATGAATTATGGTTTGGGAAGAAACCTAAGCTGTCGTTTCTAAAAGTTTGGGGATGCGATGCTTATCTCAAGAAACTTCAACCTGAGAAGCTCGAACCCAAGTCGGAAAAATGCGTCTTCATAGGATACCCTAAGGAAACCATTGGGTATACCTTCTACTTAAGATCCGAGGGCAAGATCTTTGTTGCCAAGAACGGGTCCTTTCTGGAGAAAGAGTTTCTCTCGAAAGAATTAAGTGGGAGGAAAGTAGAGCTTGATGAAGTACTACCTCTTGAAACGGTAAGTAGCGCAACTCAGGAAGATGTTCCTGTGGTGCTTGCACCGACAAGGGAGGAGGTTAATGATGATGATCAAGATACTTCGGAACAAGCTCCTACTGAACTTTGAAGGTCCACAAGGACACGTTCCGCACCAGAGTGGTACGACAACCCTGTCTTGGAAATCATGTTGTTAGACAACGGTGAACCTTCGAACTATGAAGAAGCGATGGCGGGCCCAGATTCCAACAAATGGCTTGAAGCCATGCAATCCGAGATAGGATCCATGTATGAAAACAAAGTATGGACTTTGACAGACTTGCCCGATGATCGGCGAGCAATAGAAAACAAATGGATCTTTAAGAAGAAGACGGACGCGGATGGTAATGTTACCATATATAAAGCTCGACTTGTCGCTAAGGGCTATCGACAAGTTCAAGGGATTGACTACGATGAGACATTCTCTCCCGTAGCGAAGCTGAAGTCCGTCCGAATCATGTTAGCAATTGCCGCATACTATGATTATGAGATATGGCAAATGGACGTCAAAACGACATTCCTTAATGATCACCTTAAGGAAGAACTGTATATGATGCAGCCGGAAGGTATTGTTGACCCTAAGAATGCTAATAAGGTATGCAAGCTCCAGCGCTCCATCTATGGGTTGGTGCAAGCATCTCGGAGTTGGAACATTCGCTTTAATGAGATGATCAAAGCATTTGGGTTTATGCAGACTTATGGAGAAGCCTGCGTTTACAAGAAAGTGAGTGGGAGCTCTGTAGCATTTCTCATATTATATGTGGATGACATACTTTTGATGGGAAATGATATAGAACTTTTGGACAGCATTAAGGCCTACTTGAATAAGTGTTTTTCAATGAAGGACCTTGGAGAAGCTGCTTACATATTAGGCATCAAGATCTATAGAGATAGATCAAGACGCCTCATAGGTCTTTCACAAAGCACATACCTTGATAAGATATGGAGGAAGTTCAATATGGATCAGTCCAAGAAGGGGTTCTTGCCTGTGTTGTAAGGTGTGAAATTGAGCTCGGCTCAATGCCTGACCACGGCAGAAGATAGAGAAAAGATGAGTGTCGTCCCCTATGCCTCAGCCATAGGGTCTATCATGTATGCCATGACCTGTACCAGACCTGATATAAACCTTGCCGTAAGTTTGGTAGGAAGGTACCAAAGTAATCCCGGCATGGAACACTGGACAGCGGTCAAGAACATCCTTAAGTACCTGAAAAGGACTAAGGATATGTTTCTAGGTGACGAAGAGCTCGTCATAAAGGGTTACGTCGACGCTAGCTTCGACACAGATCTGGATGACTCTAAGTCACAAACTGGATACATGTATATTTTGAATGGTGGGGCAGTAAGCTGGTGCAGCTGCAAGTAGAGCATCGTGGCGGGATCTACATGTGAAGCGGAGTACATGGCAGCCTCGGAGGCAGCGCATGAAGCAATCTGGATGAAGGAGTTCATCACCAACCTAGGAGTCATACCCAATGCGTCGGGGCTTAGCACACTCTTCTGTGACAACACTGGAGCTATTGCACTTGCCAAAGAGCCCAGGTTTCACAAGAAGACCAGGCACATCAAGCGTCGCTTCAACTCCATCCGTGAAAATGTTCAAAATGGAGACATAGATATTTGTAAAGTACATACAGACCTGAATATAGCAAATCCGTTGACTAAACCTCTCCCTAGAGCAAAACATGATCAACACCAGAATGCAATGGGTGTTCGATACATCACAATGTAACTAGATTTTTAACTCTAGTGCAAGTGGGGGACTGTTGGAAATATGCCCTAGAGGCAATAATAAAATGGTTATTATTATATTTCTTTGTTCATGATAATTGTCTATTGTTCATGCTATAATTGTATTATCCAGAAATCGTTATACATGTGTGAATACATAGACCACAACAAGTCCCTAGTGAGCCTCTAGTTGACTAGCTCGTTGATCGACGGATAGTCATGGCTTCCTGACTATGGACATTGGATGTCATTGATAACGGGATCACATCATTAGGAGAATGATGTGATGGACAAGACCCAATCCTAAGCATAGTACAAAGATCGTGTAGTTCGTTTCGCTAGAGCTGTTCCGAATGTCAAGTATCATTTCCTTAGACCATGAGATTGTGAAACTCCCGGATACCGTAGGAGTGCTTTGGGTGTGCCAAACGTCACAACGTAACTGGGTGACTATAAAGGTGCACTACGGGTATCTCCGAAGTGTCTGTTGGGTTGGCACGAATCTAGAATGGGATTTGTCACTCCGTATGACGGAGAGGTATCTCTGGGCCCACTCGGTAATGCATCATCATAATGAGCTCAATGTGACCAAGTGTCTGGTCACGGGATCATGCATTATGGTACGAGTAAAGTGACTTGCCGGTAACGAGATTGAACGAGGTATTGGGATACCGACGATCGAGTCTCAGACAAGTAACGTACCGATTGACAAAGGGAATTGTATACGGGATTGATTGAATCCTCGACATCGTGGTTCATCTGATGAGATCATCAAGGAGCATGTGGGAGCCAACATGGGCATCCAGGTCCCGCTGTTGGTTATTGACTGGAGAGGCGTCTCGGTCATGTCTGCATGTCTTCCAAACCCGTAGGGTCTACACACTTAAGGATCGGTGATGCTAGGGTTGTAGAGATATGAGTATGCAGTAACCCGAAAGTTGTTCGGAGTACCGGATGAGATCCCGGACGTCACGAGGAGTTGCGGAATGGTCCGAAGGTGAAGAATTATATATAGGAAGTCAGGTTTCGGCCATTGGGAAAGTTTCGGGGGTCACCGGTATTGTACCGGGACCACTGGAAGGGTCCCGGGGGTCCACCAGGTGGGGCCACCTATCCCTGAGGGCCCCATGGGCTGACGTGGGAGGGGAACCAGCCCCTGGTGGGCTGGTGCGCCCCCCTTGGGCCCCCCTTGCTCTTAGGGTTGGAAACCCTAGGGGTGGGGGCGCCTCCACCTGGCTTGGGGGCAAGTTTCCCACCTGGCCGCCGCCCCCCCTTGGAGATTGCATCTCCTAGGGCCGGCGCCCCCCTAGGGGGGGCTATATAAAGGGGGAGGGAGGGCAGCCACACCCATGCTCTTGGCGCCTCCCTCTCCCCTTGCTACACCTCTCCCTCTCGTAGAAGCTCGGCGAAGCTCTGCTGAGATCTCTGCTGCATCCACCACCACGCCGTCATGCTGCTGGATCTCCGTCAACCTCTCATTCCCCCATGCTGGATCAAGAAGGAGGAGACGTCTTCCTCAACCGTACGTGTGTTGAACGCGAAGGTGCTGTCCGTTCAGCACTAGGATCATCGGTGATTTGGATCACGACGAGTACGACTCCCTCAACCCTGTTCTCTTGAACGCTTCCGCGCGTGATCTACAAGGCTATGTAGATGCACTCCCCTCTCTCGTTGCTAGATGACTCCATAGATTGATCTTGGTGAACGTAGGAAAATTTTATTTTATGCAACGTTCCCCAACACTAACTTCATCCATCTCATGTTCATCAAAAGGAATCCACTAACAAGGTTGATCAAGTCTTGTTAACAACTCATTCTGAATCGCATGAAACAGGAGAAATTTCGAATAACACTAAGTTACCTCAACGGGGATATGTACATCCCCAATAATAAGAATATCATATTTCTTCTTGACAGTAGGAAGAGGAAATTCAAAACCTCCAGTGATAATCGACGGAATTTTTCCAATAGAATTGATACTGTGAACTTGAGGTTGTTTCCTCGGAAAGTGTACCGTATGCTCATTACCATTAACATGAAAAGTGACATTGCCTTTGTTGCAATGAATAACAGCCCCTGTAGTATTCAAAAAGGACCTACCAAGGATAATCGACATACTATCGTCCTCGGGAATATCAAGAATAACAAAGTCCGTTAAAATAGTAACATTTGCAACCACAATAGGCACATCCTCACAAATACGGACAGGTATAGCAGTTGATTTATCGGCCATTTGCAAAGATATTTCAGTAGGTGTCAACTTATTCAATTCAAGTCTACGATATAAAGAGAGAGGCATAACACTAACACCGGCTCCAAGATCGCATAAAGCAGTTTTAACATAGTTTCTTTTAATGGAGCATGGTATAGTTGGTACTCCTGGATCTCCTAGTTTCTTAGGTGTTCCACCCTTAAAAGTATAATTAGCAAGCATGGCGAAAATTTCAGCTTCCGGTATTTTTCTTTTATTTGTAACAATATCTTTCATGTACTTAGCATAAGGATTCATTTTAAGCATATCAGTCAAACGCATACGCAAAAAGATAGGTCTAATCATTTCAGCCAAGCGCTAAAAATCCTCATCATCCTTTTTCTTGAATGGTTTAGGAGGAAAAGGCATGGGTTTCTGAACCCATGGTTCTCTTTCTTTACCGTGCTTCCTAGCAACGAAGTCTCTCTGATCATAACGTTGATTCTTTGAATGTGGGTTATCAAGATCAATTGCAGGTTCAATCTCTCCATCATTGTTATTGCTAGGTTGAGCATCAACATGAACATTATCGTTAACATGGTCACTAGGTTCATGTTCATTACCAGATTGTGTTTCAGCATCAGAAATAGAAATATCATTGGGATTCTCAGGTGTGTCTACAACGGGTTCACTAGAAGTATGCAAAGTCCTATCATTTTTCTTCTTCTTCTTTTTAGAAGGACTAGGTGCATCAACATTAGTTCTCTGAGAATCTTGCTCAATTCTCTTAGGGCGGCCCTCAGGATACAAAGGTTCCTGAGTCATTTTAACACCTCTAGTCACAACTCTAATAGCATTATCATTTTTCTTATCATTTAATTCATTGAGCAAATAATTTTGTGCTTTAAGCACTTGTTCTACTTGAGTGGTAACCATAGAAGCATGTTTACTAATAAGTTTAAGTTCTCATTTAACTCTAGACATATAATCACTCAAATGTTCAATCATATAAGCATTACGTTTCATTTGTCTACCAACATAAGCATTGAAGTTTTCTTGTTTAGCCATAAAGTCATCAAACTCATCCAAGCATTGGCTAGCAAACTTAGTAGACGGGATCTCAACTTTTTCATATCTATAGAGAGAATTTACCTTTACTACCTGTGTCGGGTTATCAAGACCGTGTATTTATTCGATAGGTGGTAAATTCTTAACATCTTTAGCTTTAATACCCTTTTCTTTCATAGATTTCTTTGCCTCTTGCATATCTTTAGGACTGAGAAATAAAACACCTCTTTTCTTTGGAGTTGGCTTAGGAGTTGGTTCAGGAAGTGTCCAATTGTTTTCATTAGTCAACATATTATTCAACAACAATTCAGCTTGATCAACATTTCTTTCCCCGAAAACACAACCAGCACAACTATCCAGGTGGTCTCTGGAAGCATCGGTTAGTCCATTATAAAAGATATCAAGTATTTCATTTTTCTTGAGAGGATGATCAGGCAAAGCATTAAGTAATTGGAGAAGCCTCCCCCAAGCTTGTGGGAGACTCTCTTCTTCAATTTGCACAAAATTATATATTTCCCTTAAAGTAACTTGTTTCTTATGAGTGGGGAAATATTTAGCAGAGAAGTAATAATTCATATCCTGGGGACTAAACACACAACCAGGATCAAGAGAACTAAACCATGTTTTAGCATCACCCTTTAATGAGAACGGAAATAATTTAAGGATATAGTAGTAACGAGTTTTCTCATCATTAGTGAATAGGGTGGCTATATCATTTAATTTAGTAAGATGTGCCACAACAGTTTCAGATTCATAGCCATAAAAAGGATAAGATTCAACCAAAGTAATTATCTAAGGATTGATAGAGAAATCATAATCCTTATCAGTAACACAGATAGGTGAAGCAGCAAAAGCAGGGTCGTATTTCATTCTAGCATTCAGAGACCTTTCTTTCAGCTTAGCTAATAATTTCTTAAGATCAGATCTATCATTGCAAGCAAGAAAATCTCTAGCAGTTTCTTCATCCATAACATAACCCTCAGGAACAATAGGCAATTCATATCTAGGGGGAGAATCTTTATCATCACTTTCATCAGTATTATCAGTTTCAATAATTTCATTCTCTCTAGCCCTAGAAAGTTGTTCATCAAGAAATTCACCTAGTGGCACAGTATTATCAAGCATAGAAGTAGTTTCATCATAAGGATCATGCATAGCAGAAGTGGCATCATCAATAACATGTGACATATCAGAATTAATAGCAGAAGTAGGTTTAGGTGTCGCAAGTTTACTCAAAACAGAAGGTGAATCAAGTGCATATCTAGATGGCAGTTCCTTACCTCCCCTCGTAGTTGAGGAATAAATCTTGGTTTCTCGTCTTTCAAGTTCCTCATAGTGATCAGCATATATATATATCCCAAGTGACTCAAAGAATAGATCTATGCTCCCCGACAACGGCGCCAGAAAATAGTCTTGATAACCCACAAGTATAGGGGATCGCAAAAGTTTTCGAGGGTAGAGTATTCAACCCAAATTTATTGATTAGACACGAGGGGAGCCAAAGAATATTCTCAAGTATTAGTAGTTGAGTTGTCAATTCAACCACACCTGGATAACTTAATATTTGCAGCAAAGTATTTAGTAGCAAAGTAACGGTAACGGTAGCAAAAGTAACAGTAGCAGTTTTGTAGTAATTGTAACAGTGGTAATGGTAAAGTAACTAAGCAAAGATCAATATATGAAAAGCTAGTAGCATTGGATCAGTGATGGATAATTATGTCGGATGCGATTCCTCATGCAATAGTTATAACATAGGATGACACAGAACTAGCTCCCATTCATCAATGTAATGTAGGCATGTATTCTGAATATAGTCATACGTGCTTATGGAAAAGAACTTGCATGACATCTTTTGTCCTACCCTCCCGTGGCAGCGGGGTCCTATTGGAAACTAAGGAATATTAAGGCCTTCTTTTAATAGAGTACCGGACCAAAGCATTAACAATTAGTGAATACATGAACTCCTCAAACTACGGTCATCACCGGTAAGTATCCCGATTATTGTCACTTCGGGGTTAACGGATCATAACACATAATAGTTGACTATAGACTTGCAAGATATGATCAAGAACTCACATATATTCATGGAAACATAACAGGTTTAGATCTGAAATCATGGCACTCGGGCCCTAGTGACAAGCATTAAGCATAGAAAAGTCATAGCAACATCAATCTCAGAACATAATGGATACTAGGGATCAAACCCTAACAAAACTAACTCGATTACATGGTAAATTTCATCCAACCCATCACCGTCCAGCAAGCCTACGATGGAATTACTCACGCACGGCGGTGAGCACCATGAAATTGGTGATGGAGGATGGTTGATGATGACGACGGCGACGGATTCCCCTCTCCGGAGCCCCGAACGAACTCCAGATCAGCCCTCCCGAGAGAGATTAGGGCTTGGCGGCGGCTCCATATGGTAAAATGCGATGAATCCTTCTCTCTTATTTTTTTTTCTCCCCGAACGTGAATATATAGAGTTGGAGTTGACGTCGGTGGAGCATTGGGGGGGCCATGAGGCAGGGAGGCGCACCCAGCGTGGTAGGGCGCGCCCCCCACCCTCGTGGACAGGGTGTGGGCCCCCTGACCTTGATTCTTTCGCCAATATTTTTTATTAATTCCAAAAATAACTTCCATGGAGTTTCAGGTCATTCTGAGAACTTTTATTTCTGCACAAAAATAACACCATGGCAGTTCTGCTGAAAACAGCGTCAGTCCGGGTTAGTTCCATTCAAATCATGCAAGTTAGAGTCCAAAACAAGGGCAAAAGTGAATTGAAAAGTAGATAAGATGGAGATGTATCAATGGTTAGGTGGACAGTGGTATCTCCAGCCCACTACGATTCAAGTCCTGGTGCTCGCATCTATCCTGTATTTATTTCAGGAATTGCGGTGATGTGCATTCAGTGTGAGGAGACATTTCCATCGACTACAGGCGCCTACGATGACTTCGTAAAATCTGAAGAGGATAGGAAACTACGAGGCGCCTACGTAGACTACGAGGTGCTCAAAGGGGTAGGGTGTGCGCATTTCATAGGGGTGAGTGTATGCGTGTATATATGAGCGCCTGCGTCTGTATTGTGTTAAAAAAACTCCTTTTTATATATCATTTTGCCTAATCTAGCCACCACCACGTGAGGTGAGCAAGGATGCGATCCTCTACCTCCGATCTCCACCAGCCAGGGCTGGTCCCCTCTCCCTCCGACTGCTGCTCCAGTGGCAGGAGGGAGTGGGAACCCCGTTCCTCCACTCTGTAGTTAGTGTTTGGTTTTGTTGGTCATGGTGCGTTGTTGGGGTGGTGGGAGTGGCACCCGGATGAATAAATTTGCCACAACTCCACTCCCACACCAATGGCATACTTCATGGTGGCGTCTCGAAGTTGATGGCATCGTGTGTTTGCCGATCCTTTAGATCGACGATGATAGGGTTCATGGATGGTGTCGGTGGCGGCCCCTTCAGGTATGTCTCTCCTTCTACTCTGTCTCCTTTGCTACGGTGTTGTCTCCGACGTCATGGTGGAGCAGGGAGGTTTTGCTGCCCGGGAGTACGCGCAGATGGTTGTCTACAGAAGTGACAACTGGAAGAAGGTGCATCCTATGCTGGGTTGGTGGTTTGAGTCTGATAGTTCTGGTTTCCTCCTCCGACGTCGTAGTCATGCGGGCGTGTCAGTTCTGGAGTTTGGTGGCGTGTCCGGGGACACATTGCCCCTGTCAAATTCTTTTAACGGCAATGGTTTTGCTTCATGCAAACTAATTTCGAGGTCCATAAAACGGCAGATCGGCGATGGAGCCTCGTCGAGCTCAGATGGAGAGGTGATCTGTCTCCTTTCCCTTGGTGGAGAGGGACATGCACTGGTTTTCTGCGTAGGATTATCCTATCTTTTCAGTCTTGTAATGTTGGTGTTTACGTGGCTCTTAACTAACTCTTTATTTTATTAATGATATATGTATTACTATGCAAAAAAGTCCTCCTTTATATGTTTGAGATGATGTCCGGGCTTAAAGTGAACTTTCAGAAAAGCGAGATTTTTATGGTGGGTGGGGATGAAACTATTGTTAAAGCATATGCAGATCTTTTTTGTTGTGATGTTGGTCAGTTCCCTTTCAAGTATCTTGGCATGCTAGTTAGCTTCACTTCCTTACGAGTCTCAGATTGGGACTTCATTGAAGGAAAATACATGAAAAGGTCAGATGTATGGGTGGGTAATGTTATATCCATGGGGGAGACACACTCTTCTTAACTCAGTTTTGTCTCAAATTTCCCTTTACCACATGTCTATGTGGTTGATGCATAGACTTTTGTGGAGAAATTAGACAAATATAGAAGAAGGTTTTTTTAGTAGGGGGCTAACAAGAAAGGAGATACTATCTTGTCAAATGGGGTAGGATTTGTAGATCCAAAAAAAAGGGAGGCTTAGGTGTGAAAGACTTGAAGAAACAGACCATCATCCTAATGGTGAAGTGGTAGTGGAAGTTAGATACCCAAAAGGGGTTTGGCAAGATATTATTAAAGCCGGATATCTGAAAAATTGTTCCGTAGATGCAGTTAAACCTAAATTCTTTGATCCTCCCATGTTGGAAGGCTGTTCTTAACGTTAAGGATCTATACATGATGGGATGTAGGATCCATATTGGAGCTGGTGATATCGATAGACTCTGGAAAGACCCCACTAAGGAGCTTGTCCCTCTCTGTGATAAAGTTCCTCAACTGTTCGATGTCTGTAATGAATAGGACTGCACCATCAACTGGGTCAGTACTGTTGACACTTCCTCTTTCTTTAGGAGGAGACTGACTCCTGACCTGTCTGATTAGTAGCTAGACATTAAAAACCTAATCAAGAATTTTCAACTCTCAGACATAGGCGATCTGGTCTATTGGGGGGGTTAAACAAAACTGCAAAATACACCACCAAATCTATGTACAAATTGCTGGAAAAACCATTTAGTGGTTGTAATTACAAGTGGATTTGGGAAGCCAAGGTCCCCTTGAAAATCCAGATTTTCTTATGGCAAGAATTCCAAGGTTCTATACTAACTAGGCAAGTTATGCAACATCGCAAGTGGCCTGGAAACCCCAGTTGTTCCTTTTCTAAGGAGGTGGAATCCTTGCGGCACTTGTTTTTCACTTGCCCCATGGCCCGAGTAGTTTGGTGATCGATAGGAGTGGTTTGGGACTAATATGTTCCCTAACAATCACTGAAATTCTTTGCCTAGTGCAATAGGTTTCTCCCTAGAGGGTAAAGATTTTATATGGTCGGGTTGGCCGCGGTCACCTGGGCTATTTGGTTGTCTCGAAACCGAGCCACCTTTGAGCATAAATGATTAAAACCCAGTATGAAATTGTTTTTCCCACTTGCTCTTTTCTTTTGTACTGGGCAGGGCTTCAGAAGGAGGGCGACGTGAAGATCTTGCATGGAGGCGCGAGCTGCTATGCAACAACACCATGAACTTCTGAGGATTTGTGTGGCCTCTAGAAGCTCGATTGAAGGATGCTAGTGAGGATGTTCTGAAGTCTGCATGTTCTCAAGCTCCCCCTGGCTATTCCAATGCGTCATGCACTCGTGTTGTTATGTTGTTGGGATGTTTTGCTAGTCTCTGTAGACTCTCTGTTACTAGTTGGCTATAGCACGAAGGTTCCATGTTCTTGTAATAGGGCTTAGTGTTTTTCTATACTTTAGGTGTTGCCAGGTTTTCGTCCCATGGTGCGCGTCTCGACATCGGGCATGTGCAGTGGGTTTCCTGGACAATGCTTTGAACTCGCTCCTCTCCCTTTCCCTTTTCCTGACTTTGTAAGACTGATGTATTTCCGTTTCTTTCAATGGAATGGGGGTTAGCCTGGTTAAAAAAATCACACTCATCATAAACATGGAAGTCTAGTTTCCCGAAAACCTAAAATACCCTGCAGCGGCAATTAAGGTTTCTAGTGGGTATTGATTGACAGCGCCCGTCAATCTCCGGTGAGGCACTAGGATTTATTTTTGCCAAAATGATCCAGATCTATTATTAAAGTTCATCAGAAGAACAAAGCTTTTCAATATAATAAATATTACATCGAGGTTCCGAGACCACTAGATGACCACTACCGCCGTTACAACGAGCCACCGACGCGGCATTGTCGCCGCTCCCCTACCGGAGTCGGCTTGACGTTGCCAATGATAGCCGAGAAATCTTCGTGCATGCGCCTCTAAGTAATAGTGCCCTAGAGCCGCACCAAATGTCACCACATGACGGTAAACCCTAACCTCACCGCCACAAGGAGATGGAATCTATGCCGGAGCTTCATAGATTATGTCCAGATGGATGAAATCGAGGAGGATTGGAGCCCGAAAAAACAAACTTGAAGAAGAAGCGCCACCATCTGCCCAAGCACCGCACCTGCGTGGACTAAAAAACCTAGCCTAAGCTGCTAACCTGAGTGGAGGCACCGGGATTCTCCTCCCTGCCACCGACCGCCGGAGCGGCAGGAAAAGGGGAAGTGAGTCCATAGGCTCGTCGATGAAGCCTAGAGGGAGAGTTTACCCTAGCCTCCAAGGGATAGGGAAGGGAAAGAGAAACCCTAGATTCATGCACTAGAAAAACTGGGGATCGCTGATGAGGAGGTGGTGCCTTTGATGATTGACGACCGATTAGAAGGTCTGCCGACCAAGTGGGTGCTAGCAGGCATAGCTCACTAGAGAGACCTATTCCACAACCAAACTATCACCACTAGTCGTCAACCTGTGCATCTGCACGGGCTAGCATTTTTTACTTCTTAGTATGTTAAGTTTTTTTTGCAATAGGAAATGTCTGACAATTATACAATGTTTTCATAAATAGTTATTAAACACAACATGTACTATTTTTATTGGTTAGACAAAGGGCAAAAATGAATTATGAACCTTGAATCAATGTCTCATTATGAATTTTGAAAGCTAAATGTGTCACCATGATACACAAAGATTGTTCTCGTGTCATTGCAAAAGACCTCTGGTTTATAGGTAATGTAAAAATATGAACCCAGAAGTTTATTAAGATATGCAATTGTGGATAATATATACAGTTGCAAAACATGGTAGAATTCACATGATGGTACGTGGAACAGAGGAAGCAAAGTGATAAGTTGGTTACAAATAGCAAACTGGAAAGATTGGACCTAAATATTGAGGAACATAAGTAATATGTGTATGATCTCTTCAATTGTAACCTATAAGTTGTGCAAATTGAATACCCTGTAGTATCTATGGTGTCATTTTGTCATGAAGGAAGATAGAATTTGAGCTTACAATTTACTAAGATAAAGAACGCATAGGGGAACATTTAAAAAGTTCGACGATAAACATGCCCTTAAAATAGATTATATTTATTTTCTATAATGGGTATATGTGAAATAATTTATGTAGATAGTTTGTGAAGAAAAAACATTCAGAATGTTCTGGGCAAAAAATGATACTCCTAAAAGACTTTGTCAATTAGTATGCAGAGACATCGAATGTAGGCGGCACATCGCATTCCTTCTGGAGACTCGCATGTAGCCTGCACCCGGTGGCGTAAAGGAGTTGTTAACTACTCACTGGCGCCTTAGAGCTTCTCTTTTGTCTTAGTACATTGAGTCATGACGGCTCCGCAGACACCGAGCACATTTCCCATGCATGGTCGCATGAAATAAATTACATAGAAGCACTATGCATGGATGTATGTTGATATCCACCGAGGAAGCTATAAAAAATTGTACACCTTACATGATTCACATAAACATATGTTATTAGAACCGTTTCTGCAAAAAAAACATTAAGATCGACACTTCGTTTGCCTTTGCACGTACTGTGCACATATCCAGAGCTTTAAGTGATTTAGATAAACTTGTATCATTTGGACTCTTCTCCAAAAAAATATTAAGAGGAATAAAGAGTCCAGATGTGAACCATCTCCTTCCTTTGCGTTTGCACGTACAATTTATGGGCACGTACACGCATGCATAGGGAAACAAGAGAGACCACATAGAATTTGCATCAGAACTTGGCATGGTTGGGAGGAGACCATGCCCAGATTTCCCTTTTTGTTTCTTTATATATGGAAACGGGGAGAGACCCGGATGAGAACGTCTGCTTTCTTTCTTTATTACCAAGAGAAAACGTGAAGAGACCCAGGTGAGGACGTCTCCTTTTTTTCACGTCCCATGCTTCATCCTATGGCTAAAGACACATTATATGCTAATCAGATGGATGTAATTTCTTAACTCTCAGGATTAACGTGGTGCCTCTTATGGTGCCTCTAATTAGAAAATATAAGATTGTTCTTCGTCCGGCCTTGTTGAATCTGAGCGGCTGCAATTCTAATCTGGTGGGAAATATGTTCATGGCCAAGGTTGAGCCATAGAGGGATCACAATCGGATCGACATGGCATGTGAGCCAAAACTTTTGTGACCTTAGCTAAATTCAAGGATTTTATGAGGCCAGTGAAGGAAATATGCCCTAGAGGCAATAATAAAGTTATTATATATTTCCTCATATCATGATAAATGTTTATCATTCATGCTAGAATTGTATTAACCGGAAACATGATACATGTGTGAATGCATAGACAAAACAATATGTCACTAGTGTGCCTCTACTAGACTAGCTTGTTAATCAAAGATGGTCATGTTTCCTAACCATGAACAAAGAGTTGTTATTTGATTAACAAGGTCACATCATTAGTAGAATGATCGATTGACATGACCCATTCCATTAGCTTAGCACACGATCGTTTAGTATGTTGCTACTGCTTTTATCCATGACTTATACATGTTCCCGTAACTATGAGATTATGCAACTCCGTTTACGGAGGAACACTTTGGTGCTACCAAACGTCACAACGTAATCGGGTGATTATAAAGGAGTACTACAGGTGTCTCCAAAGGCAGATGTTGGGTTGGCGTATTTGAGATTAGGTTTTGTCACTCCGATTGTCGGAGAGGTATCTCTGGGCCCTCTCGGTAATACACATCATTGAAGCCTTGCAAGCATTACAACTAATGAGTTAGCTGTGAGATGATGTATTCTGAAGCGAGTAAAGAGACTTGCGTAACGAGATTGAACTAAGTATTGGATACCGACGATCGAATCTCGGGCAAGTAACATACCGATGACAAAGGGAACAACGTATGTTGTTATGCGGTCTGACCGATAAAGATCTTCGTAGAATATGTAGGAACCAATATGGGCATCCAGGTCCCGCTATTGGTTATTGACCGAGACGTGTCTCGGTCATGTCTACATTGTTCTCGAACCGTAGGGTCCGCACGCTTAAGGTTTCGATGATGGTTATTATGAGTTTATGTATTTTGATGTACCGAAGAAGTTTGAGTCCGGATGTGATCACGGACATGACGAGGAGTCTCGAAATGGTCGAGACATAAAGATTGATATATTGGAAGCCTATGTTTGGAGTTCGAATGGTTCCGGTAGCGGAATTTACCGAGTACCGGAGGTTACGGAACCCCGGGGTAAATGGGCCTCGGTGGGCCTCGAGGGAGAAGAGGAGGGCCGGCAGGAGGTGGTGGCGCCCTCTCCCCCAGTCCGAATAGGACAAGGAGGGGGCGCCTCTCCTCTTCCCCTCCCCAATCCTATTTCAACTAGGAAAGGGGGGGAGTCCTACTCCCGGTGGGAGTAGGACTCCTCCCGGCGCGCCCTAGCTAGGCCGGCCGGCCTCCCCCCTCCCTCCTTTATATACGGGGCAGGGGGCACCCAAGGACATAAGTTTGATCTTTAGATCGTTCCTTAGCCGTGTCGGTGCCCCCTCCACCATATTCCACCTCGGTTATACCGTCGCGAAGCTTAAGCGAAGCCTGCGCCGGTGAAATATCAAGATCGTCACCACGCCGTCGTCTTGTGGAACTCTCCCTCGACACTCGGCTGGATCGAGTCTGAGGGGCGTCATCGAGCTGTACGTGTGTCAAGAACTCGGGGCGTCGAATAACGGCGCCGGATCGGTCGGATCGCGAGGAGAACGTCGACTACTTCCTCTACATTGTGATCGCCCGCCGGGTCTACAAGGGTATGTGGACAACACTCTCCCTCTCGTTGCTATACATCACCATGATCTTGAGTGTGCGAGGAAAATTTTTGAAATTACTACGTTCCCCAACAGTGGCATCCGAGCCTAGGTGTTTCTATGGTTTGATGTTTTGCACGAGTAGAACACAAGTGAGTTGTGGGCGATACAAGTCATACTACCTACCAGCATGTCATACTTTGGTTCAGCGGTATTGTGAGATGAAGCGGCCCAGACCGACATTACGCCAGACGCTTACGCGAGACTGGTTTCACCGCCACGAGCACTCGTTGCTTAAAGGTGACTGGTGGGTGCTGTCTCTCTCACTTTAGTTGAACCGAGTGTGGCTCGCCCGGTCCTTGAGAAGGTTAAACGGAGTCTATTTGAAATATCGTTGTGGTTTTGATGCGTAGGTGAGACTGGTTCTTGCTTAAGCCCGTAGCAGCCACGTAAAATTTGCAACAACAAAGTAGAGGACGTCTAACTTGTTTTTGCAGGGCATGTTGTGATGTGATATGGTCAAGGCGTGATGCTATATTTTATTGTATGAGATGATCATGTTTTGTAACCGAAGTTATCGGCAATGGCAGGAGCCATATAGTTGTCGCTTTATTGTATGCAATGCAATCGCATACTGTAATGCTTTACTTTATCACTAAGCGGTAGCGATAGTCGTAGAAGCATAAGTTTGGCGAGGCGACAACGATGCTACGATGGAGATCAAGGTGTCGCTACGGTGGCGATGGTGATCATGGTGGTGCTTTGCAAGATGGAGATCATGAAGCACAAGATGATGATGACCATATCATATCACTTATATTGATTTGCATGTGATGTTTATCCTTTTATGCATCTTATCTTGCTTTGATTGACGGTAGCATTATAAGATGATCTCTCACTAAATTATCAAGAAGTGTTCTCCCCGAGTATGCACCGTTGCCAAAGTTCGTCGTGCCCTGACACCACGTGATGATCGGGTGTGATAAGCTCTCGTCCATCTACAACGGGTGCAAGCCAGTTTTGCACACGAGAATACTCGGGTTATACTTGACGAGCCTAGCATATGCAGATATGGCCTCGGAACACGGAGACCGAAGGTCGGCGTGAATCATATAGTAGATATGATCAACATATGATGTTCACCATTGAAAACTACTCCATCTCACGTGATGATCGGTTATGGTTTAGTTGATTTGGATCGCGTGATCACTTAGATGACTAGAGAGATGTTTTTCTAAGTGGGAGTTCTTAAGTAATATGATTAATTGAACTTAAATTTATCATGAACTTAGTCCCGATAGTATTTTGCAAATTATGTTGTAGATCAATAGCTCGCGTTGTTGCTTTCATATGTTTGTTTTGATATGTTCCTAGAAAATTATGTTGAAAAAGTTAGTAGCAATGATGCGGATTCGATCCGTGATCGGAGGTTTATCCTCATTGCTGCACTGAAGAATTATGTCCTTAATGCACCGCTAGGTGACGGACCTATTGCAGAGAGCGGATGCGGGCGTTATGAGCGTTTGGCTAGCTCAATATGATGACTACTTGATAGTTTTGTGCACCATGCTTTATGGCTTAGAATCGGGACTTCAAAGATGTTTTGAACATCATGGACCATATGAGATGTTCCAGAAATGAAGTTAATATTTCAAGCAAATACCGAGTTGAGAGATATGAAGTCTCCAACAAGTTCTATAGCTAAAAGATGGAGGAGAATCGCTCAACTAGTGAGCAAGTGCTCAGATTATGCAGGTACTATAATCGCTTGAATCAAGTGGGAGTTAATCTTCCGAGATAAGATAGTGATTGACAGAATTCTCTAGTCACCATCACCAAGTTAGTAGAACTTCGTGATGAACTATAGTATGCAAGGGATGATGAAAATGATTCCCGAGTTTTTCATGATGATGAAATTGATGAAGGTAGAAATCAAGAAAGAACATCAAGTGTTGATGGTTAACAAGACCACTAGTTTCAAGAAAAGGGCAAAGGAATAGAAAGGAACTTCAAGAAGAGCGGCAAGCAAGTTGTTGCTCAAGTGAAGAAGCCCAAGTCCGGACCTAAGCACGAGACTAAGTGCTTCTCTTGCAAAGGAACTAGTTCTCGAAGCGAATTACCCCAAGTATTTGGCGGATAAGAAGGATGGCAAAGTAAACAAAGATATATTTGATATACATGTTATGAATGTGTACTTTACTAGTGTTTATAGCAACCCCTCGGTATTTGGTACTGGTTCGGTTGCTAAGAGTAGTAACTCGAAGCAGGAGTTGCGAATAAGCGAAACTAGTTAAGAGTGAAGTGACGATGTGTGTTGAAAGTAGTTTCAAGATTGATATAATCATCATCGCACACTCCCTATACTTTCGGGATTAGTGTTGAACCTAAATAAATGTTATTTGGTGTTTGCGTTGAGCATGAATATGATTTGATCATGTTTATTGCAATACGGTTATTCATTTAAGTAAGAGAATAAACTGTTATTCATTTACATGAATAAAACCTTATATGGTTACACACCCAATGAAAATGGTTCATGGGATCTCGATCGTAGTGATACACATATTCATAATATTGAAACCAAAAGATGCAAAGTTAATAATGATAGTGCAAACTTATTTGTGGCATCGCCGTTTAGGTCATATTGGTGTAAAGCGATAAAGAAACTCCATCTTGATGGGATTTTGGAATCACTTGATTATGAATCACTTGATGCTTGCGAACCGTGCCTTTTGGGCAAGATGACTAAAACTCCTTCTCGGAACAATGGAACAAGCTCTTGACTTATTGGAAATAATACATACCGATGTATGCGATCCAATGAGTGTTGATGCTCGTGGCAAGTATCGTTATTTTCGACCTTCACAAGATGATTTGAGCAGATATGGGTATATCTTCTTGATGAAACATAAGTCTGAAATAGTTGAAAGGTTCAAAGAATTTGAGTGAAGTGGAAAAATCATCGTAACAAGAAAATAAAGTTTCTGCGATCGATCGCGGAGACGAATATTTGAGTTCTGAGTTTGGTCTTCAATTAAAACAATGTGGAATAGTTTCACAGCTCACGCCACCGAACACCACAATGTTATGGTGTGTCCAAACATCGTAACCGCACTTTATTGGATATAGTGCAATCTATGATGTTTCTTCTTGATTTACCAATATTGTTTTGGGATCATGCATTAGAGACAGCTGCATTCACATTAAATTGGGCACCATCTAAATCCGTTGAGGCGACACTATATGAACTGTGGTTTAGCAAGAAACCCAAGTTGTCGTTTCTTAAAAGTTTGGAGTTGCGATGCTTATGTGAAAAAGTTTCATCTGATAAGCTGGAACCCAAATCGAGAATGCGTCTTCATAGAATACCCAAAGGAAATTGTTGGGTACACCTTCTATCACAGATCCGAAGGCAAGATATTCGTTGCGAAGATGGATCCTTTCTAGAGAAGGAGTTTCTCTCGAAAGAAGTGAGTGGGAGGAAAGTGGAACTTGATGAGGTAATAGTACCTTCTCCCTTACTTGAAAGTAGTTAAATCGCAGAAACCGGTTTCGAGACATCTACACCAAGTAGTGAGGAAGTTGATGATGTTGATCATGAAACTTCAGATCAAGTTACTACAGAACCTCGTAGATCAACGAGTAAGATCCGCACTGAGTGGTACGGTAATCCTATTCGGAAATCATGCTACTAGATCATGATGAACCTACGAACTATGAAGAAGCGATGGTGAGCCCAGATTCGCGAAATGGCTTGAGGCCATGAAATCTGAGATGAAATCCATGTATGAGAACAAAGTGTGGACTTTGGTGGCGTTGTTCGATGATCGGCAAGCCATAGAAAATAAATGGATCTTCAAGAGGAAGACGGACGCCGATAGTAGTGTTACTATCTACAAAGCTCGACTTGTCGCAAAAAAGGTTTTGACAAGTTCAAGGTGTTGACTACAATGAGATTTTCTCAACTGTAGCAATGCTTAAGTCTGTCCGAATCATGTTAGCAATTGCCACAATTTATGAAATTTGGCAAATGGATGTAAAACTGCATTCTGAATGGGTTTCAGGAGGAAGAGTTGTATATGATGCAACCGAAGGTTTTATCGATCCAAAGGAGCTAACAAAGTGTGCAAGCTCCAGCGATCCATCTATGGACTGGTGCAAGCATCTCGGAGTTGGAATATACGCTTTGATGAGTTGATCAAAGCATATAGTTTTATCTGAGACTTACGGTGAAGCTGTATTTACTAAAAAGTGAGTGGGAGCACTACAAAGCATTTCGATAAGTATGTGTGAATGACATATTGTAGATCGGAAATAATGTAGAATTATTCTCGCAAAGCATAAAGGAGTGTTTGAAAGAAGTTTTTCAAAGAAAGACCTCGGTAAAGCTGCTTACATATTGAGCATCAAGATCTATAGAGATAGATCAAGGCGCTTGATAAGTTTTTTCAATGAGTACATACCTTGACAAGATTTTGAAGTAGTTCAAAATGGAGCGATCAAAGAAAGAGTTCTTGCTGTGTTACAAGGTGTGAAATTGAGTAAGACTCAAAACCCGACCACGGCGAGAAGATAGAAAGAGAATGAAAGTCATTCCCTATGCCTTAGCCATAGGTTCTATAAAGTATGCCATCTTTGTGTACCAGATCTATTGTATACACTGCACTGAGTTTGGCAAGGGAGTACAATAGTGATCTAGGAGTAGATCACTGGACAACGGTCAAAATTATCCTTAGTGGAATAAGGATATGTTTCTCGATTATGGAAGTGACAAAAGGTTCGTCGTAAAGGGTTACGTCGATGCAACTTTTGACACTGATCTGGATGACTCTAAGTGTCGATCTAGATACATATTGGAAGTAGGAGCAATTAGCTAGAGTAGCTTCGTACAGAGCATTGTAGACATAGAAAAATTGCAAAATACATAACGGATCTGAATGTGAAAGACCCGTTGACTAAGACTCTCTCACAAGCAAAACATGATCACACCTTAGTACTCTTTGGGTGTTAATCACATAGCGATGTGAACTAGATTACTGAATCTAGTAAACCCTTTGGGTGTTGGTCACATGATGATGTGAACTATCGATGTTAATCACATAGTGATGTGATCTAGATTATTGACTCTAGTGCAAGTGGGAGCTGAAGGAAATATGCCCTAGAGGCAATAATAAAGTTATTATATATTTCCTCATATCATGATAAATGTTTATCATTCATGCTAGAATTGTATTAACCGGAAACATGATACATGTGTGAATGCATAGACAAAACAATATGTCACTAGTGTGCCTCTACTAGACTAGCTTGTTAATCAAAGATGGTCATGTTTCCTAACCATGAACAAAGAGTTGTTATTTGATTAACAAGGTCACATCATTAGTAGAATGATCTGATTGACATGACCCATTCCATTAGCTTAGCACACGATCGTTTAGTATGTTGCTACTGCTTTTATCCATGACTTATACATGTTCCTGTAACTATGAGATTATGCAACTCCGTTTACGGAGGAACACTTTGGTGCTACCAAACGTCACAACGAATCGGGTGATTATAAAGGAGTACTACAGTGTCTCCAAAGGCGGATGTTGGGTTGGCGTATTTGAGATTAGGTTTTGTCACTCCGATTGTCGGAGAGGTATCTCTCGGCCCTCTCGGTAATACACATCACTGAAGCCTTGCAAGCATTACAACTAATGAGTTAGCTGTGAGATGATGTATTACGAAACGAGTAAAGAGACTTGCCGGTAACGAGATTGAACTAAGTATTGGATACCGACGATCGAATCTCGGGCAAGTAACATACCGATGACAAAGGGAACAACGTATGTTGTTATGCGGTCTGACCGATAAAGATCTTCGTAGAATATGTAGGAACCAATATGGGCATCCAGGTCCCGCTATTGGTTATTGACCGGAGACGTGTCTCGGTCATGTCTACATTGTTCTCGAACCGTAGGGTCCGCACGCTTAAGGTTTCGATGGCGGTTATTATGAGTTTATGTATTTTGATGTACGAAGAAGTTGAGTCCCGGATGTGATCACGGACATGACGAGGAGTCTCGAAATGGTCGAGACATAAAGATTGATATATTGGAAGCCTATGTTTGGAGTTCGAATGGTTCCGGCGAAGGCGGAATTTCTGAGTACCGGAGGTTACGGAACCCCGGGGTAAATGGGCCTCGGTGGGCCTCGAGGAGAAGAGGAGGGCCGGCCAGGAGGTGGGCGCGCCCTCTCCCCAGTCCGAATAGGACAAGGAGGGGCGCCTCCTCTTCCCTCCCCAATCCTATTTCAACTAGGAAGGGGGAGTCCTACTCCGGTGGGAGTAGGACTCCTCGGCGCCGCCCTAGCTAGGCCGGCCGGCCTCCCCCTCCCTCCTTTATATACGGGGGCAGGGGGGCACCCAAGGACATAAGTTTGATCTTTAGATCGTTCCTTAGCCGTGTGCGGTGCCCCCCTCCACCATATTCCACCTCGGTTATACCGTCGCGAAGCTTAGGCGAAGCCCTGCGCCGGTGAAATATCAAGATCGTCACCACGCCGTCGTCCGTGGAACTCTCCTCGACACTCGGCTGGATCGAGTCTGAGGGACGTCATCGAGCTGTACGTGTGTCAAGAACTCGGGGGCGTCGGAGTAACGGCGCCGGGATCGGTCGGATCGCGAGGAGAACGTACGACTACTTCCTCTACGTTGTGAACGCTTCCGCTTCGGGTCTACAAGGGTATGTGGACAACACTCTCCCCTCTCGTTGCTATACATCACCATGATCTTGAGTGTGCGTAGGAAAATTTTTGAAATTACTACGTTCCCCAACAACCAGATGGGGTAAAATTTGGCCAGGGTCCTGAACCTGCCCTATAATCTAAGATGTGGTGCTTGGGCCAAGGAAATTGCAAAGCAAATTGATAAGTAGGCCACCTCGGTTCAATTTGATGATGTTGGTGGCTTCCTGCGTGTGAGGGTTTCTATTGATGTAAATAAACCGCTTAGGAGAAAGGTACCGATTGATTCGGCGTGAATGAAGAAGCAAGATTTACGTGACATCTTGTATGAGAATATGCCACACTTATGCATCTCCTGCGACCACCTGAGAAATTCTGGATTGCTTTGCCCAACTACGGGACCTAGTGATGAAAACTAAAACTTACCGTTTGGGCCGAAGCTTTGGCTACGATATGATCGCAGAAGAGCTTATTCAGGAGATAATTCGAGCAATGATCGTTCGAGTAGCCAGTGAGAATCAATGAGCTCAAGTAATGTTTTTGATCCGAGTACTGAAGTCACCTCCCCGGTGAAGAATCATTAACAAAATAAGCGAAAGGGAGGGCCAACATAAGTATATAGTCGTGTTGAGCCTCCCCTTCTTCTCTTGAACTCTAGTGCATAAATGAATGATGATTTAGAGATGAGTGCAAATGGAGGAGGGTGGGGATGAGGATCTTGGTGACGGAAGTGAATTCAAGAGGAACCCGAAGAAGAAGAAAATGATGTCCACCCCGATGTAGGTGAAAATATCTGGTGCTTCCAAGGGAGCCTGCTCCCATGATCCAGTGCGAGCTTGACCATTGGATCTGAGATCCAACAGCCATTTGAAGAGCTTTGAAAATTCCGCATACCCCTTTGAGTAGAGTAGTTACATGTAGTTCTTTTAGCTTCGTCCCTAACCCTTCGCTCTAAAATCCAACGACTAACGTGGGCACGTATCACTGGATCATGGGAGGCTTAGAAGCACATGATATCCCTTCAACCCCTAATTTAGGTTGGATTTGACATCTCCTAGAGTAGTAGCTGTCCATGTTTTTCCTTCTTGGATTTGCTATGGTTCCTGCAGTCAGATTTTATGTGCACTACTATTAAAATAGATAGTCATCCTCTCACGTGTTAATAGATTACCGAAGAAAATTCTTGTGCTCCCAGCTCTAGACGGAAATGGAAATCTCGCTATAAATAGAGCGTCGATTTCCAAGAGAAAAGAATGGATATAAGAAAGATATTGCCAACTAGCGGGAAAAGAACATACAACCTATTAGAGAACTTCTATCATGGTCATCAAAACATGCCAATCACTGTAAGAATCGCCCATATAATCATTTTAACAAGATAAATCGGTCTAGCAGAGTCGTTATGCCACACTCTATCGTTAATATTTTTGGAGGTTGGGTTGGGGAGGGGTGATATTTTGGAGTGCACTCCATCCCAAAAATGATTTGACATTTGCATCGTTGTAGAACAACCTCTGGCTGCCCTCGGGGCAACACCATGGACTTCTACCATCACATCCCATTCGGATGACGTGCCTTGCCTCCTACTCCTTCCACAAATCCCACGCCGGCACCATGACCACCTCCTAGGCCGTTATATCATCAAATATGTCGCTGACAACCCTGCTAACGACGTCTACTTCGTCCTCCGGCCACCTGCTAAAGTCGTTGAACCACGACACAACAAAGAACAGATATGAACTAGAGGAAGAAGGTGGATGTCTCCCCCTCATCCATTCATCACGAGGCTGGCGAAGAAGTGGCACTTACGAACTCGAAATTGTTCGGTGATACGCTGAATTGGATCCATTTTTAATCTATTTGTATGCTTAGATGCAATGTAATAGTGGAACAATGAGGGAAATTGTGCAATATTTTGTGCTTGCTAATGCTTTTATATCACTTTTATGCATTTGGGTGGATCTCTGTTCAATTGTGAATGCTTCTTGATGAGTACGATGGGTGATTCGGTGGAGGCAAACGACGACCCATGATATTTGGGTAGTCATGATTTCCCTCTTGACACCACTTTGAGTGATCGGATGATGCTAGCAAAGAAGCCAAACTAGATAAATTCCAGGGCTCACAATCTTCTAGGAAGAAAGTAGTCCAGCCTGCAAACTAAACCAACGAAGATGAAGTTGCTCTTGTGTTGGCATGACAAGATATCACTATGGATGTGATCATTGAAAAAACCATACCAGTGCAAAGTATTAAAAATGCATCAAAGATGATTTTTTTTCATCACCTTCCCTATAAATCCACACGTACCCCAAAAATCGATGGCGTGTATGTAGCCATTGGGTTGGTTGTTTGGAGCAAGTGAGGAACTCGACTCCTAGCAGTATCATCTACGAATATCTGAGCACTCTTATCTTCTTTTAAACACCACATTTGCCTATAAATTTTAGCATCAATTCATTGTTCATTTGGAAGTTGTACTATGGGAGCCCAAGAAAGGTATAAGAATTTTACCAAAGAGAAGGGCAAAGCATTTGGCCATCGACATTGTTTGAAAGAATCAGAGGCCAACGAGAAGTGGAACACAAGGAATGAGGACACTCCTTCAAACAATCAAGGTCATGTACATCTTCCTCTCTAGAATTGGGTGACGATAGGAAATGATCGTGATGGAAAGGAGAGGAAGCCTAGAAGTCCCAATCCAGCGTCAAGCGTGTGGAGGCGCGACGGGAGGAGGAGATCATAGGAGATGCTCAAAAGACAATGAATTGTGGTGGCGATGAAAGACATCTTGATGAGTTGATCAAGTCAACGAAGGAGTTGGCAAAGAAGAGGAAACAAGAAAATATGGAGTTGGAGGAGAGGATGCTAGAAGAGAAGAATGTGTGGTGGGAACAAATGCACGAAAGTAAAATGTGCAAGGATGAGATGGAGGCGCGTAGGCTTCAATTTGAGAAGAATCAGTTGCCACAATGAAAGATTGTCGAGGACAACTGGTTGATGATGTTAGATCCAAATGTCATGGATGACACATCAAGAACATTTTGGAAGATGAGGCAAACACTAGTCTTCTAGGATGGCTTGGAGCAGTTAACACATAGAAGGAGGAGACGGTACACACATGGGAGCCGATGACATGTGATTTGTACATGTCAGTTGAATGTGTGCATGATACTTCATTTTGTGTTTATTCTTTTGGAGCCTATGATGATTTAGCTGGAAATGTTTAAGTGTTTGACGTTGAGAGATAGGAAAGAAAAAATTATGGATGTTGCTCCTTCGACGACTCTATTTGCACGTAACCTCCGTGCCCTCTAAAAAATTACGGAGGATGCTGCTACAAAAATATTTTAGAGGTCGCGTACATGATGGCCAAGGAAGAGTAGCGCTTAGAAGGTGGGAGCGGCGCAGGTGTGGGCTGCGGATGATAGGTATCAGTTCGAATTAAATAGATTTACACAAACAAAAATAACAAATTATTCATAAAGCATGCATGATGAACTATTCCGACTTACAAGAACCTTGAAGCGAGACTGACCTCCTTATTATGATGCACACAACCATTCTGATTAAATTTTAAGCCGGGTATTGAACGTCTACTACAATCGAACTATTGCAAGATACGAAGTTAAAGTTGACTTTTTCCACACCAACACCCTGCAGAAGGATGAGCGTCCTGACACCATCATGACCATGTTCGACCGGAGATGGCCGAGACAAGGATTTTCTTCCTAGTTGTTTGGCTTGCTAACTGAATGTTCAACGGGGCAAAACCAGCTCACGATGGTCTGGTGGGCAAAATAAATGGTATTTATAGTTCGAGATCATATCCTAGCCAGTTTTAAAGTCCAGGATTGCAAATTGAACTAAGATATGAGTTTGAGATTGAATATACATTTTCCTCTAAAATTATTGTGAGCTAACCTTGTAGATGTTCTTATAGATCCACAGGTATGGCCAATGACCTGACATTTTTTTTCTTAAGATAACCCTGTACACTTTTTTCCCGATAATGGGTGACCGACCGGGTGATTCATCACAGAGCTGCGCGACTACAACCAAGTTCTTTTGGGGATTTATTATACTATATACGTACGAATCTTTACGCGACTACATACGGAGCAAAATAAGTGAATCTACGCTCTAAAATGTATTCATATACATCCGTATGTGGCTTATAGTAAAATCTCTACAAAGACTTATATTTAGGAATGGAGGGAGTACATCACGACGAACAAATATATACTCCCTCCCTTCCATAACATAGTGCCTATAAATTTATCTAAATCTCAAAAACTACAAACTTTGACCATATTTATAGAAAAAATATATGTACATTTAGAATACCAAATGCGCATCATTGAATTCATCATGAGTTAAGGCATCTCAAACGCCTACCCGCAAACCTTTCACATGTGTCCGAACAGCGGAAGCCATCCAACGCGGGGACGCAATTTCCCCCGCAAATCAAAGACAAGTGTGGGGTGCTTTGTGGGAGTCCGGACCGATCCCACGCCCACTTCTGATTGCCCAGGCCCACCAAAAACCCCTCACCCCTCCCGCGCTTTCCTTCTGATGCACGCGTCGCTTACCGCGCCGCATTCATGTCGGCCCAGAGCACGCACAGGCCGGCATTGATGCTGTGATGTGACCGGACAGAGGAAGGGTGGCGCTGACCGACGATCTCTCGGCAGCCACCGCTTCAATGCGGGCGCGGGTTCCTGAGGAACCAACTTCGGCCGCTGCGCCGCATTCAAGCAGCTGACCGGCCCTTCGCACGGCCTGGCTGCTACTATATAAGCCACGCTCCGGCGTCGTCCACATTGCATCCTCCTCCTCCTTCCCTCTCCCTGCCCATCTCCCTCCACATGTCCGGCGATGGGCAAGTCCTAGGCGTAGGCGCCGGCGGGCGGTTCCCGGGCGGGATCTGGTGGATCGTGGCGATGCCGGCATGCCGCCCTTGAACTTCGGGGCCGTCATCCTCATTGGCGGCGACTCCTCGACGAAGAAGTAGATCTTCATCTCCTACGGCAACGAGGAGGACCAGCAACCAACGTCGCAGCAGACCGCGCCGGCGGTGCCGGGCCAGCTCTACGCCGCCACTGACACGGAGTTCGAGGAGCAGATCAAGCTGATGCTCCATCGCTCCATCGTCGACATCACCGGTCTGGCTCCGCCACCGGGGACGCTCCTCCCCTTGAAGCTGGAGCCGACATCCCCTCCATGCTCTCCGTCGTCGCGCAGCCGCGGCATCCAAATCAGACGCCGTGTGAAGGAAGAGTGGCTCTCGCCACCGCACAGACGCGTCAAGGAGGAGTGGCTCTCACCGCCGCCCCGACACTTCATCAAGGAGGAGCGTCGCTCGCCGCGGCCCTGGCACGTCATCAAGGAGGAGCGTCGCCAACCACCGCCCCTGCCCAAGGCGCGCATCGCACTCTCCACTACCTCGGCAGTGGTGGGGCCGGCGACAACTGTTCGTCGTCCCGGAGCGCCATGGCGGCGCGGGAGTACGCCAACCGGGAGCAGCGCTGGCAGGACAGCCTCAAGGCCGTGTGTCGGTCCAAGTTCGCAGACTCGGACATCCCGCTGCCACACATCGCAGCGGACCCGGACTTGTTTTACGCTTGGGCCCTGGACCACTCCGACGGCCAAGTGTCGTCTCCGTCGCCTCGACAGGGAGATGACCTGGTACGGCAAGGAATGGTCCCTCGCCGAGATTCGCCATTGACGCCTCCTCCAATGACCGCCGCCCTCTCCCCAAGCCCACATACTCGGTGGCCGCGACGGCATTGCGCACGACGCAGGAGGAATCGGAGAGGATCATCCGCGAGCGTCAAGCGGCCGCTGAGAAGCCCTGTTGCGATGCCGCCACCTTCCGCCACCCGAAGCCCGACGACGACTCTGACGGCGGATCGGGCGCCGATGATGGAGGAGGACCGCCGGCCAGCCCGACATGGCCTACGAGGTCACCGTCAAGTATAGGATAGTTTAGGGTTTTATTTTATGATTTTTAGTTCACCGGACGAAATATCGTCTGGTTTTATGTACATATTATCCTAGTTTTGATGAAATCCGCCGTGTTTATATCAAAATTGCCCCGGTTTGATCGAATTTCGTCCAGTTCGTTCGAGTTCTTGTCAAAACGTATGCGGCTACGATTGGATGGCAGCCTCCCGCATCCATGTCCGTAGACTGCCCCCAGCCCCCTTTCGCGGACGGAATTTTGTGGGTTGCCGTTGCAGATGCCCTTATATTTTCATAATCTACATGTTTGGTAATGTAGATGTAGACAGTTTTTTCTATAAAATTGATCAAAGTTGATAAAACTTGACTTTCAAAAAAATCTATAGGAGGGAGTATCAAACAAAGTAACGTACCTTCCATAAAAAAGCAACATATCGTAACTCTGGTAGTACACAGTACTATAGTCGTTCGTCGTACGTCCTCGCCAATTAATCCCCGTACAGGAACCAGACAGATAGGACATGTTTCCGCACTAATTATTCGCCAACAAGTTGGCAACCGGCCCATGTGTGATCGTCCCAATTATCCGAACCATGTAGTCGACCGGCGTTTCCTGGAGCGCGCCGGGGCTGGTCCCGGAAGCCCGATGGTAGTGGTACGGTGACCCGGTGCCATTGTTTGCGCTTGTCCGCTGCCGCGTCCTCCTAGCTCAGCACGCACGGCCGGTCGCGCATCCCGGAGACAGGCACACGGCACGCATGGTACGCACGTCCGTGAGGCCAGCGCTACGATTCCTCCGGCGGCCGGCCCACCGCCGCCTGGCGCAAAGGCACCGTCGCCTTCTCTCGTCGCAAATTATCTATCACAAGCATGCATAATCTTGACGCAACAGTCGCACCGTACCCCCTGGTAAAGGAGCCTGTCGCGCCCATGGATCTCTTTTTCTCGTCACAGGTAGCCTAGGCACATCTGTCCATGGACGTCCCACGATCCTCTCGCCCCGTCCCATGTGCGGCGGTAGTGTACCGGCCAGCCCACGCGCCTGACCGCCGGCAGCGCCAAGGGGTAGCCACTGATAGGTACTTGTCTCGGGTCACGTCACCACAGTCATGTCCCGGTTCTCCAACGGCCCCTGCTGGCAAGTACCAACGGGCGTTCGGCTACGAGGAATTGCACTGTACATGTTTTGATGATAAGGCCATATTACAAAACAGTATAACAGAGCTAGTTAGGAGCCTCCATAGCGATTTAGATTCCTTAACCGTCCGATTTGGTGTACGTATGTCCTAGATGGATGCATTTACCCGAGCGCGCTCTAACAGTTCGCTTCGTTAATCCGCGAAAGCTGGGCCAGCCGCACGTTGAAGGGCTGCTACTCCGCAGGTCTACTTGGACGTTTTCTGGTTGATTGGGCTGAAACGTGTGAAATCCTCAAAAGAGCTGACATGCCTACACACGAGGCCCGTCCGCTCTCTCCCTTTCTATCTCCCCGATTCAGTGTTCTTCGTGCAACTGATGCGATGCCGCCGTCAGGCGGCGCCGGTCGCGGCGACGGCGATGCCGAGGTACAGGCAGTGAAGGAGCCCAAACGGTGTTCCCTCCAAGATTTCGTATCGATTATCAAACTATAATCCCCGAAAATCCTAGGTTCGGTATCGACGTCGCTGATCCAGTCCTCTAGCCCTCATTCGGATCTCGATCTCTTTCAACTCTTCACGCAGGCACTTGTGATTCACCGACTTCTACCTCTACCGGCAGGCGGTAGCACCCACCACGACTAGCCAGCTCGCCCGACGGTGCCGCCGCCACATGGCATCCCCATGCGGCCCGACGCCCTTCCACACCCCATCCATGTCACCGGTTCCTCCCCTGCAGGTACAACTCTCATGCCTGTGGCCTTGAGGTAACACATCTTCGTGTAGTTGTTTCAACACACTTCCTTCATTTTCTATCTGATCAAATGATGGATCTACTGTTGTCCATTTGTATAGATCCTGTAAATTAAGAAGAAAGGATTATTAAATGTCTGGTGCTTCCAGGGTATGTTAGTTTGTGTTTTTTTACCAATCTAGATTTTTTTTGTAGCAAATCAAAAATTAATAGGATGGTTATATATCAACGTTATACGCTTGCATTTCTGTACTGCACACCTCATGTTTAGGATATACACCCAATAAAAATTGGATCGATACAAATAATTCACAAAATTAGTTTCGTTGTGTCAAGCATGCTGCAATTTTATTTTAGAATTTTTAGGTTCGGAAATGGAGATATCTACTATGATCTTATACCTGAAGCTTTGAACATATACATTGTGCACGATCTACATTGAGATACTGTATTAAATTTCCCAAGGTTCCTCGAAGAGTTGTACTGTCTAATTATTTCAAATATTTCCTCTTTGATTACTGATCACTATATGAGCAAGTTGACACAAACTTAAATTTCCATGTTTTGTGGCTTCAAGTATTTTTACTATTCTTAACATTTTATCATAGAATGGATAGGCGCGGCAACGCGCGGTATCATGGTCTAGTATATATATATGAGTGCGGCGTTTCGGTGCCCAGGCTCATGTGCACCCGGTCAGAAAAAATATCAAAACAAATACTAGGAAAATTCAAACAATTCCTTTTTTTGTGATAGATAATTTGATGCGTGAGGTTCGCTCCAATTTTCAAGTCATTTGGACATCTGAGCAGCTCTCAATAAAAAGACAAATCGGGTCAGAACAGTGCATGAATAATAAACGTTTTTACAGATCCCGAATTTGTCTTTTTTGCCGAGAGCTGCTCAGATGTCCAAATGTCTTGAAAATTAGAGCGAACCTCACGCATCAAATTATCTACCACACAATTTTTTTTTGGAATTTTTTGATTTTTTTAGTATTTTTTTTGATTTTTTTTGTCAGGGCGGGTGCAGCTGAGCCTGAGCTCAGAAATGGATAACCGTGTGTGTATATATATATATATATATATATATATATATATATATATAAGACGTTTTTTAGGGGAGTACACACACACACACACACACACACAACTTCCATCTCAAAATGTAAGATGTTTTTTAGGGGAGTACATAAATTTAACTGCTCTCTTCCCTTATCATGTCCTGTTAATTTTTTTTAAAGCACTGCACCGTAGAACAATTGTTCTACGGTATTTTCACTAATATAAAATAGTACAAGTGGGAGAAGAGCAAAGAGAAGAAAGGAGAAAGCTCTAACTAGGCTAACTAATAAAGAAATAATAAAAAATTAGCCAATTCCAATTTTGGGCAACATAATGAAACCGAATTAGAACTTTAAGTCTACCCATGCATGAAAGCAATAATATCATGCTTCTTCCTAATTCTGTGACTAAGCAGCCTTAGATCTTCCTTGAAGGAGTGTTTCAATGCTTGAAGTTATATGTGGAGTTGCAGTTCTCTAGATTTTGTCTTTTCTTTGTAACCAAATCTTCCAGCATCCAAGGAAGTGATTTCCATGGCAATGGAGCTGGGCAGCCTCTCAAGAGCAAAGACTGATTTCTTCATTGACTCGTACTTCATGTCAATATGCACAGTCATTCTTCGTACTAAACAAAGTGATATGAGTTACTAGTCTGTAGTTAATTTTATTTAAATCAACTCTTCTAGATGAAAGAAAGTACATGAACTGGTGCTCCATATACTAGACGTAAGTTCATGATAGAAGATTGTGAACTACTTATTGTATCTTTGCAGAAATATCTAAGTTCAGGGCAGAGAAAAAAGGTGTGAAGTATGTATTGTAAGTTCGTAGAAAGAACTTGAACTCTTGACCAAAATGCTTGCAACCGCTTTTCCGGTTAGGGGCATCCTTCAACCTTTTTCGGCCAACAGTTCTTCATTCCCAATGAAATACCTTGGCCTCCCTCTGTCAGTGAAGAGGATGAAGCGGATCCACTTTCAACCGCTTGAGGATAGGCTCGCGGCCCAACGTGCGCCTTGGTTGGGAAAGCATGTGGCCTCTCCTGGGAGGGCTGTTTTGGTAAAGTCTGTTCTCACGCCCACTGCCATTTACTTCATGATAGCCTTGAATCTTTCGGTTGAGCTCCTGAACAAGATTCATGCTCTGCAGCGGGCTTATTTATAGGTAGGATGTGATAAATTTACCGGGGGCAACTGCAAATTAACTGGGAGCAAGTTTGCAAATCAAAAACTCACAAAGGCCTGGGTATCCTAAATCTAAAAAAGTTTGCCGTTGCATTGCGTATTCGGTGGTTGTGGTTCGGATGGATGGAACCGATGAAACATTGGGTGGGTCTGGGGAACCCGTGTGACAAGGCCGAGCATGCCATTTTTGGGGCTGCTACAAAGGTGGAAATTTGTGATGGCCTTCGTGCTTCTTTTTGGGAGTCTACCTTGCTCAATGGGTTACGACCCAAAGACATCGCCCGCATCTTCCTGCTGTCAAAAAGGAAGAATTGCTCTGTCCAAAAGGCCATGCGTAGACTAAGGCATAACCTAGTGGTGGAAAGGGGTTGATGCCTTCCCACCAACCCAGATTTAAGGCATGGTACTTGCAATTTGGGTTTGTTGCACCAATTATACTGTAGGGGCCTCCCTTACTGTCTTTCTGTCAAAAAAGAAACTTCTGGCTCGCCCAAATCAACATCAACGCGGGCATCTCTATTGACCACCTTACGAAGTTCGCTAATCTTTGGGAAAAGCTATCTTCCATTCATATTATGATCCGAACGGGTTGGACACCATCTACTGGAAGCTAACGAACGAAGGACACTACTACGCCAAATTTGCGCAGGAGGTCAAATTCAGAGGATTGATTGATACTGAACTTGTACAAACTCTTCGGAGGAACTCCCCCCCCCAATGTAAGTTTTTTGCTTGGCTTGTAGTCAATAACAAGATTTGGACAACAAGTCTACTCCAAAGAAGAGGATGGCCTAATTGTAATCTATGCCCCCTCTGTAAGCAAGTCCAAGAAACGGTGGCACGTCTTCTCTTCCACTATAGATACACAACAAGAGTGTGGAATCTGATCAAGGGGGATGGATGGGCATGCATGATGTGAACCTTCTACATTGGGGGTCAAATGGAGTCTTTTAAAGATGGCGGAGCGTCAATGCAACCAACATGACGCAGTTCTGGTGACCACTCATCTCTCTAATGCTTCTCATCTCATGGGAAATATGGAAGGAATGCAATGCAAGGGTCTTCTGCAACGTTGCAGTGCCGGTTGGAGTAATTGTAGCTAAGATTAAAGAGGAATGTGTCTATGGGGTCTCGCTGGGGCGAAGTATTTGAGTATTCTATTGCTACGAGAGTGATGTTTTGTAATTTGGCTTCTGGCCACAACCTATAGACCTTCTTCCTTATTCAATGAAATCGCATGCCCCACACACCCCACCTTCCATGTTTTTTTCCGTTTGACTTCTAAATTTAAATCTATTATATATTTTCAGTCAAAAGTCTAATTTATATTTTGTTTGCATATTCATGTTACGTGTGACGAGGGCTCTGAAACAAGATAGCTCTTGAATATGTTTTGGCAAGTTTATAAACTTCACCAAGTTTCAACTACTAAAACTTGATAGATCGAATGATAAATTCACCAGTTCCGAAAACTTAAACTTCAATTCTAAACCCTAACCCCTAGCCCCATATAATCTAATCCCTAACCCCTAAGCCCTATGTGCTAAACACTAAACCCTATAAGAAAAAGAAACTTGGTACAAACTTAATATTACAACATTCAAGTTTAATATTTGAAACTTAGTAAAAAAAATGTCGAAATTTATTCAAGAGTGGTCTTGTTCGAAAGTTACAACAAACACAAATATGTAAACTCAACTTAATTTGGACTTTTAGTTCAAATTTGGAGATGGAATGAAATAGTATGAGAGGTGAGGTGGGTGAAGCATGCTACTCCGCCAAAAGCATGCATGCATGCACTCCCCTCCCCCCCAACAAACACACAGTAATCAAGGGCTTAATCCATGCGGGGGAATGTGGTTACATGGATGTTGTGCCCGCCCGTGCGTGCCCCCTATGAATTTCTCTATTTTCTAATGGATGTGCTAAATTCTGTAGTTGCTCTACTGACACCATTGGCCAGATTCAAACCCTGAATCCAACAATATTAATGTTATACTATTAGGTAAGCCACACACTGATGAACTAATTTTGGTTCAGACAGAAATCATGGAATACATGGGCGCCTTATGCTTCTGAATGGAAGGACAGTTACCAATAAACTACAGACGGTGACCAAAAATATATGGCAATGGCTGTTGACTTTCATGCTTGTTCAAATTCTAAAAAGGAGACCACAAATGGTTGAGGGACTCCTGGACTAAGGGGTCCTCGGGCATCCGGCCTATTAGCCATGGGAGGGACTGATGGGCTGTGAAGATACAAAGGCCGAAGACTCCACCCGTGTCCGGATGGGACCCTTCTTGGCATGGAAGGCAAGCTTGGCGACTGAATATGAAGATTCCTTTCTCTGTAACCGACCCTATGTAACCCTAGATCCTTTCGGTGTTTATATAAACCGGAGGGCTTAGTCCAGATCGAGAGACACTCATAACCATAGTCATACAGGCTAGGCCTCTAGGGTTTAGCCATTATGATCTCGGGGTAGATCAACTCTTGTAATACTCATATTCATCAAGATCAATCAAGCAAAAAGTAGGGTATTACCTCCATAGAGAGGGCCCAAACCTGGGTAAAACATTGTGTCCCCCATCTCCTGTTACCATCGATCCTAGACGCATAGTTCGGGATCCCCTACCCGAGATCCGCCGGTTTTGACACCGACATTGGTGCTTTCATTGAGAGTTCCACTGTGCCGTCATCAAGAGGTTTGATGGCTCCTTCAATCATCTACAACGATGTTGTCCAAAGGGAAGTCTTCCTCCCGGAACAGATCTTCATATTCGGCGGCTTCGGACTGCGGGCCAGCTCATTTGGCCATCTGGAGCAGATCGAAAGATACGCCCCTGGCCATCAGGTCAGATTTGGGAGCTTAAATTACGTCGCGGACATCCGCGAGGACTTGATCTTCGACGGATTCGAGACTGCGGTGGCCGCTCCCCACCACCACGGTGGACATGACTTAGATCTGTCATCTGGTCGTGCGCAGGAGATAGCGCCTGTGACCGCTCTGGCCCTAGATTTGGAGCAGACCGCATCGCCCGAAGACGGGAAGCTTAACCCCGCCTCAGAGACTGCAGACTCGGCGGCGTTCGAGCCGCACACAGACCGAGCATCGAGCTGGGCTTGTGTCACCGGAACCCCGGACTCGTCTCCGGCTACAGATTCTGAATTATACGTGTTTGCATGCGTCGAGCTTGATCGGTCATCGGTCATACAATTCAGCGCCGCGGACATCTTCCGGCACTCAGGGCGATGTGCTAAACTCATTAAAAAAATCTATCCTTAGTGGGGAACTCACAACCGAATTATGTCCGGTTCGAACTGGAGGCTGATGACGGAGAGTTTCGTTTCACACCCACCACCCACTTCATAGCCACTGTCGAAGACCTAACTAACACGCTTGATTATGACTCCGAATACATCGACGACATGTACGACGATGCCGGAGAAGAGGAGGCCCAAAAAACGTTGTTCACCGGACGATGGACGGCCACTTCCTGATATGACGTAGACATGGTGGATACGCCAAAAGATAATAGCGGCGATGACAAGTAAGACCCAGTTGACGATAAATCTCCTGGGACCCAAATGATGCGCCGGCGTCAGCAACGCAGCTCTAAATCGCGCCGCAGCAAAGACAGCAACTCCGGCATAGGAGACGACAACGCTCCGGACGGTGCCGAGGACATAAAAGACCCCGGCGAACAAACTGCCGAACAGGACAATCAGGAAGATGGGCAAGTCAGCCCCAAGGAACAAGCCATAGACGAAGACTCGGAGAACAGTAGTTATTATCCACCCTCCGAGGAGGAGGTGAACCTCGGCAATGAGACTTTTATCGTGCCTGAGGAACCCCTCGAACAGGAGCGCTTTAAGCGCCGGCTAATAGCCACTGCAAGGAGCCTAAAAAAGAAGCAATAGAAGCTTCAAGCTAATCAAGATCTGCTCAATGATAGATGGACTGACGTCCTGGCAGCCGAGCATATGGTCTTAAGCACCCAGCCAAAAGTTACCCGCAGCATAAACTACTACCTCAGTTCGATGATGAGGCGTTGGAGCCCGTCCCATCATCGCGCAACGTGGCTGACCAACCACCACGTGGTCGGGACAAGGCGGCAACTCAAGCCGAACACCAACCCGCTCCACCTCACAGTAAAGTCAGAGATAAAACAGCTCGGGAACATACCTATGACCTGCGGCAAAAATTGGACAATAATGCAGGACATACTAGATCGATCTACAGATCGCAAGGATGTGCCCGACACGTGACGACGGCCACCTATTCGGATGTAACAAGCCTAGTCATGCCCGGGCCGAATGCCGCAGACGGACTCCATCAGAGCTACGTCGCGGTGTGGCTTGATATAGAGGCGCTGCTCACCCTCTTTGCTTCACTAACGAAGTAATGGATCACGAATTCCGAGAAGGGTTCAAACCCGTAAACATCAAATCATATGATGGGACAACAGACCCTGCGGTCTGGATCGAGGATTTTCTCCTCCATATTCACATGGCTCGTGGTGATGATCTTGTTATGGCGCTGCTAGAAGGAGGGTGCGAGAGGGCCAGCCAGGGGCCTTTTTGCCCATGGCCGGGCAAAAGGGAAGGGATTTCCTTCTTAATTCTTGCTTGATTAGATTGATACATCTCCTCTCTTTATATAGAGAGGTTTACTTGACTCCCAAGCAAGGCTTACTTGACCCCTAAGCAAGCGACCCTTATCTCTAATTAACCTTAAGACTAATGGGCCCATTAGGGCCATTACGTACTTTAACACTAGACCCCACCTGGACATGCAGCTTGTCCTAGAGCTGCAGCCTAACCAACTTATAACCATGACTCGACACAACACAAACCTAACACCTAAAAACAAGCCTTTTACATCTTGGCTTGTTTTATTATTCTCAACCTGAAATGGACTGGAACGCTTTATTTTGGACCCCTTAACAAAAGGTGGACACCATCCGATGTCAGACGTGCATGTGTACAGACACCTGGATCCCATGGACGCCACCTGGACAAAAGGAGTGCATGTGTATGACCACCTGGAAGTGGTCGCAAGAGTGACCAGCAGAGGCGCCCTCGCGGCGGCCGGTGGCGGAATGCAGTGGTGCTATGCGGTGTGCTGCTGTCGGTGACACCATGCCTTCTCCCTACCGGACGGCTGTTGGTCTGCATCGCACAGGGAAGAGTGAAGGGCTTGTGATGCAGAAGGGCGAGGAGGGGAGCGCCCCCCCAACCGTCGATGTCGCAGACTTTGAGGTCGCTGCCCGCGGGGAAAACAACATGCCTGCCGCCCGCGAGGGAAACCGCATGCCCAAGATCCCCGACGCAACGGATGAGATCGAGGTCCTTTGCGCAGCGAAGGGCAACTTGGAGGAGCGGCAGCTACAGACCACGCATCTCCCGCACATGCCGACGCGCTAGGAGGCCGCGCGCAGCAGCCTGCAGCCTCACCGCCGCCGACACGTGGCGGGTACGATCTAAGATGGAAGCGGTGATGGCGACGGCGGGGACTGAACTTGATGGAGCAAGACTCCCGCCGGCGCGGTCGATGCGGGGCCGGAGCTGACCGGCGGTGGCTCTGCGGTATAGCGGCTGCCGCGATTGCCGAAGCGCAGTGAGGCGCCAAGAGCGGCAATGCCATCGCAGCCGTGGCTGGGCGATGGATGGCAGCTGCAACGGCTGCTGTAGTGGTCCGACAAGCGCTGCAAAGGCCACCTGGTGCGGCGGCAGCCACGGCAGCCACAATGGCGCGGGGCGGCGATGGGCGCCGAGGCGCTTGGCGGAGGCGGCGCCGGCCGGGCGGCGGCGGCGGCGGCGGCAGTAGCGCAATGGGCTGTAATGTCGCATGAACGCCATCGATGCGGCGAGTACCACGGCAGGCCGGGCGCGATGGCGGCGGTTGGCGTTAGGTGGTGGCGGCCCGTAAAGGGCTGGCAGTCTGTTGGATCCTTGACGGCCGGACGAGGTCGTTGAGGACCCCGATGATCTCCTCCGAGGTGTAGGCGGTGGACGGTGGTGCGGTGGAGGGCGCCGACATCTGGGCGGTGGCGGCGCCGGAGGATGCAACCAGCGGCGCGGACGGGGAGTGCAGCGGCGCGGTGGTGACGGTCGGCAGCGGAAGCGACGGGTTGGGTGGCGGCGAAGACATGATCGGAACTGAGCTACCTGATACCAAATTGTTATGGCGCTACTAGAAGGAGGGCGCGAGAGGGCCGGCCGGGGGCCTTTTTGCCCACGGTCGGGCAAAAGGGAAGGGATTTCCTTCTTAATTCTTGCTTGATTAGATTGGTACATCTCCTCTCTTTATATAGAGAGGTTTACTTGACTCCCAAGCAAGGCTCATTTGACCCCTAAGCAAGCGACCCTTATCTCTAATTAACCTTAAGACTAATAGGCCCATTAGGGCCATTACATAATTGTTATGGAGCTGCTAGAAGGAGGGCCCGAGAGGGCCGGCCGGGGGCCTTTTTGCCCATGGTCGGGCAAAAGGGAAGGTATTTCCTTCTTAATTCTAGCTTGATTAGATTGATACATATCCTCTCTTTATATGGAGAGGTTTACTTGACTCCCAAGCAAAGCTTACTTCACCCCTAAGCAAGCGACCCTTATCTCTAATTAACCTTAAGACTAATGGGCCCATTAGGGCCATTACGTACTCTAACAGATCTCCACGCCATCAAATATCTCCCACTAAAGCTCAAAGGACCAGCTCGGTACTGGTTAAATAGTCTACCAGAAAACTCTATCGGCAGCTGGGAAGACTTGGAAGAAGCCTTCTTGGACAACTTTCAAAGAAGCCTTCTTTGGTATGTTCCTTGAAAGTTGTCAATAGAGAATGTTGGGTTTTTTAATAGGCCGGCAAGTTAAACGCTGAGAACAAGGAAAGAGGGTCGCAAAGCGAGGACGATGATGATGAACCCCGGCCAGTGAACACAGGGGGACAGAAGAAGTCCCCCTCCCCCAAGTTAAAATGGTCAATATGATATACGCCACCCATATCCCCAAGAGGGAGCGCACGCATGCACTTAGGGACGTCTACGCGATGGAGCCAGTCGCCCCAAAGCTCAACCCATGGTCGTCCTGTCCGATCACTTTCGATCGCAGGGACCATCTGACCAGTATCCGTCACGGCGGCTCGGCTGCACTGGTCCTCGACCCAATTATTCATGGATTCCACCGTACGCGGGTCCTCATGGATGGTGGCAGCAGCCTGAACCTGCTTTATCAGGATACAGTGCGGAAAATGGGTATCGATCACTCAAGGATCAAGCCCACAAAAACCACCTTTAAAGGTGCCATACCAGGTGTAGAGGCCAGCTGTACAGGCTCAATCACACTGGAAGTGGTCTTCAGATCCCTAGATAATTTCCAAAGCGGAGAGTTGATCTTCGACATCATCCCCTTCCGTAGTGGCTATCACGCACTGCTCGGACGAACCGCATTCGCTCGATTCAATGCGGTGCCGCACTATGCCTACCTCAAGCTCAAGATGCCCGGACCATGCGGTGTCATAACGGTCAAGGGAAACACGGAACGCTCCCTCCATACGGAGGAGCACACCGCTGCCCTTGCAGCAAAAGCACAGAGCAGCCTTTTTAGGCAGAACCTCAATGCGGCAGTAAAACTCCAGGACACCATCAAGCGAGTCCAAACTACTCGGCAGCAGAACGGTCCAGCTCGTCCAGGGCTTGACTAGCAATTCAGTCTCCGTCCCAGTCCCAATCAAGCGGCGACATTTTGTAGCACGTACATAACTACGCACTCAAAATACCATGGGAGTGGACGGAGGAACAGCTAGACCACGGTCTCTAATACGGCTCAACCGCCCCTGAATCCACATAGTTTCCCTTTTTTCTTTTCTTTGCTCCAGGTTTTTCTCCTTCCGGGCTTTCTCTGATAACCTGATCATCGGACCTATCAAGGGACGGATATGCCAAGAAGGCAAGGAGCTTCGACGTACAAGGGAATCCCCAGGTGGTCTCTGCTAACGATTGTTATACCTGTTTTAAAAACCCGCACGCAGCTCACCCTTGGTCATGGCATGTCAAATAGCCTTATTCGCTTATCGCATTACTTGTACAAATACGCCTTGACGTATTAATCAAATTACTATGGAAAATAATTTGCGGCTCAATATTCGTAGCATCAGCTTATTACTTAAATTTTCCCTTGTCTTTATATTTTTGTCAATTGCACTCGTACACTCTGGTACGCCTTACTTCGCCAGGGGCTTCATCATACCCCATAACACGGTAATAACGTCCGAACACTTTTATAGTACTCGGCACCCCGAACTTATAGCCTTATATGCATCGGCTCTGGATCATGTCTTTGGTGAATAGTTGGGTTGCCCGGCTCCTATGCTTACTACCTTACGTTCCGCTATATCGGCTAGGGTAGTAAATGGAGAACTACTGTGATTGTGTCCCGGTTCTTCCGGACGAGCACCTCAGTAAACTGACTGTCATGATGCGGCGAGAGCTGGTCAGCTGTTCGAGAGGTTTCAAATCCATAGAGATTTTTTCTGCATTATGCGAGGAATCGGTTTTTATCTGATCAGGTGTTTCCAACATCCCAAGTCCACACTTCCGAACACTAGGGGCTGCGCCTAAATTTTTGTTATCAAACTCCTATGGCTAAGTGAGGGTAATAAAGCCGTATAGTTCGATTGCCTTGTTCGTTGCGCTAAACACCTCCTTTAAGTACCAAAATTTGGAGTAAAGAGTGTTTGGATTTATCCCGAACACCCCCGTACTACCTACGTGTGGGCAGAAGCCGACGACTGGCCAATTCTCAGATTTCATAAACGGCCGCACAGGAGGTAAAATTTTCAACTAACAGACACTATATTACATAATAGATCTGTTTCATATTACAAGACAGGATAACATAAGTGCATTCATGGGAATAATATATCCTTAGCACATTGCTCAGGCGGGATCCCTCCAGGACACTGTCAAAATACAGTTGGGGTGTGCGATGCTCCTTGCTCATGGGCGGTCCCTCGGTCATCAGCTACACGACATCCATCTTCGCCCAATGCATCTTGGCGCGGGCGAAGGCCATCCGCGCGCCTTCGATACAGACGGACCGCTTGATGGCTTCAAGCCGAGGGCAGGCGCTGACAAGCCGCTTCACGAGTCCGAAGTAGCTGCTGGGTATAGCTTCGACAGGCCACAACCGGATTATCAAATCCTTCATGGCCAGTTCGGCCACCCTGTGCAGCTGACCAGCTGTTTCAGCTGATCACTAAAGGCTACCGGATGTTCTGGCGCAAGGAATTGCGACCATAACAGCTTCTTCGTTGAGCTCCCTTCTTCAGCTCGGAAAAATTCTGCAGCATTGGAAACACTGCGCGGCAGATCCGCAAACGCCCCTAGAGAACTCCAAAGCCGGGTTAGTAAGAAATACTTCTTCTTTATATACTTACTTTGCATACTAAAAGCCTTACCCGCCGCGATCTTCTTGGCCGTCTGGATTTCCCGGAGGACGCCCTGGGCTTCAGCCCGGGCATCGGTTGCGCCCTGGCGGGCCTTCGCAAGTTCGGACTCTTGCTCCTCAAAATCGCGCTCCAAGGATTCACACTTCTTGACGACGTGTTGGAGCTCTTGCTGGACCTCATTGACCCGGGCTTCATGCTTTTCGCGTTCAGCCCGCTCCTTGGCCGCTTTGTCCTCGGCCTCGGCCAGCGCCTGCTTGAGGGCCTCTACTTTGGTTGTTTCCCCTAATAAAGTTCATGACACTTTAGTCAGCATGAATCACTCATCATTCCTCAATACATACAAGGTTATTGCATACCTTGACTGTCCTCTAGCTGCTTCTTCACGCGGCCGAGCTCTTCCTCGGCCTGCTTCAGACTCTGCTTCAGTCTGGAGACTTCCGCAGTATGAGCGGACGCAGCTAGCAGCGACGCCTGCTTGTTCACATAGACATTTTAGATTAGACTCCTGCGAAAATTATTTGATACTATGCTCGGCTTTTCTTTCCGAACACAGATGACCCGCAAGTATACAGGATAGTTGTAGCCTCTTTCGATAAGTACGAGTGTCGAACCCAACGAGGAGCTAAAGGTAGAACAAATACTCTCTCAAGTCCTATCTGACACTGATACGACTCTACGCATGCTTGACGTTCGCTTTACCTAGAACAAGTATGAAACTAGAAGTACTTTGTAGGTGTTGTTAGATAGGTTTGCAAGAAAGTAAAGAACGCGTAAATAAAAAGTAGGGGCTGTTTAGATAAAGAAGGAATAAAGTAAATATAGCGAGTGTGGAAAAGTGGTGGTAGGAGTTGTGAAATTATCCCAAAGCAATTGACTACTTTACTAGATCGGTAATCACTATTGCAATTTTATTTTAGGGAGAGGCATAAGCTAACAGACTTTCTCTTCTTGGATCACATGCACTTATGATTGAACTCTAGCAAGCATCTGCAACTACTAAAGATCATTAAGGTAAAACCCAATCATAGCATTAAAGTATCAAGTCCCCTTTATCCCATACGCAAACAACCTACTTACTCGGTGCAGATTACATCACCACGCCACCCACCATAAGCAAATCATAAACATATTGCAAACCCTACAGCGGGGATCCCTCACGCTTGCGCATCACGGAGAGCACCATAGGACAGCACCAATAATAAAACATGCAACTCAAACCAATCATAGCAATTCATCAATCACCGATAGGACAATGAAAATCTAATCAGACATCATAGGATGGCAACACATCATTGGATAATAATATGAAGCATAAAGCACCATGTTCAAGTAGGGGGTACAGCGGGTTGCGGGAGAGTGGACCACTGAATATAGATGTGGGAAGGTGATGGAGATGTTGGTGAAGATGATGGAGGTGTTGGTGAAGATCGCGGTGATGATGATGGCCCCCGGCAGCGCTCCGGCGCCACCGGAAGCAAGGGGGAGAGAGCCCCCCCTTCTTCTTCTTCCTTGACCTTCTCCCTAGATGGGAGAAGGGTTTCCTTTCTGGTCCTTGGCTCCCATGGCGTGGGAGGTGCGAGCGCCCCTCCGAGATTGGATCTATCTCTCTATCCCTCTCTGTTTCTGCGCTCCCAGATCATCCCCCTTCACCGTTTCTTTTATATCCGGAGATCCGTAACTCCGATTGGGGTGAATCTTCCGCCCAGATTTTCTCATAAAATTAGCTTTCTCGCGGCAAAAGAAGAGCGTCAACCACCTTACGGGGTGCCCAGTGAAGGGTAACGTAGTAATTTCAAAAAAATTCCTACGCACACGCAAGATCATGGTGATGATATAGCAACGAGGGGAGAGTGTTGTCTACGCACTCGAGACCGAAGCGAAGCGTTGACGCTTGGACGTAGAGGAAGTAGTCGACGTCCTCCGGTCCGACCGATCCAAGCACCGTTACTCGGCACCTCCGAGTTCTTGACACGCGACAGCTCGATGACGCACCCTCGATCTCCGATCCAGCAGAGGCGCCGAGGGGAGTTCGTCAAGACGATGGCGTGGTGACGATCTTGTTGTTCTCTGTCGCAGGCTTCGCCTAAGCACCGCTACAATATGACCGAGGTGTAATATCGTGGAGGGGGCACCGCACACGGCTAAGGAACGATCAATGATCAACTTGTGTGTCTAGGGTGCCCCCCTACCCCCGTATATAAAGGAGGGAGGGAGGAGGTGGCCGGCCCAAGGGGGGGGCATAGGAGGAGGAAACCTACTCCAAGTAGGTTTCCCCTCTTTTTCCTAATCCAAGTTGGAGGGAGAAGGAAGGGGTACTAGTAGTAGGAAGGAAGAGGGGGAAGGAGAAAGGAAAGGGGGGCCGTCCCCCCTCCCCAATTCGGATTGGGCTTGGGGGGGCGCGCCCCCCTCCTTTGCTCCTTCTCCCTTCCTTCCACTTGGGCCCAATAAGGCCCATATACTTACCGGGGTTCGGTAACCTCCGAACTCGGTATATTCCCAAATTCTCCCGGAACCTTTCCGGTGTCCAAATATATCCGTCCAATATATCAACCTTTATGTCTCGACCATTTCAAGACTCCTCGTCATGTCCGTGATCACATCCGGACTCGAACAACCTTCGTACATCAAAATACATAAACTCATAATATAACATCGCATCGAAACCTTAAGCGTGCGGACCCTACGGTTCGAGAACAATGTAGACATGACCGAGACCGTCTCGGTCAATAACCAATAGCGGGACCTGGGTGCCCATATTGGTTCCTACATATTCTCTGAAGATCTTTATCGGTCAAACCGCATAACAACATACTTTGTTCCCTTTGTCATCGGTATGTTACTTGCCCGAGATTTGATCGTCGGTATCCAATACCTAGTTCAATCTCTTTACCGGCAAGTCTCTTTACTCGTTCTGTAATACGTCATCTCATTACTAACTCATTAGTTACATGCTTGCAAGGCTTAAGTGATGAGTATTACCGAGAGGGCCCAGAGATACCTCTCCGACAATCGGAGTGACAAATCCTAATCTCGAATTATGCCAACTCAACATGAACCTTCGGAAACACAGAGAGCACCTTTATAATCACCCGATTGTTGTGACATTTGGTAGCACACAAAGTGTTCTTCCAATACATGGGAGTTGCACAATCTCATAGTTGCGGGAACTTTGTATAAGTCATGAAGAAAGCAATAGCAGTATACTAAGCGATCAAGTGCTAGGCTAATGAATGGGTCATGTCAATCACATCATTCTTCTAATGATGTGATCCCACTAATCAAATGACAACACATGTCTATCGTCAGGAAACATGACCATCTTTGATTAATGAGCTAGTCAAGTAGAGGCATACTAGTGACCATAGTTTTGTCTATGTATTCACACATGTATTATGTTTCCGGTTAATACAATTCTAGCATGAATAATAAACATTTATCATGATATGAGGAAATAAATAATAACTTTATTATTGCCTCTAGGGCATATTTCCTTCACCCAGGAGAGTCCAGGGCGCGTCTGCCCCCCTGGGGCGCGCCCCTGTCTCCTGGCTCCCTCGGGAACCGCCTCGCGTTGATTCTTCCTCCCAAAAATCACAAATATTCCAAAATAATTCTCTGTCCGTTTTTATCCTGTTTGGAATCCGTTTGATATTGGGTGTCTGCGAAACATAAAACATGCAACAAACAGGAACTAGCACTGGGCACTGGATCAATATGTTAGTCCCAAAAATAATATAAAAAGTTGCCAAAAGTATATAAAAGTTGAATAATATTGGCATGGAACAATCAAAAATTATAGATACGACGGAGACGTATCAGCACCCCCAAGCTTAATTCCTGCTCGTCCTCGAGTAGGTAAATGATAAAAAAGATAATTTTTGATCAGGAATGCTACCTAGCATAATCTTGATCATATGTCTAATCATGGCATGAATATTAAGACACGAGTGATTGAAAGCAATAGTCTATCATTTGACATAAAAACAATAATACTTCGAGTGTACTAATAAAGCAATCGTGTCTTTTCAAAACAACATGGCCAAAGAAAGTTATCCCGACAAAATCATATAGTCTGGCTGTTGCTCTATCTTCATCACACAAAGTATTTAATCATGCACAACCCCGATGACAAGCCAAGCAATTGTTTCATACCTTAGTAATCTCAAACTTTTTCAACGTTCACGCAATACATGAGCGTGAGCCATGGACATAGCACTATATGTGGAATAGAATGGTGGTTGTGGAGAAGACAAAAAGGGAGAAGAAAGTCTCACATCAACTAGGCATATCAACGGGCTATGGAGATGCCCATTAATAGATATCAATGTGAGTGAGTAGGGATTTCCATGCAACCGATGCACTAGAGCTATAAATATATGAAAGCTCAAACTAAAAACTAAGTGGGTGTGCATCCAACTTTCTTGCTCATGAAGACCTCGGGCATTTAAGGAAGCCCATCATTGGAAAATACAAGCCAAGTTCTTTAATGAAAATTCCCACTAGTATATGAAAGTGAAAGCGTATGAGACTCTCTCTATGAAGAACATGGTGCTACTCTGAAGCACAAGTGTGGTAAAAGGATAACATTGCCCCTTCTCTCTTTTTCTCTCATCATTTTTTTATTTTATCTTTTTTTGGTGGGCTTCTTTGGCCTCTTTTTTTATTATTATTTGGGCTTCTTTGGCCTCTTTTATTTTTCATGAAGTCTGGAGTCTCATCCCGACTTGTGGGGGAATCATAGTCTCCATCATCCTTTCCTCACTAGGGCAATGCTCCAATAATGATGATCATCACACTTTTATTTACTTACAACTCAATGTTACAACTCGACATCTAGAACAAAGATATGACTCTATATGAATGCCTCCGGCGGTGTACCGGGATGTGCAATGATCTAGCATAGCAATGGCATAAAAAACGGACAAGCCATGAAAACATCATGCTAGCTATCTTACGATCATGCAAAGCAATATGACAATGAATGCTCAAGTCATGTATATGATGACGATGGAAGTTGCATGGCAATATATCTCGGAATGGCTATGGAAATGCCATGATAGGTAGGTATGGTGACTGTTTTGAGGAAGATATAAGGAGGTTTATGTGTGATAGAGCGTATCGTATCACGGGGTTTGGATGCACCGGCGAAGTTTGCACCAACTCTCAAGGTGAGAAAGGGCAATGCAGTGCATCAAGAGGCTAGCAATGATGGAAGGGTGAGAGTGCGTATAATCCATGGACTCAACATTAGTCATAACGAACTCATATACTTATTGCAAAAATCTACAAGCCATTGAAAACAAAGTACTACACACATGCTCCTAGGGGGATAGATTGGTAGGAAAAGACCATCGCTCATCCCCGATCGCCACTCATAAGGAAGACAATCAATAAATAAAATTTTTCTCCAACTTCATCACAAAGCGGTTCATCATACGTGCATGCTACGGGAATCACAAACCTCAACACAAGTATTTCTACTAATCCACAGTCGCCCACTAGGATGACTCTAATATCACCACCTTTATATTGCAAAACTATTGCAAAGAATCAAACATATCATATTCAGCGATCTACAAGTTTATGTAGGATTTTATGACTAACCATGTGAATGACCAATTCCTGTCATCTCTCTAAATAGATATAAGTGAAGCAAGAGAGTTTAATTGTTTCTAAAAAATATATGCCCACGCTCTAACAAATATAAGTGAAGCAAAAGAGCATTCTACAAATGGCGGTTTTCTATGTGAAGAGAAACAGGCAATCCAGACTTCAAATGATATAAGTGAAGCACATGAAGCATTCTATAAAGCCATACTCAAAAGATATAAGTGAAGTGCAATGAGCATTCTATAAATCAACCAAGGACTATCTCATACCAGCATGGTGCATAAAACAAAAGTGAGAACTAAATGCAAAAGATGATCCAAGACTTGCACATATCGCATGAACGAAACGAATACGAAAACATACCGATACTTGTTGAAGAAAGAGGGGATGCCTTCCGGGGCATCCCCAAGCTTAGACGCTTGAGTCTCCTTCAATATTTACTTGGGGTGCCTTGGGCATCCCCAAGCTTGAGCTCTTGCCTCTCTTCCTTTTCCTCATATCGAGACCACCTCGATCGAACACTTCATCCACACAAAACTTCAACAGAAAACTCGGTAAGATCCGTTAGTATAATAAAGCAAATTGCTACTCTAAGTACTGTAGCAAACCAATTCATATTTTGTTTTTGCATTGTGTCTACTGTAATATATCTTTTCCATGGCTCCACTGATATAAATTGATAGTTTCATCATAACAAGCAAACTTTGCATAAAAAAAACAGAATCTGTCAAAAATAGAACAGCCTGTAGCAATCTGAACATTAACCATACTTCTGGTATCCCAAAATTCTACCAAAATTAGGAAAAATAAAAAAATTGTACAGAAAGAAATTGCAAAAAGAATAATAACCGTTTGGCGTTCCAGTAAAAAACGTAAAATCGCGAACTACAGCCAAAGTTTCTGTCCTGCACCGTACAAACCAACAAGCATTGTAAACATCCTAAAGGCAAACCTTGGCACATTATTTTTATAATACAATGGAATTGTACAAGGGGATAATTATTTTTGATGAAAAGTTTCTGAATCAAGATTCACAAAGTTTCCGTGAGCATGAACAAAGTTCAAGGCTAGCTCCCACTTCAACAATGCTTGTCTTTCTCACTTTCACTTTCCTTTTTGAAAAGTTTTCGGTTCCCATTTTTATTTTTTTGTTTTTAAACTATATGAAAGCACACAACAGAAATAAATAACTCTCTAAAACTTCCGGGTTGTCTCCCTGGCAGCGCTTTCTTTAAAGCCATAAAGCTAGGCATATAGTGCTCAAGTAATGAATCCACCAGGATCCCAAAGTATATCAAAGCCAATTTTAATTAACAATGATTTGTGATTTAGTAGTGAGCACAAAGTAAGATATATCAAGCAATGACAAAGTATAACTCTCTTCCTATGCATCGGCATGTCATAAAAGAACAATTCATGCACACCAAATAAAGGCCAATGCATAGTATAAACAGTTTCTTGCAATTTTATCATATTGGAAACATAGAGAGGTGGAGATATAGTTCCTCTCTCATAATAATTGCAAGTAGGAGCAGCAAGCACATGCATATTATATTCACCGAAATCATCATGTGCAACGGTAAAAGGCAACCCATCGATATAATCCTTAGTAAGCACAAACTTCTCCGATATAGTGTAGTTGGGAGAATTCAAAAAGATAATAGGACTATCATGCGTGGGTGCAATAGGAACAATTTCATACTTAACATAAGGAACTATAGCAAGTTCACCTCCATAAGCATAATTCATATTGGCATCTTGGCCACAAGCATAGCAAGTATTATCAAAAAGGGATATTTCAAGAGAATCGACGAGATCATAACAATCATCATAGCAATCATCCTTCCGTAAGCACGAAGGGGAATTAAACAATGTATGAGTTGAAGAGTTACTCTCATTAGAAGGTGGGCACGTGTAGCTAATCCGCTCTTCCTCCTTTTGTTCTTCGCTCTCCTCATCATCTTTTTCATCCAATGAGCTCACAGTTTCATCAATTTCTTCTTCCATGGCTTCCTGCAAAATATTAGTCTCTTCTTGGACAGCGGAGACTTTCTCAATAAGTGCATCAATATTGTAATTGTATTCATAATTCTTATAACAATATTTAAGTATAGAAAAAAATTCAGGTCTATAAACTGAATCATCAAGATCTTCAAACTCTTTAAACATAGATTCAATCTCATAAGCACCCATAAAAGCAACAAATTCTTCTATTTGTTCCACATCATAGTAATCATACATACCATTAACATAAGAAGCCAAGGTTTTATTATCATTAAATTCGTATGAAAAGGGAAGGTGTGGAGCCTTCATCCTAGAGCAACAAGTATAATCATATCTCAAGCATAGTTGCCTAGCATACCAATACAACATATAAATTTGATCCCATAATAGTTTCCCTTTTTGTGTCAAGCGATAATCCCTAAAGTATTCACGTTGATCCAACGTGTCTCCCATAACATAATTGAATGGGGTTTTCTCAGGATTATCAAAGTAGTACATAATTTCTTTCACATAACAAGCATCGAGGGTTATAGGAGGTTCCCCATCTCCATGAGTAGCAAGTACACCTAATTTTTTTGGTATTTCGTGTTCCATATCCATAACTAAAGATAGAGAACAACTTAGAATAGAAAATAAAAATTACTTAGTGATAAAGCAAACAAGCACACACGAGAATATTCACCCCACGCTATGACTCCTCGGCAACGGCGCCAGAAAAAGGTCTTGATGACCCGCAAGTATACGGGATAGTTGTAGCCTCTTTCGATAAGTAAGAGTGTCGAACCTAACAAGCAGCTAAAGGTAGAACAAATACTCTCTCAAGTCCTATCTGCCACTGATACGACTCTACACACGCTTGACGTTCGCTTTACCTAGAACAAGTATGAAACTAGAAGTACTTTGTAGGTGTTGTTGGATAGGTTTGCAAGAAAGTAAAGAACGCGTAAATAAAAATTAGGGGATGTTTAGATAAAGAAGCAATAAAGTAAATATAGCAAGTGTGGAAAAGTGGTGGTAGGAGTTGTGAAATTATCCCTAAGCAATTGACTACTTTACTAGACCGGTAATCACTATTGCAATTTTATTTGAGGGAGAGGCATAAGCTAACATACTTTCTCTTCTTGGATCATATGCACTTATGATTGGAACTCTAGCAAGCATCCACAACTACTAAAGATCATTAAGGTAAAACCCAACCATAGCATTAAAGTATCAAGTCCCCTTTATCCCACACGCAAACAACCTACTTAGTCGGGTCTGTGCTTCTGTCACTCACGCCACCCACAATAAGCAAATCATAAACATATTGCAAACCCTACAGCGGGGATCCCTCATGCTTGCGCGACACGGAGAGCACCATAGGACAACAGCAATAATAAAACTTGCAACTCAAACCAATCATAGCAATTCATCAATCACCGATAGGACAACGAAAATCTACTCAGACATCATAGGATGGCAACACATCATTGGATAGTAATATGAAGCATAAAGCACCATGTTCAAGTAGAGGGTACAGCGGGTTGCGGGGGAGTGGACCGCTGAATATAGATGGGGGAAGGTGATGGAGATGTTGGTGAAGATGATGGAGGTGTTGGTGAAGATCGCGGTGATGATGATGGCCCCCGGTAGTGCTCCGGCGCCATCGGAAGCAAGGGGGAGAGAGCCCCCCCTTCTCCTTCTTCTTGCTTGACCTTCTCCCTAGATGGGAGAAGAGTTTCCCCTCTAGTCCTTGGCTCCCATGGCGTGGGAGGGGCGAGAGCCCCTCCGAGATGGGATCTATCTCTCTGTCCCTCTCTGTTTCTGCGCTCCCAGATCCTTGCCCTTCATCGTTTCTTTTATATCCGGAGATCCGTAACTCCGATTGGGGTGAATCTTTCGCCCAGATTTTGCTCATAAAATTAGCTTTCTTGCGGCAAAAGAAGAGCGTCAACCGCCTTACCGGGGTGCCCAGGAGAGTCCAAGGCGCGCCCCTGTCTCCTGGCCCCCTCGGGAACCGTCTCGCGTTGATTCTTCCTCCCAGAAATCACAAATATTCCAAAATAATTCTCCGTCCGTTTTTATCCCGTTTGGACTCTGTTTGATATTGGGTTTCTGCGAAACATAAAACATGCAACAAACAGGAACTGGCACTAGGCACTAGATCAATATGTTAGTCCCAAAAATAGTATAAAAAGTTGCCAAAAGTATATAAAAGTTGAATAATATTGGCATGGAACAATAAAAAATTATAGATACGACGGAGACGTATCAAACACCAGACAGAGCCTCAGGGGCTGCTATCTATGCTGTTACATGGTTTTCATACAATTACATTACTTACCTCAAAACCTTTTAGAAGGCTAGTGCAGGCTTCGGTCAATCTACTTTTCGTGGATTGGATCCTCTCAATAACCGTACCCATAAGGGTACGGTGTTCTTCTACAATGGAAGTGCCTTGCAGTGCTTCCAGCAAACTATCCGGTGCCTCTAGATGGACAGAGGCCACCGGTAGAATAGGCGCACCGCCTCCTCTTGAAAGGGGCGGCTGGCCTGGTTCCGGAGCCGCATGTGTCTCCGGAACTATATTTGGCTGAGGACCAATTTGGATATGGCCCCCACCGTCAGTTTCCATGGGGGCTCGCTCCCCCATGTGTCCGGCCGCCGAGGCTTCACCCTCCGGCGCCTCCCTGACGACCTCCGGATTCTCTCCTGGGTCGGGGATCCTTCGAGAGGACGCCTCGGCGCCATCCAGGTCTCGGGGAGAGCTGGCCGATGGAAGGGTCCCGCTGTCCATCCCGGCCGGATCCAGCGAATCCTTTGAGGATAAGGGCTGCTCCACAACGGACCGAGCCAGACTGCAAATGCATAAATCAGCACATTAAAACAATAAAATAAAAGAGGTTGGGTACATAAACGTGTCCGGATACTCACGATTTGGCCAGGGGCTTCTGTGGAGCTGTCCGAAAGGGAAGCTTTCCCCTTCTTGGACGCCCCGGCCTCGAGATGTGAGGTCCCCGCCCTCTTCTTTCTCCCCCCTGTAGGGGGGGGAGTGGATGTCTTCTTCCTCCTCCTCCTCCTCCTCCTCATCGTCTTCGGCGGAGGAGTGAGCCTCGGCGTCTTCGGACGTTACGTCCGAAGTTCCCTTGCGGCGGAGACCACCTCTGGTCCCCTTGGCCTTCTTCTTGGCCTTCTTCTCCGGCACTTCATAAGGCGCCAGAAACAGCAACTTCATCAGAAGTGGGGTTTCTGGGCATTCGGGCAGCGGAGCCGGACATTTAATCCGCTTCACTATCTCTGCCCAGTCCTGAGAAAAATTGATAACGAAGCTTAGATGCTTTCTTTGGATATGCGAGTAAAGGGTACACCTTTAAAACGTGAAAGAACATACCAGATTAGCAGGGTGAGTCAAGTCATGTCCACGGTCCTCGTCCGTGGGCGGTGGTGTCTCGCCGGCCTTGAAGAGCACCTTTGAGATTTCGTCGTGCATTGTGCCGAAGAGCTCCAACAGCGTCTCGTGCTTGGCTGGATCAAACTCCCATAGATAGCAAGTCCGGCGTTGGCACGGAAGGATCCGGCGAACGAGCATAACCTCAATCACGTTGACGAGCTTGATTCTCTTGTTAATCATGCTCTGGACGCGCATCTGGAGCGCTGTTAGCTCGTCCGAGGTGAGCCGCATCGGGACTCCGGATCGGAATGCGGGGACTGCCGCCCATTTGGTGCCACGTGGCTCAGTGATGTAGAACCATCCCGACTGCCACCCTTTGACTGTCTCCACAAAAGAGCCTTTGGGCCAGGTGACATTGGGCATCTTGACCACCATGGCGCCTCCGCACTCTGCTTCTTGACCGCTCACCACCTTCGACTTCACATTAAAGGTCTTCAGCCATAGGCCAAAGTGAGGTGAGATGTGGAGGAAGGCCTCGCACACGACAATAAATGCTGAGATGTTGAGGATAGAGTTGGGGGCCAGATCATGGAAGTCCAACCCATAATAGAACATCAGTCCGCGGACGAACGGGTGGAGGGGAATCCCAGCCCGCGGACGAACGGGTGGAGGGGAATCCCAGCCCGCGGACGAAGTGTGAGACAAACACTACCCTCTCCTGGGACTCTGGGGTGGGGACGATCTGTCCCTTGGCCAGAAGTCGATGGGCGATTTCCTTGGCTAGGTACCCGGCCTCCCGGAGCTTCTTGATGTCCTTCTCCTTGACGGAGGAGGTCATCCACTTGCCTCCTGCTCCGGATTCAGACATGATGGGAGTGCTTTTTTGGGCGAGGAAGGCGAGAGCTTGGGCGCTGGAGCTTGAGAACGGATGGGCTGAGGAAGGAGAAGGCGTGGGTGAAAGGATGAATCCTCCCCACTCGCCTTAAAATTCGCCTATTCCCCAAGCGTCGTGCAGATGACACGGTTGGGTTACCCATGCACGTATTGATGAGAATCCCCCAATAAGGGTACACGATCTCTGCTTTGACAAGACGTGCCAGTAGAAACCGCATCTCGAAACACGGAACGACAGATGAAAACGGTTTGAAATAATGACCGGGTAGATGTGATGTCACATTACCAAAAAAGTTGTCAGCAGATTAGACTTGTGAAATATTATACTCTCCGCGGCTGTGTGTGGTGCTTATGTTACAGGTCCGGATATATTCTACACGTTCGAAGACTGTTTTGAGAAAGGAACCCGCCTTGCAATGCCGAAGACAATCTGCGCGCCGGACTCATCGTCATTGAAGCCTGGTTGAGGGGCTACTGAGGGAGTCCTGAACTAAGGGGTCCTCAGGCGTCCGGCCTATTAGCCAAGTGTCGGACTGATGGGCTGTGAAGATACAAAGACCGAAGACTCCACCCGTGTTCGAATGGGACTCTCCTTGGCGTGGAAGGCAAGCTTGGTGACTGAATATGAAGATTCCTTTCTCTGTAACCAACCCTATGTAACCATAGATCCCTTTGGTGTCTATATAAACCGGAGGGCTTAGTCCGTATCGAGAGACACTCATAACCATAGTCATACATGCTAGGCCTCTAGGGTTTAGCCATTACGATCTCGCGGTAGATCAACTCTTGTAATACTCATATTCATCAAGATCAATCAAGCAGGAAGTAGGGTATTACCTCCATAGAGAGGGCCCAAACCTGGGTAAAACATTATGTCCCCCGTCTTCTGTTACTATCGATCCTAGACGCACAGTTCGGGACCCCTACCCGAGATCCGCCGGTTTTGACACCAACAACGGTGGCTATGGACTTTGATAGGTGTTCAAATTCTAAAAAAGGACCTCCAATGGCTTATGAAAAACATATGTGTAGGTCCATCATTTAGTGATTCATTGGAGCTTAAGAAAATGGTAGTAGACGCTGCCAAATGACAACATATTCGAGTGGTAGGGTAATAGCTAGATATGCTTGCTTGGCATGCCACATGCATTTCCACATACATCAAATTTTTGTGTCACGTATGCACACAGTTAATGCACTATATAAAATGACTATATTCTTACAACTGTGGAACCCACTAAGTAAGATGCCTGAGTCCTCAACACTTGCGGCGATGTGTAACAAGCTTCGTCATCATGCAAAGGCTCTCAGGGAGGAGATCAATCATCATGGAGAATGATCGATTTAAGTGGCAAGCTATGTCGTATGTTTGTCGTGTGTGTCAGCTATTGAGCCTTTCGCCTGAATGGGTCTGTATCAAACTTTACTCATGTCTTCATTGTTCCGATGAACCCGTGTTTTAAACGCTAAAAAGGGTTCAGTTCACTAAAGCCGGACAAGAGCCTATTTTCTGAAAACATATACACACGCGTGAGCCTACTCGATATATAAAATCGATGTAGGATTGTGTACATCAATCAATGGATTAACAAACCAACGCAGTGCAATTCCAATGTTTTTTGGATTTATGTCGTACCTAAGATCATTTTTTTGTCTGGGTTGTTGACTCAATGGTCAAGATGGCAGTTTTCCCCGTGGAGGCGGGTACCCGCGGGGATATACCCGCTAAGAACCGGGGACAGGGGACAAATTGCCTCCATGGGGATTGCTTGGTGGGTACCCAATAGCATAACGTGGCGGGGATGGGGGACAAATTCGCCCCGTGGAGCCTCCATGGATACCCGTCAATGACTGACATGTGGGACCTCCTTCCAAATAGCAGGCCAACCTAGCAGCAGCCAGCCATTCAGCCACAGCCCAAGACGAGCACAACACACTTGGCCTAACCTAACTAACATGCACGGACGCACCCAGGAGCCCAACACACGCGACCCTCCTCTCGCTCGCTTCTCTTCCTCACAGCGCAGCCGCCTCCCTCTTGTTCCTCTCCCAGTTCCCACTTCCCAAATCGAGCCCGGCCGTGACCGTCAGACCACCACCAGCGGCAGCCGGCGGTGGGCGGCGCATCCTTCCCGTCTGGCCCCATGACCCTCACATACTTCTCCTCCTCGCCTCCTCCTCCAGTTCTCCTCCTGTCCTCCACCTCAAGGCCGCAACGGTGAAGGGCGCGATTTGGCGACGACGGCGACGGGCATTGACAGCGACGGTTGCGAGGAGGTGGCGTCTTCGCATTGAGATCAATTGAGCAAGGAGAAGACGCCGGCGCGTTATGCTGCCCGTGGAGTCCCCGCCGGGGGACGGGTACCCGCCATTGTCGGGGATGGGGGGCGTTTCACCCCCGCGAAGCTTCTCGGGGCTAGCGGGGCCGGGGACTGGCGGGGATCGGGGCGGTGATGGTGTTGTGCCCCCCGGAGATACCCGTCCCCGTTGCCATTTTGACGCAATGGTAGAGTGCCCAGCTATTAAGTACGACAATTTGATATCTTTGGTTTGTTTTTTGCTTTTGCCAATTCGATCTAGTCGTGTGCTTTGCTTATGTGCTTGCCTTTGCGTACCTGTGGAAATTCTGACTATATCCATATGTGTGTTTTCACCAAGTTGTCTTGGGCTACTGTTATTTATTTATTTTTGAAATAGGGCTACTGTTCATTTTGGCACATACAGCATGTAGAAAATCAAGTATGAACGCATATGAACCATGGACCTGCGCTCTTATAATACTTTAATCTTAGAATATGATGTCAATATGAAGAAGCCATTTACCGCCGTTCAACAGCTCAATTATGAGATCTTAAGAGCATTTTGGTTGGAGAAACCGACGTCGCAAATAAGCAACTGATCGGTTTATCCATGCCACCTTTTGACAATTTCAGCTAACTGTGTTTTTTGCTTTGACGTTTTATGATGTGTGAAATATATTACAAGCAGAGCAAATCCCATTCTTTTCCACAATAAATTGACTCGCATAGATGCCTTTGAGCTGAATCATGCTGATCTGATTTGTTGTCAAAAAGTAACATAGCGCATGGATCTTTCATCGATCACAGTATCCAACAGATAACAGATTGCCCACCAACTCTTCCCTCTTTTGCTCTTCTCAACGGCTAACTTCCCCAATTCATAGTATACTACATATAAACTACAGCCAAAAGACACAACTAAAGAAAAGGAAAATTGGATCCATATGGACGTCCGCATCCATCTTAGTTTATCCACCGCCAAATATTTTTATGTCTACTGTTACAAAAGTTACAATGCATTAGTCTCCCGGTGATGTGCGATCCACTAAGCACTTTATATAAAGAAAAAAAAGAGGAAGAAAAAGGTACGTGGCGCCTGCTTGCTCTCATAGTAAAACGAGCAATAAGCCAAGCGAATCAACGAGCGGACTTTATGTGCGAAAATGACCGTACGTAGCTAGCTAGAACATAATATCGAATCGGACGTAACTGGCGAGTACTATCTAGGTAGCGGCTATAATATCGCAGGCCAGCGCCCAGTGATACCACTATTATGGCACACGCATATATACCAGATAGAGGACGATGCCCCGCAACGGCCGGGGTCCATGTATCCACTGCCGTACTCCGGATTAACTAGGTTTAGTAACTGGTATAGCACTGGAGCACACGTACCAACCAGCTCACCGGTCATCATGTCTTAAGCCAATGCAATATACTCACTAGGGATCGTGGTAGCTCCACAGGCTCTCCCCCGCCCCCGGCGGGTCCGGCCACTCGTCGGAGGCGGTGGGGCTCAGCCTTGGCGGGCTCATCATCATGCCCGCCGCCATGTTGCGCAGCATCTGCGGCATCTCGAAGATCGCCTCCTCGTCCATGAAGTCCTCATTGCCCAGCTGATGGTGCGGCGTGCGGTCATCGGCGGCTTCTTCGCTTGTTATTGTGCCGTGATGTCTCTGCTGCTCCTCTGTCGCGGCAGTCGAAGCAGTGCCATCAGCCGCCTCGCCGCCGTGCGGCCTGTAAAGCTGGGCGGCCGCCGCGGCTGCGGCTGCGGCCGCGCGTATGTCCTCGGGGGAGGCAGACGCGGGGACCGGGCGCGAGGCGGTGGCGCCAGGGAAATTGAGCACGGCGTCGGAGCCGCGCAGCGCGCGGGCGGCCACGTCATAGGCCGCGGCAGCCATCTCGGCCGTCGGGTAAGTTCCGAGCCATATGCGGCGCGCCTTGCGCGGCTCGCGGATCTCCGAGACCCACTTGCCGTTTCTGCACCGGATGCCGCGGTAGAAGGGGTGCTTCCCAGTGGACCGCGGCGACGGCTCCCCGGAGCTCGTCGCCGCCAACGCCGTCGTTATCCCCACCGTATCGCCTAGGTGAACCGGCGGGGAATGGGGCGAGGCAGGAGCACCCGGGGAAAGTTCGGTCGCCGGTTCAGCAGCAGCTTGCACTTGCACCTGAGGGGGAGGAGCAGCAGACGAGGAGGTTGCCGAAGGGTGCTCAGCCATGTACCATTAGGGCACGCCCCTCACACATGCCAGAGCTGCAGTGCGCCTATGAAACTAGCTAATCTATATGGTGCACGCAGGTGTATGCCGGGCGGGTAAGCGGTTAAGTACCCAGGTGCTGCGGGAAGAGAGTACTCAAAGTCTGGAAGAGGAGAGCTAGGCTAGGTAGGTAGGTATATAGGTGTCAAGAAACGCACGAGCAGAATTCGAAGCGTGAGATCCGGCATGAGGCCAGGAGGGCGGGAGGTATATATGGGTTGGTAAAGAAGCGGGGGAGAAGCGTGAGGTCCGCCATGGTGAAAAGCTGATCTCTCCATCGGAGAAGAGAGGAGAGGCGCGGCGCCGCGCGCATGCAGGTGCGGTGAGGAGGCAGCTAGCCAGACCGCGTTGTTTGAGCGGGAGAGTGTGTGTATGGCTTGCGATGAGCTGGCGCCTCGGGAGACTCCACCTAACTAATTAAGCATGCTGCCAGTATTAGTAGTACTAGCAGCTGATCGGGATCGAGTTTACCCCCTTGCCGGTGCTCCCTGCTTCGTCTTACCTTCGCGGGGCCGAAACGGGCAGAGATGGCCACGTCGCTGTCCTAATTGATGGCCCGGCTTTTGTGGGGCTTAATTGGGAAATTAAGATCGGACCGCTCAGTGTGATTGCTGATAATTTCTCTAGGGGCTAGCGAAAGATACGGCCGGGCCTGGGCCAGCGGGGCAGCTCTCCGTGACTGTGACTGACAGGTAGTGGCCTCCGAATGCCTGCCAGGTGGGGGCTTTTGATTAGCTCGCTTTTCTTGTCTGCCTTTTTGGTCATTTGGCCGCTAGCTTCTCGCAAACACGTCGTGGCCGCAGCTAAGCTACGTACTACTCCTGCTACGTTTCGGCACGGCATATATCGGCGCCTGTGGCCATTTCAGACCGGGAGTTGACGAATATCCTGCCGATTGTGTTGGACTAGACGGGGCGACACATGCATGCACCTAGGGTTGGTGCAGTGCGCATATAGTTTTTCCTTCTTTTTGTACAAATCGAGCTATATGTTCTGTAAAGTCATAAACTAACTCAGCAGTCCATCCATATTATATGCATCCAACTCTTTTTTTCTTTAGGGGTATGCATCCTAACTTTAGTTGTACCCCTTTTTCGGTTGAATAAATAGTTCGATCGATACTTGTACGGTTTCCCAATTTAGAAGTCAAATAAAATACTCTGTTCGCAAATAGTAATGCTACAAAGCTACTATTATACGGAATCCATAAGCTAAGCTAGAGATCCATGCTCTATTCGCCCGCCAAAAGCAAGGGTGTATGTCAATGGGGAAGTGTACCATCCAATAGGCAGCATATGCACCTTTTGAAGAAAAAAAATTTGACCATGTCTATGTTTTGAAATAAGATAGATATACACGGCCAGCCAGAACTCTCATGAGATGAGTGGTTTGGTCGGAACCAAAGTTTCTATAATTCCACAAAAACAAAGGACGCTTAGTTTCTATGCTCGAGCACACTGGGCATGGCATCATAATGTGGAGCATTAACATTCTTGTGCCAGCCTTTGTGCATTCATAACAGAGGAAATTTACATATACGTACGCAGTGACTCCTGTGCTGTGGGCCAGGTCAGTGACGGAGGCGCGAGCACTGTCGATGGTTAGAAGCCGGTCTGTGGCTCATGAGATCATGTCTTTGCCTATCCGTTGATTGGGAAACATGCTTTCCATTCACTACAGGTATGGGTTGTCTCCTACCTCGGGCGTCTGGATCTCTCCATTGGCGATAACGGTGACCTCGACGACACACCTCCTATACGAGCAAGATGGAGTTCCTCATGAAACTTGAGCTATTTTTTTAATCGTGCATTAGATTTGTGGTAGCACTCGCAAAGATCTATGTCCTGTTCCTAGATTTATGTAAGCAGAACCACTGTGCTGGAATAGGTTAATGACACCGGCATTCCAATGGAGCCGCTGTGATGAGGACATCAATGCCATTATTACACCCACAACCCCTGCTGGTATACATACTGGACCAATTACTAGAGCTCACGCACACCAATTGAATTTCCAGGTACTTTCGTTTCTTAGTGACAATTCTAATGTTCATGAGAATATGATGCTACCTAAATTGGATACATTTGTGTTGATTACTAATGAAGGGCCTAGCATGGACAAGAGGGATGAACACTGGAGCAGGATCAAGCATGGAGATGAAGGCGCGCGCGAAATTACATGGGCCTGGCCCAAGAAATAAGGTTGCGCAGCACCTAAAATAATCTATGGATGATATTTATGAATGGACATCTTGTATATTTCATCCATGTCTTTGTAGGTCATCACAGAGGCTTCAAAGTGCTCAAATATGCAGTAGAAACGCCATTCTGGATCCTTTCAAGTGCGCCTTCATCTCCATGCTTGATCCTGCTCTAGTGTTCATCCCTCTTGTCCATGCTAGGCCCTTCATTAGTAATCAACACAAATGTATCCAATTTAGGCAGCATCATATTCTCATGAACATTAGAATTGTCACTAAGAAATGAAAGTACCTGGTAATTCAATTGGCGTGCACAAGCTCTAGTAATTGGTCCAGTATGTATATCAGTAGGGGTTGTGGGTGTAACAATGGTATTGATGTCCTCATCACGCTACACTACCTGGTCATCGCATCGATCACCCAGCAGCTAGCGCCTATGAGGGGAGTTAGTGCAAACAGTCAGATGTGTGGAGGAGGGGGCATCCGGCGCTCAAATGGAAGATTCACCTCAAGCATCAGAGCAATCTATCGCCAAATCGGCCCTAAGGCTACAGATGGACGTGAAGGCATGTCATTATTCAGAAGTACAATCTTTGAAAACTCGTCATGATACTCTGTGTAAAAATAGACACATGCTAGAAATTGTTTCTGACCAAATTCATATGTGCTCTGTACATTGCAAATGTGTATCGACCTGAATGATGTCTGCTCTAATTTATATAGCTACTGTCACCTGACCATACAGTCAAATTAGTGTAACAATTCTACAGATTATCCTATGTGCCTTGTCTGTGGGCTGAATTATAAAAACAAGATGACTTAGGTAGTCCCTGATATGTTAATCGTGATATGAAAAAAAGTGATGATGAAAATAAAACGTTCACTACAACATTATCTGAATTTTTTCCAGTAAGCATGATAAGCATGGTATCATTTTTGCAGGATATGATAGAGAGTAAGATTTTCTAGTGCAGACTTGATATTATATATAATGACTCCTATGAATGGTTAGGATTTTACCATCAAGGTGAGTGTTAGGACCGAGAGTATATCGACCGGGGTGAATGGGAGATTCAAAAATTCTGTCGAATCTTTTGAACTGATCCAAAACACAGCAACGGTAATAAAGATCAGTAGACAAGAATGCAATGCAAGCTTGCTATTGAGGAACAAAATCTTCAAGGTATGAAGAAATAATGATACAAGCATAAGCTACGGCATGCTTAACTGAAAGTGTGTTATATCGACTAGAGGGGAGTGAATAGGCGATTTTTACAAATTCCTCACTGAGGAATTTCTAGGAGAAGAAATTCCTAAGCAACGACACACTACCAGCGGAATAACTACTCAGGTATAAGCATAACAGAGCAACATCATAGTCATCATGATGAAACAAAAACAAGCACAGAGTACAGATAGCGTGAAAACAGGATAAGTAGGCTGAAGACTATGTGACTGAAGAAATAGGATTGAGGAAATAGAGAAAGTCTTCAGTTAAAGTCTTCAAACAGTAATGATCAGGTTCATCAACACATGAATGAGGAAATGAAAGAGTTGAGGAAATAGAACCAGTTGGCTTGGTGAAGACAATGATTTGGTAGTCCAGTTCCAACTGTTGTGACCGTTGTATGTCTGGTTGGAGCGGCTGGGTATTTAAACCTGAGGACACACAGTCCTGGACACACAGTCCTCACTGTATTCTCCTTGATCTAAAGTCAAACAGACCTCGCCCAATCACTCGTGGTAAGTCTTCAAGTGACTTCCAAACCTTCACAGACTTGGTCACTCGGCGATCCACAATTCCTCTTGGATGCTCAGACTATGATGCCTAACCGTCTAGAGGATACATAGTCCTCAAAGGTAACAAGCATCGGTTCCACACAGGAACAATCTCTTCAGTGATGCTCAATCACTTTGGGTTGTAGGTGTTTGGGTTTTGGGTTTTTCCTCACTTGATGATTTTTTCTCAAAGTCCGCGGAGGATGGGATGCTCTCAATGACAAGTGTCAATTTCTCTCGAAGCAGCCAACCAGCTAGTGGTTGTAGGGGGCGGCTATTTATAGCGTAGGGAGCAGCCAGACATGATAAGACATAAATGCCCTTCAATGAGATGACCGTTAGGTGGGTAGATATTTTCGGATAGCTGGTGTATAGCACAACAATGGTCGGATATTTGAGGTTCAATTTCCTTAGGGCTATCATGTTCCTCACTGTGTAGGCAATCCGCACTGGCGAATTCCTAACTCCTCAGTTAGAACAGATTCCTCACAGAACAGAAGATCTTCGTCTCTGTCACTCAAGAACTTGACTGAACTGTATGATATTTCCAAGGACTTCACTCGAAAGGATTGGGTAGGTGTAGGATTTGGGTTGAGCATCACTTGGAAATTGTTTCCTTAGTATTACCAGGACCCCCTTTAACAGTACGGTGTTTCCTATGACTCAAGAAAGAGAAAATTAAACTACAAAAACAAAAGTCTTCACGCTTCATAGTTCTCACATGAATATCCAAGTCTTCAAGGTCACACCAATTTCTTCACTTTCAAAATCTTCAGGAGAACCAAAGTCTTCAGCTGAAGACATACATTTTTAGGGGGCGACTTTCATCGTAAATATCAAACTCCTCATCGACTTATAAAGCCTGTGTACACTCACAAACATATTAGTCCCTTAATCTATAAGTGTTCAGTACACCAAAATCACTGACGGGCACTAGATGCACTTACAATCTCCTCCTTTTTGGTGACTGATGACAAATAGGTTAAGTTTTCAACGGGGATAAACATATGAAGTGTTAATGCTAATATTGAGGAATTTGATTGAAAGATATAGAAGAACTCCCTCTGAAGATGTGCATATTTGTGGAATTTGTAGCAAATGCACATTGTAGAGTAATATCATGGAGATTTCCCCCTATATCTTGTAATTCATACACCCATTTGACATATAATATGAAGAATTTCAAATGCATGATGAAATATGGTGTGTGACAAAATTCAGCATGCAGAAAGCAGTCAAAAGTATCAGAGCACCATATGACTTAATTTTACAACTCAACAAAGCAAACACTTCAGAAGAACAAGAGTTGTAACTTAACCAAAAAATGCCCATATAATAGACCCGATTGAAGACTAACTCAAATTTCTCCCCCTTTGTCATCGAATGACCAAAAGGGACGAAAAGTGAGGACTAACGCCCCTGAAGAATATCATCATGATGTCGATGGAGGAGCGCCAGCGTTGTTGGGGTCGTTCGTTGATGTAGGGCCCCCCTGCAGTGTCGTCCAAATCTTCAGCTTCATCTGTCTCGAGCGATGAAGAATATGAACTGGCAACCAGCTGAGGAACTTTGACCTTCTTGAATTTCTTCGATGGTGGCTGAGACCAGTCAAAGTCCTGCTGGAAGTCCATTTCCTTGACTTCTTCAGCAGTGTATAGATGTGAAAGAATAGCCCAGGTGTGATCGAAGACTTGATGCAGATAATGGTGATTCTTATTCACAGTGTCCTGAGTAACGGTCATGTTCTGAAGAATTGCACCATACTGGCGCTTGACCCAGTTGTGATTTATATCCACTTTCTGATGAAGACCAAGGAGAAGCTCACGATCAGTCATGACACGAGGAGCAGTGGCTTGAGGATTTTGCTTTGTAGCTTTGGCGGCAGAATCTTGTGTTGCAGAGTCATCATTGGTCGAATATGAAGCAGCCTTGCGAAATTGACCATCCATAGGATGAGTGCCTTCATCAATGATAGCTGAGGAAATAGTCCGTTTGAAGACTTCAATTGGGGGCAAATAGCTGAGATGATTTTGAAAGTCAGCCTTGTAATGAATTGAAGACCTTATTTGATGAATTTCATGATCCAGGGAGCGTAAGGCTTCAACTCAAAAGGTGACAAAGCAGCATTGGCCAAAGTCCTCATGAAGAAATCGTGGTAGTCGATAGGAATACCATGCATGACGTTAAAGAGTAGATTCTTCATGATGCCAACAACTTCTTCTTCATCTGAGTTGTGGCCCTTAATTGGACTAAGGGTTTTGGTCAATATGCATAATACTGTCCTTGGCACATACATCAATTCCTTAATGAGGAATGTGGTCCTTGGAGCTTGGCCAGCCTTCAAAGGCTTCATCAGTACTTGCATTAGATTATTTGACAGTTCAGGTTCCTCATAGAGTTTCAGTGCACCTTCAGTGGGAGACCTGACTGGTACGGCATGAAGCAATTCAGAGGCCGGAGCTTTGTAGTGAGTGTTTTCTGTCATCCAGTCAAGCACCCATGAGTTCACATCTTCTACATTACCAGTGAGGTGAAAAGTAGCATAGAATTGAAGAATAAGTTCTTCATTCCAGTCACAGATCTCAGAACAGAAGTTCAGCAAGCCAGCGTCATGAAGAACAATGAGGACAGGTTGAAAGCAGGGCAGTGATTCCATGTCCGCATGAGGAATTTGCTGATGTTCAAAAACCTTGTCCTTATCAAATAGAATGGTTGAGTAGTAATTCATCCGACTTGCTATCCAGAAGCACTTGCGGCGAAGTCTTGCAGAGTCATAAGGAGTGAAATCCGTGAAGAAATGATGCTCAACAAAGAAATCATTAGCTTTGAATTTCTGCTTCTTGGAATGAGGATTCTGTTGTTTGGGCTGAAGATTTACAGCTGAAATCTTCACAACCACTTGATGCACAATTTCTAGAGCCATAGTCTGAGGAATATCAACAACAGTTTCTTCAACAGTCTTGGCCTCCATTTCTTCAGCATTAGCAGCTGGAGCTTCTTCAGGAATGGAATGAAGAGAATCATGTCGTCCTTCAGAGCCCGTATGAAGGGTTCTTCAGTTTGAGTAGGGGACTGGGGAATTTGCTGCAGAGGTGTGGTCAGAGGAGAATTGGGATGATGTCTTTCCAAATAATCATTGTTTAGTACTGGAGTCATAGACCCAATGTCCACATCCTCATCTTCACCATAAATTTCTTCAACACCTGCCTCTTCAGCAGTGATCTGAGGCACGGGCGATGATACCAGCATTGGTGAAGGGATCACATCCACTCCAATTTCTTCATCCAACTGCTCTGATGTAGCAGCAAAGGGATTCTCTTCATCACTGTCATCAGGGATAACATATTCCTCGCCAAAGGGAACAACCTACTTTGATGGCATGCTTGAGAGAGGAACAACATCACTTGGGTTTGTGAATGAGCTTGACAAAGTCTTCACTTTCTTGGGAGCCGAAGACTCTGGGGTTGCAGATACTTTCCTTTTCTTCACAGCTGTTCTCTCCGCAGCTTTTGTTTTCTTTGCTTCTAATGCAGAAGGAAGGTTGATGCTTTTCATCTGTGATGACTTTGCAGGAGGAGTAGATGAAAGAGGCACAACTTCTTCAGGCACAACTGATGCAATCGCCCTGGCAAGTTTAGTTTCTTCAGGCGTAGCAGCAGATTCTTCAGCTGGCCTGGGTGGATCTTCAGGTGCAACATTGATGGTTGCCCTGGCAGTTTCATCAGAAACTAGAATTTCTTCAGCAGCCCTAACACTCTCAGTATCTTCAACAGCTTGATTTTCATCAGCTGTACTGGCATGTTCTTTAGTGGGCTGAGCAGATGCTTCACCCCGAGGAATTTCTTCTTGCGATTCAGCAGCAACATTGGTCTTGAAGCCTTTTGCTAGTCTGACGAATCTGACTTTGGCGCCTAGCCAATCTGCACGGTATGCATCAAATTCATCACTAAGATCTTTGATCTCAGTCTGAAGAGTCACAAGTTCTTCAGGAGACATGTTCACAACATTCTTCTTAAGAAATCATTCCTTCTTGTACTGAGATTTCTTCACTTGCCTGGCCTTATCAAATTTCCATTTTTCTTCAGTGATCAAGCATGTCAGCATATGACTTTCACCAGGCGAGAGATTTACTTCTGGTAGTCGAGGATCTTCTTTGGATCCAGCAAAAGTGGTACAACACTGCCTTTGGCACTAGCGGCCCGATGTTGGCGGTCTTTGATGATCTCAGCAAGTTCATCATCATCAGCTTCATCACCACTTGATGAAATTTCAAAGGTGACCTGCTTCTTGTGAGGACTTGGCCTTGTGCCACGTCCAGCAATAGCCTTTTTCTTCAGCAATATTGGAGCTGTTGAGGACTGGGGCTGAGCTGAGGAACTAGCTGAGGCTCCTGAAGAAATTGGGATGTCTGTTGTCCATTGTCACATGGCAAGATGCACAGGTGCTGAGGACTTTGCAGGTGCAGCTGAGGATTTTGCAAGAGCAGGAACTGCACTTGAGGATGTTGCTTGAGCAGTAGGCCGTGAGGGCTTTGATGAGCTTGGCTGTGAGGGCATTGCAGCTGAAGGTGGTTTCACATCAGACTTCTTCGGCATAGCCTTCTTGGGCTTGCTAGCAGAGGCCTCAACAGCAGCAGCAGAATCTTCATTGAATTTCTTCACTGCTTCATTTGCTACTTTGGCCAATTTTCTTTGGCACTTGGCCCACTCCTTGGGAAATTCCTCACCTTTTTTGATGCTTGCGGGATCAACAACTTGGCATAGAGCCAATGGCGGTCTTGGTCATGGAGAATTGACATTGAATTTCTTTATGTACTTGGGAGTGACATAACGATATTCCCTCCATTCTCTTGCCCATCTGCCTTCAATCCAGTGAATGCGCACCTTGTGCTGATTTTTGTTCTCCTTGCCATGCTTGGCTTCATTAGGAGTGCAATATTCTTCATATATTTCATCAGGGATTTCGAAAGCAGTGTTTGTTTCAGGCCTCTTTCCTCCCTTTTGAGGACACTTACCATCAGCCATTTTCTTCACCTGAGTATTCTGAACAATTGAGGTCTCTGAAGAGGTATGCAATTTTTCTTTGAGGAACGCTGGAAATGAGTTAAGTTGATGAGAACCTAGTGATTCGGAAGCAGACATGTGTACCTGTGAACAGAGTAGAGGTGCGAAGAATTTGGAGAGGTGATATGCGTTCTCAAAATCTTGTTTTAAAAGAAATCAAGTTTGTGGTATTTGACGAGGGGAGTCTTGAAGAATTTCACTAAGAGTTCTTGTCTTAGGTTCCAGAGTTGTATAGATTGAAAATCCACACAACTGAGGAATCTTGAAGAAAAGCACATCTTAGGGAAACAAATCAAGAACAAAAGAAACTTTGGTGTTTAAGGATTTGGAAGTTGAAGAATAAACACCTTTTGAAGATTTTGTGGAAATCATCAGAATCAACAAGGGCAATAAAACATATTTTATTTACCCTTGACGACGAACACGACGAACTGAGATGTGAACTGTAGAAGTTCGTCTGTTCATATCTTCCATGCCCTAACTTGGCGGAGGAAGACAGCTACGGCAGCGGCGGAGGTGAAGATTTCCGCGGCCGGCGCGAGTACGATGGTGAGGGGTATTTATAGACGAAGTGAAAAACCGCTCGTCCGAGGAAATTGGACGAACGTGCCGCTGACCCTTGTTATCCTAGCAACAAGTGTCACCCATGTACTGAGAGGTGGAGATCGTGTTAGATCGTGGGTAAATAGATAAATTCTGTCGTGGGATGCAGAAGGATTTGAGTGGCAAAAGCCGAAAAATTAGATATGAAAATTGTAACGTTTCGTTCACAAATTCTTCAGTTGTCAAGGACACAATGAAGATTTTGAATGGGTTTCAAATAGAATGCACATGAAGAATTTGTGAACAGACTGGGTTGAGTTTAGTATAGAGGGGGAACGGGTCCGATCACATTCACTTAGATGAAAAAGCAACTTGAAGAATTAACAATAAGTGAATGCTGCAGAGGACATAAAAAAACTCAAATATATATAGAAGAACACAGTCGGAAAGACTGAGGAAATTGCAAAGTTGAAGAATTTGAAAAATTTGAAGAAATTGCAAAAACTCAAATTGAAGATTTTCAACTTTGGTTGGTGGCGTAGCCCAACGTATAAGAATGATGATTTCAGATACCGCGTACAATTTTCGTAGGGTTCTAAGAATCAAGTTCTTCATTAATTTCTTCACACTTAGAGGGTTAGTCTTCATTCATTGAAGAAAAACGTTACTTCGTGTGTTGCACATCAAAGTCATCAATTTGGCATAAGTGTTAGGATGTGTGTCCTTTTCAAAGAACATTCAAAGATTCTAAGATATTTAGCTCACAACGCCACTTGCTAAATCTCTTCTCATCCAAGGGCTTTGTGAAGATATCTGCCAGCTGATCTTCAGTCTTCATGTGGTCGATGGAGATGTTGCCCTTCAACACATGATCACAAAGAAAATGATGATGAATCTGGATGTGCTTTGTCTTCGAGTGCTGAACTGGATTGTGTGCAATCTTGATAGCACTCTCATTGTCGTAGTAGAGTGGCACATTCTTCACATTGATGCCATAGTCCTTGAGGGTTTGCTTCATCCATAGCAATTGAGCACAAGAACAAGCAGCAATGTACACAGATTCAATAGAAGAGAGTGATACGCATTTCTACTTCTTCGAGGACCAACATACCAAGGATCGTCCGACGAAATGACATGTGCCTGATCTTGACTTGCGATCTACCCAATAGCCAGCATAGTCAGAGTCAGAATATCCAATGAGATCAAAATTCGAGCCCTTGGGATACCATAATCCAAGTGTTGGAGTGTGAGCTAGATATCGACGAATATGCTTCATAGCCTTATGGTGTGTTTCCTTCAGTGTAGCTTGAAATCGGGCACACATGTAAACACTAAGCATAATATCCGGCCTAGATGCACATAGATACAATAAAGAGTCAATCATGGAGCGGTATACCTTTTGATCGAAGTATCGGTGCATAGATGGCCATTTGTGGGCATAGGGATTTTGACGCCTTTGCAATCTTGCATGCCGAATTTCCTCAACACATCCTTGAGGTATTTCTCCTGGGATATGAATATACCATTGTGTTGTTGACGAATTTGAAGACCTAAGATGAATTTCAACTCTCCCATCATAGACATTTGATATTCCTCACTCATCATATAGGAAAATTCGTCACTGTAACATTGGTTAGTACAACCAAAGATAATATCTGTGACGCCCGGATAATCATGCTACAGTAATCTCACGTTAATGGTGCCACGTCACCTTTGTCACTGTAATTAATCTTGGGTTAATTCAAAACCGTTTCAAATTTAAATCCTAAATAAGTCAAATGACAAAAGTTTTCAAATATTAAAACTAAAATGTTCGGGCTATGTCAATTATTGCATCGGTAATTATGGTGGAGTAAACACATTTTTAGAAAGTGCCTAATTACTTTGAAATGAAATAAAACAGAAAAGAAAATAAATAAAAAGAAGAGAAACTACGAAAACAAAAACAAAAAAAGGAAGAAGAGAAACCCCCCGGGCTTTGGCCCAGCTGACCACCGGCCCAACTGGGCAAGGGCCCAGCCGGCCACTACCCCTCCATATCCCCCCACCCCGAAACCCTAGCCACGAACAAACCCAGTCGCCCCCACGATCCCCTTGTCCCTCACCCGCGCCGCCACACACACTCACGCACACGCGCCCAGTGGAGCGCGCGCCTGGCACCCGAGCCGCCGCTCCCTAGAGGCTGCCGGCCACCGGCGTCGAGCAACGCCACCCCGGCCTCCTCCTCGCGGTTCCCGACCTTCTGCACCGCATCCTCGTCCTCCTCCCCACCGGACTACGCCCGCCTCCCCGTCGCCGGAACACCCCGCCGTCGCTGCTCGTCGCCAGGAGCTCCTCCGCCTCGTCGCACCAACCCGACTCCTCCTCGAGCCCGCTATGCTCAACTACTGAGGCTCGGTGAGCCTCGTCCTCCCTCCTCCTCCTTTTTACCCCGCAGTCACGCGCCGCCGTTCTCCATGTAGCCATGCTTCGCCGCTTGCGCGCCAAGACACTCTCTCTCTCAGCGCCAAGATGCCCTCGCCATGCCACTGCGCACGCGCCCTTGCCGCAGCCACTGCTGCCACCGCCCACCGCGGCTTTTCGCTCGATGCCACGCGCTCACAGCCATGCGGTGCCGACCCTCTCCGCCCGCTCCTTGCCCGCTAAGCGCTTTGCTGCCTTGCGCGCAGCTATCTTGCCTACCGCTCGTCTGCAGCCCCCTGTTGCCTGCTGCCTTGCCACCCATCGCCACCACTTGTGGCCTTTTGCCCTCCTTGCTACTCGCTTGCCGCCCGTTCCCCACAGGCCTTTAGCGCGGCGGCGACACCATACTGTGGCGCCATCGCCGTGGCCTCATCCCCTTCAGGCGGGTGCCCGTCGATCCGCCCGCTCTCTCGCCCACACCGTTAAGGCCCCTAGGTCCTATGACATGTGGGGCCCCAAACCCCCCAGAACGTTAAAAATAATAATAATAAAATAGATAAAAACAATTAAAATTATTAATTAATCAATTAAGATAATTAATCATAATTAGATTAATGTAATCACTAATTAACCTAATTAACTCTTAGTTAACTAAACGGTCCATGACGATGGGCCCTGTCTGTCAGTTTGACTAGTCAACGGTCACAGTTGACTGCTGACATCATGCTGACATCAGCAAACACTATTCTGGATAATATTGAATTAAATAAATTAAATAAATTCTAAAAATGTTTTAAAACTTTAGAAAATCATATAAAATAAACCGTAGCTCAAATGAAAATACTTTCTACATGAAAGTTGCTTAGAACGACAAGGCGAACTCGGAAATGCAGCCCGTTCATTCGCCACGCATCCCTAACCTATCGAACTCGCAACTTTCCCCCTCTGGCTCCTCTGCCCGAAAACACGAAATACCGGGGATACTTTCCCGGATGTTTCCCCCCTTCACCGGCATCACCTCATACCGCGTTAGGGCACGCCTAGCTTCACGCCTTGTTTTGTCATGCATCTGTTTGCTTAAATATTCATTGTTTCTTCCTCATCTTTTTCCGCTAGACACCGAAACCGACGCTGCTGCTGCCCGGTTCGACTACGGAGTTGACGACCCCTCCTTCTTGCCAGAGCAACCAGGCAAGCCCACCCTTTGATCACCAGATATCGCCTATTCTTCTCTATACTGCTTGCATTAGAGTAGTGTAGCGTGTTCTTGTTTGATTACTCCTATTCCATTGCATGGCTTTGTCATTGTTGCTACAATCATTGATACCTTACCCGCAGTCCTAAATGCTTAGTATAGGATGCTTGTTTATCATCATTGGCCCTACATTTTTGTCAGTTTGCCTTGCTATACTATCGGGCCGTGATCACTTGGGAGGTGATCACGGGTATATACTATACATACATACATACATACATACTATACAGATGGTGACTAAAGTCGGGTCAGCTCATTGAGTACCCGCAAGTGATTTTGATGAGGGGGGCTGAAAGGACAGGTGGCTCCATCCCGGTAGAGGTGGGCACGGGTTCCCGACGGCCCCGATTGTTACTTTAATGGCGGAGGCGGCAGGCAGGTTGAGACCACCTAGGAGGCAGTGGGCTGGCCTGTTCGGCGTTCGCGGATACTTAACACGCTTAACGAGATCTTGGTATTTGATCGAGTCGGCCATTTGGTCTATCGCACTAACCATCTACGTGGGAGTAGTTATGGGTATCCGGCGTTGTGGTATCACGAAGCCTTCGTGGCGTCGGCGAGCGGCGCGTGCGGATTGGAGCGTAAGCTTGCTCTTGTATTAAGGGGCTAGTTACGCTTCCGGCCGCCACGCAATGTGCAGTGTGCATTGGGCGATGGGCCCGGACCCTGGCGCTTAGGTTTAGACCGGCGTCTTGACCACTCTGTTGTGCCTAGGTGGGGCTGCGGCGTGTTGATCTTCCGAGGCGGGCATGACCCAGAAAGTGTGTCCGGCCAAATGGGATCGGCGTGTTGGGTTATGTGGTGCACCCTGCGGGAAGTTAATCTATTGAATAGCCGTGTCCCTCGGTAAAGGGCGACCGGAGTTGTACCTTGACCTTATGACAACTAGAACCGGATACTTAATGAAACACACCCTTCCAAGTTCCACAGACAACCCGGTGATCGCTTTTCCCACAGGCGGCGAGGAGAGGATCGCGGGTAGGATTATGCTATGTGATGCTACCTGGAGATGCTATTTGGAGATGCTACTTGGAGGACTTCAATCTACTCTCTTCTACATGCTTCAAGACGGAGGCTGCCAGGAGCGTAGTCTTTGATAGGACTAGCTATCCCCCTCTAATTCTGGCATTCTGCGATTCGGTCACCGATATGGCCCTTTACACATATACCCATGCATATGTAGAGTAGTTCCTTGCTTGCAGTACTTTGGATGAGTACTCACGGTTGCTTTCTCCTCCTTTTCCCCTTTCCTTTCTTTACGGTTGTCGCAACCAGATCTTTGGAATCGAGAGCCGACGCCACGTCGGCGACTACCCCTACTACACTGGAGGTGCCTACTACTACGTGCGAGTGCTGCGGCGGCGACTGTGAGTAGTTAGGAGGATCGAGCGGGAGGCCTGCGCCTCTTCGTCTGATCCCGCTTTGTGCTAGCCTTCTTAAGGCAAACTTGTTTAACTTATGTCTGTACTCAGATATTGTTGCTTCCGCTGACTCGTCTATGATCGAGCACTTGTATTCGAGCCCTCAAGGCCCCTTGCTTGTATTATGATGCTTGTATGACTTATTTATGTTTTTAGAGTTGTGTTGTGATATCTTCCCGTGAGTCCCTGATCTTAATCGTACACGTTTGCGTGCATGATTAGTGTACGATTGAATCGGGGGCGTCACAAGTTGGTATCAGAGCCGACTGCCTGTAGGAATCCCCCTTTCCAACTCCTTGGCCGAAGTTGAGTCTAGTTGATGAAAATTGTTTTACTAACTTGGCTGTGCGGCCCATGGGCCCACGTCGCCAATTGGGTGGTATTAGGATCTTTTACTCCTCGACCTTTACTCTGGGACTCTGATCTCTCTTCTATTCGGGTTAAATGAACTTTACTAAATCTAACATTAGGATCTCGTTATCACTTTCACTCGGAGAGCCTCTTATTACTGATGATAAATGCTTTGCGTGAAGACCACGAAGATACTCTCCATTGTTAACCCGAGAACTTGTGTTCATCGCGTTTGCAATTCCTTCCACCGTCAACCCTTTGGATAACTACTTGCGGTTGTTATTCTTACATTCATCGGTTTGTCTTGTTATTACAAGATACCCGAAACACTAAATCGTTGTTTCGATAATCTTTTGAGCTTCTTGCCTTGCTGTTCTTTGCCACTGAATACCCCTACGGATATTTACTCGCGCTTGAGTATCCGTTAAATCAAAGTTGTTCATGTGTTTCACAAAAATACATTCAGATACTATCAATCCTCCAAAATCCTTAGCAGCTTTATTGCTCTGCAAATACTTGTCTACTAGCATTATGGATGCTTCCCATATATCTGGCAATATTCACTTGTATCTATTGACACCGTCATTTTGATCCTATTGATTCAACATGTGTGCGAATGCACACAATCATCTATCAACCCTTCTAAATTATCTTTCCGGCTCAGACATCATTTTTGAACATGAGCTGGTTCTCGACCAAACTATTTGTCGTCAATTGTGCCTCTGGTCTACCAACTTATCCATCCTTGATCAGAGCGTCTGCTTCTGATCCCCTGTTTTGGAAATCATAATTCCTTTGTTATCTAAGCATCGAATTGCTCAGATGTTCTATAATATGATGCCCATGCATTCTTCTTCCTCTGGTTGAGTATCGATGCTCACATCAGATCCCTTGTGGACCATCGGTTCCTTTGTTGGATTCTATCCGACAGTGTCCTTCATATTGAATAACCTTGAGAACCTTTCCATGGGTATATAATGCCTTTGGTAAATTGTATCATCTGCCTTTGAACTTGCTCTACTATCGAGTTTGTGTTAATTACTCCTAAAGTTCATGGTATATGTTCTAAGAAGCCCCAATGGCTTGAACCTATGCTTTCCTTAATATGTGTGATCTCGAAAGTTTTGACGAGCCATACTCTTCTGATGTTTCGCCGGATAAAATTTCAACACTGCAACTTCATCGAACGCGAGAAGTGAATGAAAGGTTATGCATTGGAAAAGTGGGAGTCGACCTTGAACTTTGTGTTCATGCCCATGGACACGATGTAGATCCTATCATGGAAGTTTCTTGTAACTATTTCCTTGATATATTATCCTTTTGGTATTGGTGGATTGATCTTTTGCAATCGTGGTTTCGACCATGTTCTCCTTTAAATACCATTTCTTGTGCAAGTTTAAGCACTTGTCTTACAGAGAGCAATACCCAGTCCAACCTCTACTTTGATCGGCGTCGAGTATTACCCCCGGTATCTCGAGATTATAATGGAACTGCATAACTTCTTATGAGTTCTTCATCAAGTGCTACATTCTCACTGATTCCAATTTTTCATGGGCTCTGAGTTATTAAACACTCAAAGACATCGATAACTGAACCGAGTCCGCACTATGGTTCAACAACTCTTAGTAATCTTCTTTAAGTACGAGTTTGTACCTGATCACGTCATTCCTGGCCTTATCGGCTATATCATTATCGTGCAACTTTTAACTGTGCTACCTGGTCCTTTCTTCCTGGAGCACAATTTTCGATGATGAGCTAAGATTACGTCGATTTTCCTCGTCATATCATTTCACCTTGAACAACAAGCTTGATTTCAAGTTTGTGTCATACCCATGGTTTTAATAACTTTTCGCTCCATCCTTCCTTTTGCTTGATGTCGTCGATGAGCGATTATATCTTCATGAAACCTCTTGACAAATGTGTCATGATCATCATCAACATTTTGAGCTCTTCCAGGGTATCAAGAATTCATGATGAGAAATACCATCCTTTCCCTCGATGATTTGTCTTATCATCGACCACTTTATTGCCTTCCATTCAACACAAACTTGTCCGTGTTTTGTGTTATACCTTGAGTTCCTTGCTATCCAGCATTTGATTTTATTTACCTTGGAGTATTACCATCTTTTATTTCAAGGATGCTGTGAGGACTGCTCCACCTCTTAAGGAATTCTTGGTATTGTGATACTTCTCACCCTCACCATTCTTTCAAGGTCCCCGTGTTGATTCTAACCGGGATACCAACACGTGAACCTTGTTGCTTGGATTCTGTACTTCTAGCAACCCTATTGCTTTGAAGTTAATGGTCGACATTTCATTCTTAGACTATTGGTTATCGAATCACCATTCTAACATTGATCTTGCTACCTAAGCCCATATTTCGGGTGCACTTTCAACCAGTGATTAATTGTGTATGTTTCCCTCGAGCATACAACATTAAATCATTTGAATTGACAAGTGTCATCTTCTTGTTCACATTATTGTGGAAATCCATCTGTTTGAAATTCTCGATGAATTGTCGCTGAGTTCATCAGCCACATCCTTGTCCTCTCCTAGGGTTAATGATGAACTCTTGTTAACAGAAATCACTTCATAGTTCATTTCCCGATAATCTTACAGTGTCATCCCGTCAATTATTTTGCACCTTTCCTTCTCAGGCATCCTGAGTCTGAGGTATCCTGACACCAATCAAATCTGAATCTCGGTCAGATATGATGGTTGGAACATATTTCCAAGAGTTATAACGTTGGTCTTTATATGACCCGGTAAGGTGGTGTCATACCTAGCCCACCTGGCCGGAGGCCCTATTGTTATAGTTCCCTTTTAGCAATGTTATCCATTCTTCCATGAAGAAACTGTAAGACTTATTCTATAAGTTGTTTCCGATGGATCCTTTGTATCCAAAGTATGACATTTGCTTGAAGACCATGTCAATGCTATCTCGAAGCATGTCTGCGGTACTCGATTTTCAACAAGAACATTTGAAGCCCAATGCTAAGATATTTCTTGCTCAATTATCCAAACGCTGTTGTATGGGTAATGACTTGAAATTTCTCTCCCCTTACCTAAAGGGTTTTCTAAATTATATCCTGACATGGATATCATGCTCTGCTTGTCCTTGAGAAGGATATATCCCTGAAATGTGTGTTTAAACACATTCTTTTCCATTGTTCTGTTTAATCTCATGATCACCTTTTCCTTTCCATTGTTTCGTTTAACCTTACTGGTGATCTATATGATCTAAGCAGTAATATTCTCTGCCTATGTAAACACCTCATGTACAATTCATCGGAAAGACCACATTACTTTTGTTGACGACATCCCGGTAACCGCCGATGGACGAGAACTTTGCCTATTGGTCCGCCTCGTTCAACGAGCAAGAAAATGGTTCTCTTCGTCCCTCGCCCTTGGTACCGACATTGTTGCCAATATAACTGACAGGCTATGCTTTGACATGTCTTTCTTATGCGATCGTGCAAGACGTCAACGCCCTTCCTTCTTTTACCCCACATGCTGGGCCTATAACCCATAGTTCCACAGGATCGAAACCTGACTCTTCTGTACCCCCTGTTTTCAAAGTTATTCCTCACGCTTGACTTTGTATGTAATTCACGGGCCACTTGCCTGTTGATCTATTCAGGTATCAGACGCAATACTTATTCCCGCTTGCTTTGAGCCCCTTTCACGCCCTGTTTCAGGCATTGAACAGTTGCCTGCTCGCTCGAAACATCCCATGAAACCTCATTACTTTGCTCTCGATATTTTCTTAAATTTCAATTCGAGAGTTACTTTCTGCCACCTTCCCCGATGATATCGACCGATAGTCAACCTTGTAGAGGTTCGTTCTCCCGGAATACCCCCTTATTCTTTCGTAAGTACGATGGAACCCCCGAAGAAAGGATACCGACTTTATCTTGATGACTTGAAGCAGAGAAATGAAGACATCAATGTATTGTACCGGCCTCTTCGAGAAGAGCAAGCCAGCATGAGAAGACCCGCTAGATTCGTTACCAAACCTTCCCCCTTTCACTACCTCTTAAATCTCGGGATGAGATTTCTTGTAGTGGAGGAGAATTGTGACGCTCGGATAATCATGCTACAGTAATCTCACGTTAATGGTGCCACATCACCTTTGTCACTGTAATTAATCTTGGGTTAATTCAAAACCGTTTCAAATTTAAATCCTAAAAAAGTCAAATGACAAAAGTTTTCAAATATTAAAACTAAAATGTGCGGGCTATGTCAATTATTGCATCGGTAATTATGGTGGAGTAAACACATTTTTAGAAAGTGCCTAATTACTTTGAAATGAAATAAAACAGAAAAGAAAATAAATAAAAAGAAGAGAAACTACGAAAACAAAAACAAAAAATGGAAGAAGAGAAACCCCCCCGGGCTTTGGCCCAGCTGACCAACGGCCCAACTGGGCAAGGGCCCAGTCGGCCACTCCCCCTCCATATCCCCCCACCCCGAAACCCTAGCCACGAACGAACCCAGTCGCCCCCACGATCCCCTTCTCCCTCACCCGCGCCGCCACACACACTCACGCACACGCGCCCAGTGGAGCGCGCGCCCGGCACCCGAGCCGCCGCTCCCTAGAGGCTGCCGCCCACCGGCGTCGAGCAACGCCGCCCCGGCCTCCTCCTCGCGGTTCCCGACCTCCTGCACTGCATCCTCGTCCTCCTCCCCACCGGACTACGCCCGCCTCCCCGTCACCGGAACACCCCGCCGTCGCTGCTCGTCGCCAGGAGCTCCTCCGCCTCGTCGCACCAACCCCGACTCCTCCTCGAGCCCGCTATGCTCAACTACAGGGCTCGGTGAGCCTTGTCCTCCCCTCATCCTCCTTTTTACCCCGCAGGTCACCGCGCCCGCCGTCCTCCATGTAGCCATGCTACGCCCGCGCCCGTCGCGCTCTCTCTCTTGCGCCCCAAGATGCCCTCGCCATGACCACTGCACCGCCCTTGCCGCAGCAGCCCACTGCTGCCACCGTCCACCGCGGCACTTTCGCTTTCGATGTCAAGACGCCCAAGCCATGGCGCCCGACCCTCTCTGCCCGCTCCTTGCCCGCTAAGCCGCTGCGCTGCTGCGGTCATCGCTTACACCGCTCGTCCGCAGCCCCCTGTTGCCGCGCTGCCTTGCCACCCATCGCCGCCACGCCAGCGCGCTGCCCTCCTTGCTACTCGCTTGCCGCCCGTTCCCCCTGGACGAAGCCGCCGGCGGACACCCGCCCTGTGGCAGCCATCGGCCGTGGCCTCATCCCCTTCTGGGCGGGTGCCCGATCGATCCGCCCCGCTCTACTGCCCACACCCGTTAAGGCCCCTAGGTCCTATGACATGTGGGGCCCCAAACCCTCCAGAACGTTAATAATAATAATAATAAAATAGATAAAACAATTAAAATTATTAATTAATTAATTAATCATAATTAGATTAATGTAATCACTAATTAAGCTAATTAACTGTTAGTTAACTAAACAGTCCATGACGACGGGCCCCGTCTGTCAGTTTGACTAGTCAACGGTCACAGTTGACTGCTGACATCATGGTGACGTCAGCAAACACTATTCCGGATAATATTGAATTAAATAAATTAAATAAATTCAAAAAATGTTTTAAAACTTTAGAAAATCATCTAAAATAAACCGTAGCTCAAATGAAAATACTTTCTACATGAAAGTTGCTTAGAACGACGAGGCGAACTCGGAAATGCAGCCCGTTCGTTCGCCACGCATCCCTAACCTATCGAACTCGCAACTTTCCCCCTCTGGCTCCTCTGCTCGAAAATACGAAATACCGGGGATACTTTCCGGGATGTTTCCCTCCTTCACCGGCATCACCTCATACCGCGTTAGGGCACGCCTAGCTTCACGCCTTGTTTTGTCAAGCATCATCATGCATCTGTTTGCTTAAATATTCATTGTTTCTTCCTCCTCTTCTTCCGCTAGACACCGAGACCGACGCTGCTGCTGCCCGGTTCGACTACGGAGTTGACGACCCCTCCTTCTTGCCAGAGCAACCAGGCAAGCCCCCCCTTTGATCACCAGATATCACCTATTCTTCTCTATACTGCTTGCATTAGAGTAGTGTAGCATGTTACTGTTTGATTACTCCTATTCTATTGCATGGCCTGTCATTGTTGCTACAATCATTGATACCTTACCCGCAGTCCTAAATGCTTAGTATAGGATGCTAGTTTATCATCATTGGCCCTACATTCTTGTCAGTCTGCCTTGCTATACTATCGGGCCGTGATCACTTGGGAGGTGATCACGGTATATACTATACATACATACATACATACATACTATCTGAGATGGTGACTAAAGTCGAATTGACTCATTGAGTACCCATAAGTGATTTTGATGAGGGGGCTGAAAGGACGGTGGCTCCATCCCGGTAGAGGTGGGCTGGGTTCCCGACGGCCCCATTGTTACTTTGTGGCGGAGGCGGCAGGCAGGTTGAGACCACCTAGGAGGCAGGTGGGCTGGCCTGTTCAGCGTTCAGCGGATACTTAACACGCTTAACGAGATCTTGGTATTTGATCGAGTCGGCCATTTGGTCTATCGCACTAACCATCTCGTGGGAGTAGTTATGGGTATCCGGCGTCGTGGTATCGGCGAAGCCTTCATGGCGTCGGCGGCGGCGGCGTGGCCGGATTGGAACGTAAGCTGCTCTTGTATTAAGGGGCTAGTTACGCTTCCGCCGCCCATGCAACGTGCGGTGTGCATTGGGCGATGGGCCTGAACCCTATCGCTTAGGTTTAGACCGGCGTCTTGACCTCTCTGTTGTGCCTAGGTGGGGCTGCGGCGTGTTGATCTTCCGAGGCGGGCATGACCCAGAAAGTGTGTCGGCCAAATGGGATCGGCGTGTTGGGTTATGTGGTGCACCTGCAGTGAGTTAATCTATTGAATAGCCGTGTCCCTCGGTAAAGGGCGACCGGAGTTGTACCTTGACCTTATGACAACTAGAATCGGATACTTAATGAAACACACCCTTCCAAGTTCCACGAACAACCCGGTGATTGCTTTTCCACAGGCAACGAGGAGAGGATCGCGGGTAGGATTATGCTATGCGATGCTACACGGAGATGCTACTTGGAGATGCTACTTGGAGGACTTCAATCTACTCTCTTCTACATCTTTGCAAGGCGGAGGCTGCGAGCGTAGTCTTTGATAGGACTAGCTATCCCCTCTTATTACGGCATTCTGCATTCGGTCCTCGATATGGCCCTTTACACATATACCCATGCATATGTAGAGTAGTTCCTTGCTTGCAGTACTTTGGATGAGTACTCACGGTTGCTTTCTCCCCTTTTCCCCTTTCCTTTCTTTACGGTTGTCGCAACCAGATCTTTGGAATCGAGGCAGACGCCACCGTCGGCGACTACCCCTACTACTGGAGGTGCCTACTACTACGTGCGAGCTGCCGGCGACGACCAGGAGTAGTTAGGAGGATCGAGGCGGGAGGCTGCGCCTCTTCGTCTGTATCCCGGTTTGTGCTAGCCTTCTTAAGGCAAACTTGTTTAACTTATGTCTGTACTCAGATATTGTTGCTTCCGCTGACTCGTCTATGATCGAGCACTTGTATTCGAGCCCTCGAGGCCCCTGGCTTGTATTATGATGCTTGTATGACTTATTTATGTTTTTAGAGTTGTGTTGTGATATCTTCCCGTGAGTCCCTGATCTTAATCGTACACGTTTGCGTGCATGATTAGTGTACGATTGAATCGGGGGCGTCACAATATCATCAACATATATTTGGCACACGAATAATTCATCATCATATATTTTGGTGAAAAGAGTTGGGTCGAGTGAACCGGGTTTGAAGCCTTTCTTCATGAGGAATTCCTTCAATGTATCATACTACGCCCGAGGAGCTTGCTTGAGACCATAGAGGGCCTTGTTGAGTCTGAAGACATGGTATGGGGTTTTGGATCCTCAAAACCTGTGTGTAGCCTTGAGCTACAAGACGAACCTTATTTCTCACCACAAGGCCATTCTCATCTTGCTTGTTGCGGTAGATCCATTTTGTGCCAATGATATTGTGCTTGAGTGCGTCTAGTCACTTGACAAGCTCCCACACATTATTGAGCTCGAATTGATGCAATTAATCTTGCATAGCTTGAATCCACTCACATTCCAGAAATGCTTCATCAACTTTGGTGGGCTCTATGACAGAGACAAACGCAAAATGCCCACAAAAGTTAGACAAATGTGAAGCTTTTGAGTGCGTGAGAGGACCTGGTGTGTTGATGTCGTCGATGATTCTCTCAATCTGCACTTCATTTGCAATGTGAGGATGAGCAGGTTGACGACTTTGATTTGGCACAACATTTTCTTCAGGGCCATTTTCTTCAGTAGCACCATCATGATTTTCTTCGCATTTTGGAATGACTTCTTCAATATATTCTTTGGTAGGAATGACCTCCTCAGTAGCCATGAACTTGATGGATTCCTCAGGTGACATTTCATCTAGCACAGGAGGTAGGTGCTCTCTTTGCGAGCCGTTAGTTTCATCGAACCGCACATCTACAGTTTCAGCAACCTTGTGATGATAGGTGTTGAAGACTCTGTAGGTGTGCGAGTCCTTTCCGTAGCCAAGCATAAAACCCTCATGTGCTTTCGGTGCAAATTTAGAATTGTGAGGAGGATCTCTAACCCAGCATTTAGCACCGAAGACTTTGAAATAACTTACATTGGGTTTCTTGTCAGTGAGGAGTCCATATGAGGTCTTTTTGAAGAATTTGTGAAGATATACCCTGTTGAGGATGTGGCATGCAGTATCAATAGCATCAGGCTAGAAACGAGGTGGAGTCTTGTATTCATCAAGCATAGTGCGAGCCATCTCAACAAGAGTACGGTTCTTGCACTCCACGACACCATTCTGCTGAGGAGCATAAGGGGCAGATAACTCGTGAGTAATACCAAGTTCATCAAGATAGTCATCAAGACTAGTATTCTTGAACTCAAGCCCATTATCACTCCTGATATGCTTGATCTTCACACCGAAGTTCATAGATGCTCTTGAGGAAAATCATTTGAAGTCTTCCTGCACTTCGGTTTTGTAGGTGATGATATGCACCCATGTGTAACGAGAATAATCATCAACAATGACAAAGCCATATAAAGATGCATCATTAGTGAATGTGGCATAATGAGTAGGGCCAAAGAGATCCATGTGAAGTAATTCAAAGGGACGAGAAGTGGTCACGATAGTCTTTGAGGGGTGCTTGGCTCTGGTGATCTTTCCAGCCTCACAAGCCCCACAAAGGTGATCTTTGTGGAATTTGACATCCTCGATGCCAATGACATGCTTCTTCTTCGCGAGTGTATGCAAGTTCCTCATCCCAGCATGACCAAGTCGTCGATGCCATAACCAACCATCTGAAGCTTTTGCAAGTAGAGATGTGGCAGGCTGTGGTCTTGCAGAGAAATCAACAATATACAAGTCTCCTCTCCTAAAGCCTTTGAAGACTTTGGAATTGTCAGATTCCATTAGCACAATGCAATGATATTTTCCAAAGATGACAACCATATCAAGATAACAAAGCATTGAGACAGACATGAGGTTGAATCCTAAGGACTCTACAAGCATGACTTTGTCCATGTGTCTATCCTTTGAGATTACAACCCTACCTAGACCCAATACCTTGCTTTTGCCTTTATTAGCATAGGTGATATGCTTCAGATGAGATGGAGATAAAGCAGTGTCAATCAATAAATTCCTGTCACCGGTCATGTGATTTGTACATCCACTGTCGAGGACCCACTCAGTAGCTTTGGGTTGTTCATCCTGCAAATGAATTAGTGCAACTTGCGAACCCATATACTTCATCACTGAAGAATATGACATAAATTTCATCAGATTGAATTTCATCAACAATATAACAGATATAACAGTATGAGGACGTGAGAAATGAGTAATTCATTTCTTCATGATTATCTTGCACCCATTCAAGCATTTTCAGGTCTCCAGCAAATTCTTCAGACAATTAAGTTCGTCTGCAGACCTGACCGAGCATAAGAGATTAGTTATTTTTCTTCACCACCCACATCTGGAGGTGTGGCAAAGAGTTCATCATTCTGTGAGCTCCATAAGATAAAGATGGCATTGAAGCCAGTGCACCTCGTTTCACAAAAGAGGGGTTTGGGTAAGCATATGAATAAGCAGAGAAATTCTTCGAGGACTTATAAACATAATGATTTGAAGAATAATGCACATATTTATAGCCTTTAGTCTTTCCCTACGAAACAAAAGTGTTAGCACGATGATGTTCATATGAGGATTTGGATCCACATGAGGAATTTGATCCAAATGAAGAATTTGGTCCGTATGAGGACTTGGATCCCTATGAAGATTTTGATCCATATGAAGAATTTGATCTGGGGTTCCTATTCTTCGCAGGTGGTGTGATGATGACATTCACCTGAAGACTTTCAAGGCACCTTTTGGGAACCAAGATTTTCTTCATAGGGGGAGCGTTCCTGCAGTTAGTTCCAACATATTGAGCAAATACTTCACCATTCTGATTTTTGAACAGTTTATAGTTGGAGTCAAATGACTCATCCGAGTAATATGAAGATTCACAAGTAGAGCCAGATAAAGTGGATGGCTCTATAGGAGGTCCTTTCGCAGCAACCATGAGGTTTTGTGATACTGCTCAGGTTTCCAGTAGGTCCCATCAGCATTGAGTTTCCTCTCAAAGGCAATACCCTCTTTCCTAGGGTTCCTGTTCAAGATCTGCTTTTTGAGCACATCACAAAGAGTCTGATGCCCTTTGAGGCTTTTGTATATGCCTGTCACATACAATTCCTTCAACCCTGCATTATCGTCAGTGATACTTGTGGTATCCTCAGATGAGGAATTTGTGACCACAGAGATAGTTGAAGAATTTGCAAGAATAGTAGCATTTGAACATTCAGGTGAAGAATTTGCAGATTCACGCTCAATGCATTTCAAACATGGTGGAAGAATAAATTCTTCCTGAGCGGAACTGATCTGTTGAGCAAGCAATGAATTGTTTTCCTTCTGAATCTTCATAACTCAATTTTAACTTCTCAAGATCTTTCTTTCTCTGAAGAAATTCATAAGAAAGCTTCTCATGATCGGCTAAGAGAGAATTATGATGACCTTGAAGATTATTAAATTTAAACTGAAGTCTCTGAATATTATCAGTCAAAGTTTTAGTTTGATTCAATTCCTCACCCAACAGGTCATCGCTTTTGTCTAGCAGATTTGAACCTTTTCCAAAGCCTTTTGTTGTTTGATAGCAATCTTAGCAAGTTTGGAATAGCTAGGTTTGAGATTGTTATCATATTCATCCTCACTAGATTCAGAGGGGGAATGTTTGAGTACCTTGGCACATTTTGCCATGAAGCAGTAGGTGGGAGCATAATAATCACCGCTCTTGTCAGCAATGTTGGGGAGGTCATTTTCTTCACCATTGAAGATGGACTTGCTGATGTAAGCAGTAGCAAGGGCTAGGCTCACAACACCAGAGTATGACTCCTCAGATTCCTCATCTTCCACATTTTCCTCAAATTCAGCTTTAGAGTCCATTTCCTTGCCAATAAATGCCAGAGCCTTATGGGAACTGCTCTTATTGTGAGATGAAGACTTTGAAGATTTTAACGGTGATGACTTTGAAGATTTCTTCTTCTTCTTCTTTGAGTCATCAAAATCATCATCCTTGTACTTCTTCTTCTTTGAACTTCTCCCACTGAGGACAATCAGACATGTAGTGACCAGGTTTCTTGCATTTGTGGCAAGCCCTCTTCTTGTAGTCACGGGATGAGGAATCATCACTTCTTGAAGATTTTCCAAAGCGACCACACCGAGAGAACTTCTAAATTTCTTCACGAGCATTGCTAGCACCTGTCTCAGTTCTTCAGGATCACCAAGGCTGCTACCAGAATCTTCACCTTCAAATTCAGAGACTGCCTCGGCCTTCAATGCGCGTGATCTTCCATAGCTCGGCCCATAGAGGTCTCTCTTCTTTGCAAGCTGGAACTCATGAGCAATTTAGCCTCTCGAGGATATCAACAGGATCTAGTGACTTGTAGTCTCCTCGCTCTTGAATCATCCATGCAAGGGTATCGAATGAGAAATCAAGTGATCTCAGCAATTTCTTCACCACCTCATGGTCGGTGATGTTAGTGGCACCAAGTGCTTGAAGCTCATTTGAGATGCTAGTGAGGCGATCGAAGGTTTGCTGAACATTTTCGTTGTCGATTATTTTGAAGCGATTGAAGAGATTGTGAAGAATGTCAACTCGGGAGTCACGTTGAGTAGAAACTCCTTCGTTGACCTTGGACAGCCTGTCCCAGATCAGCTTTGATGTTTCCAAAGCACTCACTCTGCCGTATTGTCCTTTGCTCAGATGCCCAGATATGATATTCTTTGCTTGATAATCGAGTTGCTTGAATCTCTTCACATCAGCAGCATTCATAGACAGAGTGACTGAGGGAACACCATTTTCCACAACATACCTGAGATCTTTATCAATTGCCTCAAGATGCATGCGCATCTTGTTCTTCTAGTAGGGGTAGTCCGTCCCATCGAAGGTAGGACACCCAGCCGAGACCTTGATCATTACTGTAGTCGACATAACTAAAACTCCAGGTGGTTAAACCAAAATCACACAGAACAAGGGAGTACCTTGCTCTGATACCAATTGTAAGTGTGTTATATCGACTAGAGGGGGGTGAATAGACGATTTTTACAAATTTGCCAGTAAGGAGTTTCTAGGTGAAGAAATTCCTAAGCAACGACACACTAGCAGCGGAATAAGTACTCAGGTATAAGCATACCAGAGCAACAAAATAGTCATCATGATGAAATGAAAACAAGCACAGAGTACAAATAGCATGAACACGGGATAAGCAGGTTGAAGACTATGTGACTGAAGAAATTGGATGGAGGAAATAGAGAAAGTCTTCAGTTAAAGTCTTCGAACAGTAATGATCAGGTTCATCAACATATGAATGAGGAAATGAAAGAGTTGAGGAAATAGAACCAGTTGGCTTGGTGAAGACAATGATTTGGTAGACCAGTTCCAACTGCTGTGACAGTTGTACGTCTAGTTGGAGCGGCTGGGTATTTAAACCTGAGAACACACAGTCCCGAACACACAGTCCTCACCGTATTCTCCTTGAGCTAAAGTCACACAGACCTCGCCCAATCACTCGTGGTAAGTCTTTAGGTGACTTCCAAAACTTCACAGACTTGGTCACTTCGCGATCTACAATTCCTCTTGGATGCTCAGACCATGATGCCTAACCATCTGGAGGATACAGAGTCCTCAAAGGTAACAAGCATTGGTTCCACACAGGAACAATCTCTTCAGTGATGCTCAATCACTTTGGTTTGTAGGTGTTTGGGTTTTGAGTTCTTCCTCACTTGATGATTTTTTCTCAAAGTCCTCGAAGGATGGGATGCTCTCAATGACAAGTGTCAGTTTCTCTCGGAGCACCCAACGAGCTAGTGGTTGTAGGGGGAGGCTATTTATAGCCACTACAAGAAATACGTCAACTTGCGACCATCACTATTGGTCACTAAATGGTAATTGTTTCCCATTTGCAACCTTTTTTGACCAAAAATAGATGGTCAAAAGCTGGCCATCGAGAACTGAAATTAACAACCTTCTTCGGGATAAGATCGCTGAAGGCAACGACCAAAACAAAAGGTCATGGATCCTACGACCTTCTATTTTGGTCGCTACCTCTCTGTCCATGCCACGTCAGATCCGACGTGGCAAAACTGCGACAAAATGAAAAGGTCGTTGATAAGAATCAGCCCGGTCTGATTAGTTGTCTATATGGGCCGAGCCCATTAATTCAGCCCATTTGTTGTTTTTTCTTTCAATTTGGGTAAGCTACACGGGCCAAGCCCTATAAATCGGCCTTTTTATTTTTGGGTTGTGGCCCTTTTTTATTTTTTCAAATGGGTCCCAATTGTCAGGTTCTCCCAAATGTCCGATTCTAGTTTGTGGGTCCTTGTTGTCATGGTCATGTTCCTCAGATTTCAATATTCCAATAATTAAACAACCAATATTTAAATCAAAATAGACAGAAAACAGGTGTAGTACTTCAAATAACAAGAAGCAACAATTTGTTACATCAACACACATACAAATGCGATCACGGTATAACAAGTTCTACATGTGTACAATATGTCACATGAGCCAAGTTCGTGCTTCAATTTGTTCCAATATGATCAGCGTCAAGGGCTTCATTACTCCTTGAATTAGCTCAAATGAGCTGAACTATGCTTCTTCCAACTTCTTCGTCTTGATGCTCGCGACGAAACATGAAACGCCAGCATCTGCATGTTATAGAACAAAATTGTTAGGTACAAAATAAAAGCAAATCTAACAGCATATATCTAACAGTAGATACAAAATAATGAAGGCCAATCCGTGTGCATATATACTAGCGTGCATATATACCAGTAGAACACATAAACCCATCCATCAAAATCTTGTTTCCGAACGTTGGCATCAAATCAACACAAACACTGAATTAACATGCACAAAAGGAAAACGCTAATACAGGGCAGTATATGGGTATCAAAACAAACAACAAAGAAACTACAATCTATTTTAAGTACTTCAGGTTTGAGCCATTTTTGATACTACAATCAATACATAATAGCCAACATTTCAGTCCATGGACACCACATGATAGAAAAGGTACTAAGGTACTTGCTACTTAAAACCACAATAAGGTATAGAGCACATGCAGGCCAACAATAAATTGGTACCAAATCCAAAAATCACAATATGAAATGAAGTTAATGAGAAATTTTAGAATCAATTTAACAATTGATAGTAATGTTTGCATTGGACACATCCAGAACTAAAATTATACATACATGCCCAAATTCCAATGGCCGATGCCTCAGTACAGTAAACACTAAGCATGGTACATAGTAAAGGTTTGTAACAACCAGAACTGAAGCATTCACTCCATCAAGCACATCTACAATGATGCAGCACACAAGAAAAGAGAGACACACAACGGGGTAGCAACAACATAAAGATAATCGCTTAACAAATAGCACGAACATGAATAAATCACATAACTAAGTACAACCAAGTATCTTCCCTCAAAAGTATCCCGGCTGAGAGCGAACATGTATTCGACATTTCTGCCATTTAGATACATGCATGACAAAGAGTGGCGCTCTGTTCTTTCCACGGCACAAGCAAGAGATGACCCTAAATGATGCACTGCTTCTCCAGGTCGCACTCAAGGATCAACCAACTCCGCGGTATGGACGATGCCCCCTCCTTGCTCCATCCGGACGGCGGGGTGCAGACTCGGAAGCCCTGCACATTGCAACTTGGATCAATGCAGCAGCAATATAAGGAACTGGTATCAAGCAGAGCACAAATTGAGATAAAGTTGCGGTCCAGGAGTTGACCTTCCAAGGGAGCATCATGGTGCATCGTGGTGCCTTCATCTGGAGTCACTGGTCGGGTTGTGGGCTGCTGCTTTGCTTCCCCATATAGCACACCAGGTTCTCCTAAGATAGCGAACTGAAAAAGCAAAACATGGTTAGGGAGTTGGTACATAAGAAAATGAATTCATGCACGAATGGCATATACAACTAAAAAATCAGGCATCACATATTGTTAGAATTGCATATTAGATGGCTGCAAGGTAAGTGTTTCTTCATATAAAGTAACTAGAATTAGCACCCAACAACTAGATAGCCTATGGTGGAGAAACTAGTTTCAGCTTATCCAGAAATACCAGTGTTGTGAACACCAGGATAAAATCAAAGAATCCAAGAACAAGACACTTGGAGCAAGCAACTAATGTAGTAACAAGCTTTGATGGTGCTAAATAAAACAGGTTTGCATAACCTGATTCACAAGGCTTCGAGTAAATCGAGTGCCCAGCTCATGGACAACTAGGAATAGAAGGGGGAGTCGGTCATATCTCACAACAAGGTTGGAAGGTTGTCCTTTAATAGGTGATCGGTGGTGAGGTCATCGTCCTACAACTTCTGTGGTATGGCGACGATACAGAGGTGCCACGGTGGGTTCGTGCCCACGAGGAAGTCTACGATGAGCGCCACAACAAGGGATCCAACGGCGGATGCCATAGGCCACAGTATGGAGAGAGGCTCTAGGGCGGCTGCTGGTCTACATGCAACTGCGACGAGGTGCATAATCAATGAGAAACATGGCAAAATTGATCAAGAATAGAAAGCTTCAGGCTAAAGACAACATTTACAAAGGCACTAAATATGAAATCTTGTTCAATAGGACATAGCACAGATAGCTCAGTGGACGAGGATATAAAAAATAGACTGATATATTTTAGGACAAACAACCACAACCTGAAATATGCCTGCAAAAAGACAACATGTACACTTGGATTTACGGGTATGTACAAATGCAAAACCAGTTAAAATAGTGTACAAGAGTTGATGATCCTAAGATCCTACCCACCCAACACTCAAATGCAAAACTTATAGTAGTAACCGCTAAATATACATGTTATGAGGGGTGATAAACAATTGCACAGCAAAAGCATCATCCTCCATTTTCCCATAAAAAATTCTTCCCCAAGATTAACTACTGACAATAGGAAATAGGGGAGTTTACGATCCTATTATCCTACAGACCCAGCACTCAGATGCATAACTAACAGTCACACGATGTTCAGAGGGGGTGAAGCTACCAGCCGCGAAGGGAACATAACTTGACCCCTGGGTAATCAATTATAATTCTAGTAATAAAACATTGTTAAATACCAAAGCAACATCAGCTGATGGTACCTTGCAATGCTCTCGAAGCATATTTTCCTTTTTCCAGCACTCAAAACAATAATACAAAGCAGGTCAAGCAAGCTGAAAATTTGATTAGGTGTTGTAGCAATGTTCCTAGCATGAATTCAGCATTTTATTGATGTGTATCCCTTGGATAACTTATCATACAATGGATAGAAATGTCTCTTGGCAAGCAAGATCTCCGTTCTCCTAAAAGACCAAGACCAACACAAAAATACCTAAAGTTTCTCCAAAAAGTATGTGTACAGATCATGCCTATGCGTCCGTGTGAGAACAAGCAGACTGGTGCTGCAACCGGACATAACAAACAGGGACATGGATGCTTATCAGACATGTGTGCCCTCTTTTACAGAACAAGACGCTGGCATAGTATGTCCAAACTCTAATGAAGGCATGTAATCAGGTAAATGAAGTTGGTATACCTAGGTGGGCAGACTGCATCGGCACACCGACAGGGGATTCCTTCCGCGGTACAAGGAGCAAGAAAAGCATTAGCACAAGGTGACAAATACAGTAAAAATCATCACCGAGCGAGGGTAAAGATTTTATCTGACATTGGTGGTGTACACTTTGACGCCCTTCTCGTTGATGTAGTACTGGAGATACATCTTGGTTCAAGGCGCCGGGATCATCCCTGAAAAATCCAACGGAACGGAAGAAACCGTATCTGTGAGACCGTCCAGAATCGCAATCGCTGATGGAGGCGGGATTGGAGAGGGGAGAGAAGATAAATTACCAACAGGTTGGCGGAGGCGGCGGGCGGGAGAAGGAACGCGGCAGAATTATAATTGTGTTCCTCGTCTCCCTCCATCCCGACCACGCGCTTGATGATGTGCCGAGGACGTGCTCGCTGACGACGTGGATGGTGCAGAGGCCCTATGCTATTAGCAAGCCGACGGAGGAGGCCTCCCCAGCAATATGGCGCCACGGGATGCCGGCGAGCACGGGATCTAGCGCTGCGGGAGATGGGGTTGGGGGCGGTGGCTGGTGGGTGGTGTTGATGATGGTCTGCCGCGTCGACTTGGCCAGTCGTTGTAGGATGACGATGAGCTTGCTGGCCGACATGGAGTCCAGCCCGGACGTAGGCTCGTCCAGCAGCAGCAGCGACGGGGAGAGGGGAGAGACACCCGGTGGTTGTCCGCTTCCTCTTGCCGCCCGACACCTGATGAGAAGGTCGAGAAATGGGGAGGAGGGGGCGGCGACGCAGGGAGACGTCGTTGTCGATCTGGATTGGGGAGAGGGGGAGAGACATGCGGTAGCAGGTGTGTTCTTCACGATTCGAGCACTAGCTAGGAACGGTCATGCCCGCGGTTTTGACCGCATTTTGGAACGGGTATAATTTTTTTTTAAAAAAAATCAAAAAATTGCAAAACCTTCACATTGTGTCACTATATCTGACCAAGTTGCCATAAAAAAATAATAAACTTGTAATACGGTAATTATTTTAAAAATGTTTTCTCAGAAATGAGCTATCATGTATGAAGATTCATGGCTTTGAAGCCAAATGATCAATCTTATGGCCACATTCATGACATAGTTTCTTCAAATGATCTCATATCATGCACAAGGGTGCATCTTGGAATGACAAACAATGTTGCCTAAGGAAGTTTTCATTTTCTTTGGACGAAAAAATCATTTTCCATTTTTCGAGTGCCCAAAATGAGGTTTTTTGTGAAGGACCTACCATATATTTGTTGCAAAATTGGACCAAATCATTTTTATAAAATACTAGGCCATATTTAATGCACAATTGACCAAATGGTTGGGTGTCAAAAGATTTTATCCACCTATCGTGAAAAAGACAAGTTTTCGTCGATTCAGTTGGAAGTGGGTCAAATTTGAACTGCAGCTGCCTCATAGTTTGCTCTTTATTTTTTCCAAAAAATATTTCTAGGTACATAAGTATCTATTTAATCAGAGAAACACAAAAAAAAATCCAAGATTCAACCAGTAGCTAGGAACGGTCATGCCCGCGGTTTTGACCACATTTTGAAACGGGCATGAAAAATTCAAAAAAAATCAAAAAATTGGCAAACCTCCACATTGTGTCATTATATGTGATCAAGTTGCCAGAAAAAATAATAAACTTGTAATACGGTAATTATTTTTAAAAAGTGTTCTCATAAATGAGCTATCATGTTTGAAGATTCATGGCTTTCATGTCAAATGATCAATCTTGTGGCCACATTCATGACGTAGTTTGTTAAAATGACCTCATATCATGCACAAGGGTGCATCTTGGAATTGCAAACAATGTTGCCTAAGGAAGTTTTTATTTTCTTTGAACGAAAAAAATCATTTTTCCATTTTTTGAGTGCCCAAAATGAGGTTTTTTTGTGAAGGACCTACCATATATTTGTTACAAAATTGGACCAAATCATTTTTATAAATACTAGGCCATATTGAATGCAGAATTGACCAAATGGTTGGGCTCAAAAGTTTTGATCCACCTCTCGTGAAAAAGACAAACTTCCGCCGATTCAGTTGGAAGCGGGTCAAATTTGAACTGCAGCTGCCTTATAGTTTGCTCTTTATTTTTTCCAAAAATCATTTCTAGGTACATAAGTATCTATTTAATCAAAGAAAAACCAAAAGTTTTTCAAGATCCAACCACTAGCTAGGATCGATCATTCCAGCCGTTTTGACCGCATTTTGAAACGGACATAAAAAATTCAAAAAAAATCAAAAAATTGGAAAACCTTTGCATTGTGTTATTATATGCGAGTTACCAGGAAAAATAACAAACTTGTAATACAATAATTCTTTAAAAAAAGTGTTATCAAAAATGAGCTATCATGTGTGAAGATTTATGGCTTTCAGGCCAACTGATCAATCTTATGGCCACATTCATGGCATAGTTTGTTCAAATGATTTAATATTGTGCACAAGGGTGCATATTGGAATGGCAAACAATGTTGCATAAGGAAGTTTTCATTTTCTTTGGATAAAAAACAGATTTTCCATTTTTTGAGTGCCCAAAATGAGTTTTTTGTGTGAAGGACCTACCATATATTTGTGGCAAAATTGGACCAAATCAATTTTATAAAATATTATGCCATATTTAATGCACAATTAAAAAATGGTTGGGTGTAAAAAGTTTTGATCCACCTCATGAAAAAGACAAATTTCTGTCGATTCAACAAGAAATGGGTCAAATTTGAACTACAACTGCATTATAGTTTGCTCTTATTTTTTCCAAAAATCATTTCTAGTTACATAAGTATCTATTTAATCAGAAATACATGGTCTGGTGGCAATACATCAACGTTTGGACGGTGGCTGAGGGCCCCAACTCTAGAGCGCATAAACTCGCATGCCCGCCGCGTGGTCACCGCGTGGCCGTGGTGTTGCCATGCGTTCTAGACGGCCTAGGCATGTCTAGTGGGTTGGGCACTCCCCAGATAGGTTCTAGGAAGAAAATTACAACATAAGATTCTCATGAGGAGACCGAACTATGCTCAAACATGAATTAGCAGCCAAGTGTTTGATTAGCGGTATGGGAAATGCAGATGGCCAATGGGCATGACTTTTGGCTGAGGATGATCATCTACTAAGAAGACTGTCTTCACAAATTTTCAGCTCAAAAGGAGGAGCCTAGGTGGTACTTGCTTTGCAAAGTACCACACCGGACACAAATATGAATGTTGAAGCTTGGCTCAAAATAATGAATGGATTGAGCTGAAATTTGATGGATGATGGTTATTTGGGCATAGGAAAGAAATGTAGAAAATTGGTACCACCTGGACATGCCAAAGTGGTACTTCCTTCACAATGCTCTGCTCTGGACAAAAACTTGGGAAAATTCGCGAGAGAAATTGGATAAATGAAATGAGCTCAAATTTGGTGTAGGTAAGTTACATAGGTATGGTCATGCCCTGGTAAATTTGCAGATCATTTGGGTAAACCTAGCTAGTACTTACTTCTCAAAGCTTCCCTCGAGATAGAAACTTTGGAAATTTTCTAAGAAAAAATTACCAGGAAAATGGAGCTGAATATTATCATGTGGCAATTATTTGGGTATGGAAGAGTGCCCAAAAAGTTTGAGGGTAATAGTAGGGGTCTAGATAACATTTGCTTTGCAATGTGCCAATCTAGCCATAAAATATAAATTGAACCTGGGCTCACATAGATGATTTGACTGAGCTGCAATTTAGAGGAGGGTGATAATTTGGGCATATGAAGGAAATGTATAAATTTCATGTCATTTGGATATATAAAAATGGTACTTCCTTCATAATGCTTCTAGGTGGACAAAAATTGGGAAATTTGCCGAGGAAGATTTACTGGGAAAATGGAGCTAAATTTTGTCATGAGGCAATGATTTGGACGGGAAAGAGTGCCCAAAATTTTTGAGGGCAATCAAGAATATATAAATAGCACTTCCTTCACAAGGTGATGTTCTGAACATAATAGGAAAATGAATATTGTTGAATTCTTTTTGAACTAGGCAAGGAACAATTTTTACATATTTGAAGAAGATATGACCAAAAGAATTTATGAGATTTTTGGGGATTTTTTGGAATGACAGAAATATAGGTTGCTTCACAACCTAGGGCAAAAATTGACACATGGACATGATACATAGGCAAAACCGATGAGGTGGCGCCTAGTCATAGCAATCCACCACAAGATTTACAAGCTTATGACCATCTATATTGGTCGTGATCAGCTAGAAATAAGGCAGCAGACCAGTGCTGTCTGCTTTATACCATTTTGTGTAAGGAAATTACGACCTTTCTAACAAAAATGGTCGATATCGTTTAGGGTTTGGAGCCCCCCAAACATCTTTTGACCAATTGGTCTCAAATGGTCGTAGATTTATGACCAATTCTTCCAGAGTCACTAACGAAAGGTCATAAGTTGACATATTTCTTGTAGTGAGCCTAGGGAGCAGCCCGACATGATAAGACATAGATGCCCTTCAATGAGATGACCGTTAGGTGGGTAAATATTTTGGGACAGCTGGCGCGTAGCACAACAACGGTCGGATATTTGAGGTTCAAATTCCTCAGGGCTATCATGTTCCTCACTATGTAGGCAATCCACACTGGCGAATTCCTAACTCCTAAGTCAGAACAGATTCCTAAGAGAATAGAAGATCTTCTCCTCTGTCACTGAAGAACTTGACTGAACTGTATGACATTTGTAATGGCTTCACTCGAAAGGATTGGGTAGGTGTAAAATTTTAGTTGAGAATCACTTGGAAAGTGTTTCCTTAGTATTACCTCAACCCCCTTTAATAGTACGGTGTTTCTTATGACTCAAGAAAGAAAATGAAACTACAAAAACAAAAGTCTTCACACTTCATAGTCCTCGCATGAATATCCAAGTCTTCAAGGTCACACCAATTTCTTCACTTCCAAAATCTTCAGGAGAACCAAAGTCTTCAGCTGAAGACATACATTTTTAGGGGTCGACTTTCATCATAAATATCAAACTCATCATCGACTTATAGAGCCTGTGTACACTCACAAACATATTAGTCCCTTAACCTATAAGTCTTCAATACACCAAAATCACTAAGGGGCACTAGATGCACTTACATTAACGATGATAATGGTGATACAACATTCCAACAAAACTACGATCATGACGGGAAACAGGAACAGAGCTATGACAGAAGAGATATGACGAACAATAACTCAGCCTACGTAAGCTACAGAACTCTACGAGAGATATGTTGAAGGAAATGCAATAGATGTTATTAAATCAGATAATGGTCATCACAGGGCACACATAACAACCATCAAAAGTTTTGTAGTGATGAAGAAAAGAACCAGTGGTTCTCGATGGCGATGGAGAGATTTGGTAGTCCAGTTCACCCTTCTGCCAAACGGCTACGTCTGGTTGGAGGGGCTGTGACTTAACACGAAAGATAAACTCTCTTCACCCTGTTCTCCTTCAACGCAGAGCTGATCAGACTCAGGTTGATTTCACTTGTGGTAGATCCTTGTTGGCGATCTCCAAACCTTTGGTCGACCTTTGCGAACCATAATCACTCTTGGTTGCTGAAGATCTGGCTCGGTGAAAACAACAACTCTTCAACACTCAAAGCCGAAACATATCCGTCTAGAAAGTATGCAGCTCTCAAGAGTAATAGGTACAAGAACTCTTCTTCAAAATTATTGTGATGCTAAACCACTATCTAAGTTTGGGCTCTTGATTTTTGTCTCGGTGGATCTTAAACTCAAATCACTCAGAGAGGGGTTGCTCAAATCAATCTTCTGAGAAATCTCAAGCAGAGAAGCCAATAGACAACGTTGGAGCGGGGTGGCTATTTATAGCCGCAGCCTTCCCAGATGGGAAAAGACCAAATTCGATATCGGGAACAAATGGCCGAATGACACGAGTTCAACGATTGTATTTGAGCACAACGGTAACATTGGTTGCGGTGAAAGGAATTCTCGGTCTAAGACAAATCTCTTGCTGTGAAGAAGAACCCAGTCTCTTGCTGACAAGTATTTGCTCAGAGCACAAAGATATTTCTCTCGCAACTTTCATAGGTTTTGGCTAAGCATCACAACGGATCTAAGCAATGAGAACCTATACCCCTCTTAATAGTACGGAGGTCATATGACACAAATGAATGGGAGAAGAAAGAGAAATAAATACTACGTCTTCACTTCATCTTCGACTTCCATCGCTGCAGTCAATTTCTTCAGACGCCAGTACCGAATCACAATGCTTTGCTTCAACAGTAAATTTTGAGGCATCATTTTCTTCACATCAATCTTCTCAACTAGGTGACTACAACACATATAGCTCATTCTTCTCATCAGCGCGGATATGCTTCGGTGAAGTTCCTCGAACTCAGCACCTAAGACAGCATTCTCTTCGGTTGTGTATGGACTTTTTCTCTCTATATGCACTAGCTAACAAATCAGTCCATACATGTTTCTGTCAACAGTCTCCAAAACACAAGGTACGTAGATATTGCACCAACAATCTCCTCCTTTGTGGATGATTGTTGACAAAATAGATCACATCGAAGGATAGATAAAGAATGGAATGAAATGCGAAGAATAATGAAAGACGAGAGAGAATTACGAAGATAAAATATTCTCCCCCTTAAGTTATGCTTTAGATCACAGGAACTGCAGGGAAATCATATTATTCTTCGTATGAGTGACATGGACAAAAGACCTTATACTTGAATTCTTTCAATGTACTCGATAGTGTCTGAGGTGGTTCCTGATACGTCTCCAACTTATCTATAATTTTTGATTGTTCCATGCTATTATATTATCTGTTTTGGATGTTTAATGGGCTTTATTATACACTTTTATATTATTTTTAGGACTAACCTATTAACCTGAGGCCCAGTGCAAATTGCTGTTTTTTTCCCTATTTCAGTGTTTCGCAAAAAAGGAATATCAAATAGAGTCCAAACGGAATGAAACCTTCGGGAGAGTTATCTTTGGAACAAACATGATCCAGAGGACTTGGAGTGGACGTAAAGAAAGAAGTGAGGAGGCCACAAGTCAGGGAGGCACGCCTGCCCCCCCAGGGCGCGCCCCCACCTTCGTGGGCCCCTCACAGCTCCACCAACCTACTTCTTCCTCCTATATATACCCATATATCCCGAAAACATCCAGGAGCACCATAGATTGGGAGTTCCACCGCCGCAAGCCTCTGTAGCCACCAAAAACCAATCGGAACCCTGCCAGAGGGGGGGATCCCTCACCGGTGGCCATCTTCATCATCCCGGCGCTCTCCATGACGAGGAGGGAGTAGTTCACCCTCGGGGCTGAGGGTATGTACCAGTAGCTATGTGTTTGATCTCTCTATTTCTCTCGTGTTCTTGATATGGCACGATCTTGATGTATCGCGAGCTTTGCTATTATAGTTGGATCTTATGACGTTTCTCCCCCTCTACTCTCTTGTAATGGATTGAGTTTTCCCTTTGAAGTTATCTTATCTGATTGGGTCTTTAAGGATTTGAGAACACTTGATGTATGTCTTGCATGTGCTTATCTATGGTGATAATGGGATATTCACGTGATCTACTTGATGTATGTTTTAGTGATGAACTTGCGGGTTCAGTGACCTTGTGAACTTATGCATAGGGGTTGGCACACGTTTTCGTCTTGACTCTCCGGTAGAAACTTTGGGGCACTCTTTGAAGTTCTTTGTGTTGGTTGAATAGATGAGTCTGAGATTGTGCGATGCATATCGTATAATCATGCCCACGTATACTAGTGACATTGGAGTATCTAGGTGACATTAGGGTTTTGGTTGATTTATGTCTTAAGGTGTTATTCTAGTACAAACTCTACGATAGATCGAACAGAAAGAATAGCTTTGTGTTATTTTACTACGGACTCTTGAATAGATCAATCAGAAAGGGTAACTTGAGGTGGTTTCGTACCCTAGAATAATCTCTTCGTTTGTTCTCCGCTATTAGTGACTTTGTTACATGTTGAGGGATAGTTATATGATCCAATTATGTTATTATTGTTGAGAGAACTTGAACTAGTGAAAGTATGAACCCTAGGCCTTGTTTCCTAGCATCGCAATACCGTTTATGCTCACTTTTAGCACTTGTTACCTTGTTGGTTTTATATTTTCAGATTACAAAAACCTATATCTAGCATCCATATTGCACTTGTATCACCATCTCTTCGCCAAACTAGTGCACCTATACAATTTACCATTGTATTGGGTGTGTTGGGGACACAAGAGATTCTTTGTTATTTGGTTGCAGGGTTGTTTGAGAGAGACCATCTTCATCCTACGCCTCCTACGGATTGATAAACCTTAGGTCATCCACTTGAGGGAAATTTGCTACTGTCCTACAAACCTCTGCACTTGGAGGCCCAACAACGTCTACAAGAAGAAGGTTGTGTAGTAGACATCAAGCTCTTTTCTGGCGTCGTTGCCGGGGAGGTGAGTGCTTGAAGGAATATCTTTAGATCTTGCAAACGAATCTTTTAGTTTCTTGTTTTATCACTAGTTTATTTATAAAAGAAAACTACAAAAAATGGAATTAAAGTTGCCTCATATGCTTCATCTTTTTAATGTCTTTCGTGAAAATGATGGGAAGGAAAATTGTGCTCAAGTACTAGAAGAAGAAATACATAGAATGCTTGGCATAAAATATGTGAATGATGAGCATGATTGCAATGTTGTTGGTATGAATTCTTTGAATACCCATGATGCTAATGATATGCAAAGCCACAAGCTTGGGGTGCTATGTTTAATGAAGATGATATTTTTAGTCTCCCAAGTTTTGATGAGCAAATTTATTATTATGATAGCATGCCTCCTATTTATGATGACTATAGAAAGTGGGTTTGGAAGAGTGTCAACTTTAGGAATTAATGATCCCACTATTTTGGAGGATGTTGAATCTTTTTGTGATAATTATGAAAGTGGATTTGGAGAGGTCATGACTTTATTTAGTGATGATTCCACTATTTCGGAAGAGGTTCCAATTGATTATGAGAATAAAGTTGCTATCTATGATGATTATTGTGATGACATGTATGTTATAAATAATAATGATAACCATGGAACTTGTCTCACATGATAGTTATTTTGTTGAGTTTGCTTCCACTGCTAGTCATGAGAAGAATTTTGCTTATGTGGAGAGTAGTAAATTTTCTATGCTTGTAGATCATGAAAAGAATTCTTTATGTGATGGCTATATTGTTGAATTCAGTCATGATGCTACTGAAAATTATTATGAGGGAGGAACATATGCTTGTAGGAATTGCAATAATATCAAGTTTCCTCTCTGTGTGCTTAAAATTTTGATGTTATGCTTGTCTTGCCTTCCTATGCTAGTTGATTATTGTTCCCATAAGTTGTTCGCTAACAAAATGCCTATGCATAGGAAGTGGGTTAGACTTAAATGTGCTAGTCATATTCTTCATGATGCTCTATTTATGTTTCAATTCTTACCTTTTATGTGAGCATCATTGAAATCATCATGCCTAGCTAGGGGTGTTAAACAATAGCGCTTGTTGGGAGGCAACCCAATTTTACTTTTGTCCTTTGCTTTTGCTCCTATTTAGTAATAAATAATTCATCTAGCCTCTCTTTAGGTGTGTTTTATGTTTTAATTAGTGTTTGTTCCAATTATAACCTTTGGGAAGACATGGGTGAAGTCTATGCGATCTTGCTGTAAAAAACAGAAACTTTTGCGCTCACGAGATTTGCTGCCATTTGTTTTACTGGAAAGTGCTTTTAGGTTGATTGTTTTTGCGGATGATTAATAGACAAATTCCTCAGGTCCACCAATTTATTTCAGAATTTTTGGAGTTCTGAAGTATTGAATGATCTGATTACTCTGATTGTTACATTTTTGACAGATTCTGTTTTCTATGTGTTGTTTGCTTATTTTGATGAATCTATGAGTAGTATCGAAGGGTATGAACCATATAGAAGTTGGAATACAGTAGATATTACACCAATATGAATTTAGAATCAGTTCACAACAGTACCAAAATTGGTGATTTATTTTCTTATACTAACGGAGCTTACGAGTTTCCTGTTGAGTTTTGTGTTGTGAAGTTTTCGAGTTTTGGGTAAAGATTTGATGGACTATGGAATAAGGAGTGGCAAGAGCCTAAGCTTGGGGATGCCCAAGGAACCCCAAGGTAATATTCAAGGACAACCAAGAGCCTAAGCTTGGGGATGCCCCGGATGACATCGCCTCTTTCGTCTTCGTTCATCGGTAACTTTACTTGGAGCTATGTTTTTATTCACCACATGATATGTGTTTTGCTTGGAGAGTCATTTTATTTTCTTTTGTTTTGCTTGATGTTTGAATAAAATACCAAGATATGAAATTCTAAAATGTTAGAGTGTCTTCACATAATTACATAATTATTCGACTACTCATTGATCTTCACTTATATATTTTGGAGTAGTTTGTCATTTGCTCTAGTCCTTCACTTATATCTTTTAGAGCACGGTGGTGGTTTTATTTTGAAGAAATGGATGAACTCTCATGATTCACTTACATTATTTTGAGAGTATTTTATAATAGCATGGTAATTTGCTTTGGTTATAAAATTAGTCCTAATATGATGGGCATCCAAGTTAGGTATAATAAAAACTTTCATATAGAGTGCATTAAAAATACTATGATAAATTTGATACTTGATAATTGTTTTGAGATATAAAGGTGGTAGTATTAGAGTCATGCTAGTTGGGTAATTATGAAATTGAGAAATACTTTTGTTAAAGTTGGCAAGTCCCGTAGCATGCACGTATGGTGAACGTTGTCTGACAAATTTGAAGCATGGGGTGTTCTTTGATTGCCTTCCTTATGAGTGGAGGTCGGGGTCGCGCGATGGTTAACTCCTACCAACCCTTCCCCTAGGAGCATGCGTAGTAGTACTTTGCTTCAAGGGATAATAAACTTTTGCAGTAAGTATATGAGTTCTTTATGACTAATGTGAGTCCATGGATTATACGCACTCTTACCTTTCCGCAATTTGCTAGCCTCTACGGTACCGTGCATTGCCCTTTCTCACCTTGAGAGTTGGTGCAAACTTCGCCGGTGCATCCAAACCCCATGGTATGATACGCTCTATCACACATAAACCTCCTTATATCTTCCTCAAAACAGCCACCATACCGACCTATTATGGCATTTCCATAGCCATTCCGAGATATATTGCCATGCAACTTTCCACCGTTCCATTTATTATAACATGCTCCGTCATTGTCATATTGCTTTTGCATGATCATGTAGTTGCCATCGTATTTGTGGCAAAGCCACCTTTATAATTCTTTCATACATGTCGCTCTTGATTCATTTCATATCCTGGTACACCGTCGGAGGCATTCACATAGACTCATATTTTGTCCTAAGTATTGAGTTGTAATTCTTGAGTTGTAAATAAATAGAAGTGTGATGATTTCCATTATTAGAGCATTGTCCCATGTGAGGAAAGTATGATGGAGACTATGATTCCCCCACAAGTCGGAATGAGACTCCGGACTTTATGAAAAATAAAAGAGGCCAAAGAAGCCCAAAGAAAAAAAGAGGCCAAAGAAGCCCAAATAAAAAAGGAAAAAAAATGGGAGAAAAAGAGAGAAGGGACAATGTTACTATCCTTTTTCCACACTTGTGCTTCGAAGTAGCACCATGATCTTCATGATAGAGAGTATCCTATGTTGTCACTTTCATATACTAGTGGGAATTTTTCCTTATAGAACTTGGCTTGTATATTCCAATGATGGCCTTCCTCAAAATGCCCTAGGTCTTCATGAGAAAGCAAGTTGGATGCACACCCACTTAGTTTCCTTTTGACGAGCTTTCATACATTTGTAGCTCTAGTGCATGATGCATGGCAATCCCTAATCCTCATATTGACATCAATTGATGGGCATCTCCATAGCCCGTTGATTAGCCGCGTCAATGTGAGACTTTATCCTTTTTTGTTTTCTCACATAATCCCTATCATCATACTCTACTCCACCCATAGTGCTATGTCCATGGCTTATGCTCATGTATTGCGTGAGGGTTGAAAAAGCTGAAGCGCGTTAAAAAGTATGAACCAATTGCTTGGCTGAAACTAGGGTTGTGCATGATGGGAGTATTTTGTGTGACGAAAATGAAGCATGGCCAAACTATATGATTTTGTAGGGTAAGCTTTCTTTGGCTATGTTATTTTGATAAGACATGATTACTTTGTTTGTATGCTTGAAGTATTACTATTTTTATGTCAATATTAAACTTTTGTATTGAATCTTACTGATCTGAACATTCATGCCACATTAAAGAATATTACATTGATCAAAATGTTAGGTAGCATTCCACATCAAAAATTCTGTTTTTATCATTTACCTACTCGAGGACAAGCAGGAATTAAGCTTGGGTATGCTTGATATGTCTCCAAAGTGTCTATAATTTTTGATTGTTCCATGATATTATATTATCTATTTTGGATGTTTAAAGGGCTTTATGATACACTTTTATATTATTTTTGGGACTAACCTATTAACTGGAGGCCCAGTGCAAAATGTTGTTTTTTTGCCTATTTCAGTGTTTCGCAGAAAAGGAATATCAAACGGAGTCCAGACGGAATGAAACCTTCGGGACAATTATTTTTGGAACAAACGTGATCTAGAGGACTTGGAGTGGACATCAAGAAAGAAGCGAGGAGGCTACGAGGCAGGGAGGCACGCCTGCCCCCCAGGGCGTTCCCCCACTCTCATGGGCCCCTCATAGCTCCACCGACCTACTTCTTCCTCCTATATATACCCATATACCCCGAAAACATCCAAGAGCACCATAGATCGGGTGTTCCGCCGCCGCAAGCCTCTCTAGCCACCAAAAATCAATTGAGACCCTGCCGGAGGGGGGGGGATCCCTCATCGGTGGCCATCTTCATCATCCCGGCGCTCTCCATGACGAGGAGGGAGTAGTTCATCCTCGGGGCTGAGGGTATGTACCAGTAGCTATGTGTTTGATCTCTCTCTCTATCGTGTTCTTGATTTGGCACGATCTTGATGTATCACAAGCTTTGCTATTATAGTTGGATCTTATGCTGTTTCTCCTCCCTCTACTCTCTTGTAATGGATTGAGTTTTCCCTTTGAGGTTATCTTATCAGATTGAGTCTTTAAGGATTTGAGAACGCTTGATGTATGTCTTGCATGTGCTTATCTGTGGTGACAATGGGATATTCACGTGATCTACTTGATGTACATTTTGGTGATCAACTTGCGGGTTCAGTGACCTTGTGAACTTATGCATAGGGGTTGGCACACGTTTTTGTCTTGACTCTCCGGTAGAAACTTTGGGGCAGTCTTTGAAGTTCTTTGTGTTGGTTGAATAAATGAGTCTGAGATTGTGTGATACATATCGTATAATCATGCCCACGGGTACTTGAGGTGACATTGGAGTATATAGGTGACATTAGGGTTTTGGTTGATTTGTGTCTTAAGGTGTTATTCTAGTACGAACTCTATGATAGATCGAACGGAAAGAAAAGCTTCGTGTTATTTTACTACGGACTCTTGAATAGATCGATCAGAAAGGATAACTTTGAGGTGGTTTCGTACCCTACAATAATCTCTTCGTTTGTTCTCTACTATTAGTGACTTTGGAGTGACTCTTTGTTGCATGTTGAGGGATAGTTATATGATCCAATTATGTTATTATTGTTGAGAGAACTTGCGCTAGTGAAAGTATGAACCTAGGCCTTGTTTCCTAGCATTGCAATACCGTTTACGCTCACTTTTACCACTTGTTACCTTGCTGTTTTTATATTTCCAGATTAAAAAATCTATATGTATCATCCATATTGCACTTGTATCACCATCTCTTCACCGAACTAGTGCACTTATACAATTTACCATTGTATTGGGTGTGTTGGGGACACAAGAGACTATTTGTTATTTGGTTGCAGGGTTGAGAGAGACCATCTTCATCCTACGCCTCCCACGGATTGATAAACCTTAGGTCATCCACTTGAGGGAAATTTGCTACTCTCCTACAAACCTCTGCACTTGGAGGCCCAACAACGTCTACAAGAAGAAGGTTGTATAGTAGACATCAGTTCCTGTCACAAAATCTTTGAAGTAAATTTAGATAACAAGTTTTGGAAAGATTTGTGACAAAGAAGTGACATGAAGGTTTTCTCAGAGCACAATTTGAATCCACACGAGATGTAGTTTTCCTACGTGTTAAGTATTCGATGTAAATAGAGCAAGAAGGAAAATATAGGTAAACTGTTCGAAATGGACATGCTTCAGTTGTGGTTTCCATTTTCTTCCTGCAAGGTTAGATAATCAAGGGATAAATCATGCATATCCAACCACAACATGCACAAATCACATAGTGCACGAAGTACTGCTCCCCCTAGATATCATCATTTGATGATTTGCTATTCTTCTTCGAGGAGAAAATATGTTCCCTGTAGTATGGATAATAATCGAGGATAATTATTCTAGCGAAAACACACTCAATGGTACCTGCAAAAAAATAGTACGAATCAAATAGCATTGCAGGCGGGGGTTATTAATGTTACATGACGATTGAGTTTTAAAACACCACAAGCGGTGCGATGAGTTCATGAAGCAAATTGTTCAAGGGAAAACCAAATCAAAACGAGTGAAAACATCTTGCAAGAACCCTGATAAACTATGACTCGATGTTATTCTCCCCCTTTTTATCAACAAGTTTCAAAAAGGAATGAGAACACATACGTGGAACTACTCAGAAAGAGAATCCTCAAAATGAGAATAAAAACCGCTTGTCGACTCAAAGTCCGACGAGTGAGGAACGGTCGAGGCAGAAGCAGGAGTGTCAGTCCAGGCTTTGGAAGGCTTGGAGCGATGAACATCTGGCTTGTAGATGAGAGTGTCGGTCGTATCTGCTATATCATCATCATTGAGGGAGTCCTGGATTCAGGGGTATCCAGACAGCCGGACTATATATATCGTCCGGACTATTGAAGCGTGAAGATACAAGACTCAACACTCCATCCCGTGTCCGGATGGACTCTCCTTTGCATGGAAGACAAGCTTGGCGATCCGGATATTGTGCTTCCTTCCTTGTAACCGACTCCATGTAAACCCTAGCCCTCTCCGGTGTCTATATAAACCGGAGAGGTTGGTCCTTAGAAGGCCGATCACAATTACAATCATAATCATCATAGGCTAGCTTCTAGGGTTTAGCCTCTATGATCTTGTGGTAGATCTACTCTTGTACTACTCGTATCTTCAATATTAATGAAGCAGGAAGTAGGGTTTTACCTCCAATGAGAGGGCCCGAACCTGGGTAAGCATTGTGTCCCTTGCTTCCTCTTACTATCAGCCTAAGACGCACAAATCAGGACCCCCTACCCGAGATCCGCCGATTTTGACACCGACAATCATGGAGAACAAATAGCATATCTGTTGAAGCAGAATGCTGTGGGAGAGCAGGAGTTTGTCTACAAATACAAGGAACAACAAGCAAATCTAGATAATCATAATCCTTCAAGATACCCTTCTTGGCTAAATCCTTCTGATAGTAATGCTTTCGAATCAGAGTCCATGAGTGCTTCTCTTCTTCCTTCTCACGCAGAAGACGTGTATGATTGTGAAGCAAATTTAGCTCGGCCATAAGATCCAACTCCTTATTCCTATCAAGCTTGATATGGCTTCCAACATCTGCTGAGTGTGAATGCAGATGTCATAAAGAGAAGGATTTTCTTTGTGAGGGATTTCAACCCTTGCTCGCTTGATCTTCGGTGCATTTTTAGATGCAGACGCATTTGCAGCAGAATCAGCAGGTTTCCTTCCGTCGGTGTCAAAACCGGTAGTTCTCGGGTAGGGGGTCTCGGAATGTGTGTCTAAGGATCAAAGGTAACAAGGAGGCAGGGGACATGATGTTTACCCAGGTTTAGGCCCTCTTAGTGGAGGTAATACCCTACTTCCTACTTGATTGACTTTGATGAGAATAAGGGTTACAAGAGTTGATCTACCTCAAGATTGTAATAGCTAAACCCTAGATGTCTAGCTTGTATGATTGTGATCGCCCCTCAGGACTAAACCCTCCAGTTTATATAGGCACCGGTGGGGACTAGGGTTGTACAAAGTCGGTTTACAGAGGAAGGAAACTACACATCCGGACGCCAAGCTTGCCATCCATGCAAAGAAGAGTCCCATCCGGACACGGGAGAAGGCCTTCGGCTCTGTATCTTCACAGCCCGTCAGTCCGGCCCATGTCTCATAGGCCGGCTCTCTGAGGACCCCATAATCCAGGACTCCCTCAGCAGCCCCTGAACTTGCCTTCAATGACGACGTTGTATCCGGCTTCATGTCTTTGGCTTTGCGAGGCGAGTTCCCCATTGTACTCCATATAGTTCGGCCTTTTACATTAAATATTGTACCCTTCAGCTTCCGCGCCGCCGTCGCCTCGGCTTCCACGTGTCAGGCGAATACGAAGGGTCTATGTATTTTTACAAGTAACCCCTTGACCATGTAGGGAAGGCGCTTATTTAAAGAGATTGAATCTCAGATGCCATTCCTCACCAGACGAAAATCCTTAGAGCCTGCCACAGGAAACCAACCAAAGATGGCCAACACTCCATGTTCTTCCTCACGCCCACACGGCCCTCAAGAAGGCGACTGGGAGAGCTGTTCGGTGCCCCACGCCCAGTTTGCCAAGCTCCAGGCGCAGGGATACCTCCCTCCAGAGGATCTAGTTCCTGTTCGGGCGGGATTAACTACCTTCAAAGGTGAAGCCCTGGCGGAGAAATTCCCCAATTCCAATAAAGGGGAGCGGGTGTGCTTCATTTCGTTCCTGCTGAGGGGCGTGTGATTTCCAATCCACCCCTTCTTCAGAGGTCTTCTGGAGTATTACGGTCTCCAACTACACAACCTCACACTGGGCTCCATTCTACACATCGCAGGTTTTGTTGCTCTTTGCGAGGTGTTCCTAGGCTGTGAGGCCCATTTTGATTTATGGAGGAAAAATTTCTGCCTCATCCGCCGCTCCCATAAGGGATCCATATTCGAGGTGGGCGGTGCCGAAGTATGGCGTATAGGCGGAACAGGATACCTGTCCGGCACTCTGAAGAAGGCATCCAAAGAGTGGCCCTCGAAGTGGTTCTACATCGAAGATATTGTCCTTCCGGACTCAATTCGGCAAGGTCTTCCCGAATTTTCCTCTGCTCCTTTAAAGAAGCGTGCCAGCTGGCGTCCCTAAAGTTATGAAGAAGAAGATAGTGCGGAAGTCAAGAGGCTAGTGAACAAGATCAGAATACTTGCCCAGTCTGTACTATCTATAGTTGAGGTAATGGCAATTTCAATAACGTGATGCGTTCAGCTGCTTCAATCGAGAGGGCTTCCCATGTGGCATTACAATGGGGACGACGATGCCTCACGTTGTGGGCGCAAGGGTCCGGCTAATTTCGCTGCGATGGACGCCATATTGGCTGACCTTTTCAAAGGGGAAAAGGAACATTTCGCCTGCCTGAAGTGTCGGGAAGGTTTCTCCATGTATACCCCCATTGACTAGGTGAGTCTCTGATAATAGGCCTTACTTGATCTTTTTCTTTAACTATGATTTACAATCGAACTTAGTCCGACTACTTTTAACTGGAATGGAGAAAGGTTGTTGCGGGGATCTACAGCCCTGCTCTGCAGCCAGAGGAACATAATCGAGACCTTGATCCCGGATTTGAAGAAGATCCGCATATATTCATAGAGTTTAAGGATGGAGTCTTTCATCAGAAGATCTACGATGGCACGGAAGTGGCCATTATAGCCTACTACCTCGGCCTGCTCCCTTCTTCCCATATAAGTACCCAAGAGACATCTCCTCAAAAAGAGTTTTCCCACATGACTCACCTTTGCACTATATCGTGCTCCCAAAGGCGGCCTTTCGCACCAGCAATCTTTTTGACAAAGGCGTCCTCTAAGAAGACGACGCTTGCAAAAGGCGCGTCTCTGAAAATAAAGGCAAATAACAATACAGCTGGGTCCTCTTCTGCGTTGAAGAGGTATAACCCTTTAATACACACTCAGCGGATAGATCGGGCGGTGATGTTCCCTGCTATGCCATATTGCAGGAGGAGTGTATGCTGGACTGCATCCGGAGACCTGACCGGCCATGCACAGACTAATCCTGCCCCGGACCCTTCCACAAGGACTGGAGGGGATGCGGGAGCAATGCTGGATTGTCATCTCCCAGAGGATTCAGATAATGTATCCATCACAAACTCCGAAGTGGAGAGGGCAATGGGTCACGGGTGGCGGAGAGCGGCTATGCGCGACCCACATTTTACCGAAGAGGCTTTCAATGCTCTCAGCTTAGCAGATGCTTATATCTGAGCTGCTCATGATGGAGTTGCTGGAGCAACTCACCAGCTTTCAAAGGATATGCAGGTAAGAATTTTTTACGCAGATTCAATAATCATATGCCAGTAGCCCCCGAGTCTTGAAGCAGTTGGCCCAACTGTTTTAAGAGTCGTTACATTGCTAGGTACTTATGGAGAGGAATAACACATTATCAAAGGATCTAGAAGAATGTCGAACTAAGCTGACTTCTGCCACCACCGAATTGGAAGATTTGAAGAAATCAAAGAAGGCGCCTGATGGTGAGTACAATAGCAGCTCAGAATTAAGGTTCCGTGCCTACAACGAGGTTTCTTAACTAGGCTTTTATCTTGTTTGTAGGCTCGACAGACCAACTGGTGGAGAGGCTAAGGGCTGCTCAAGCGGACAAACAACATGCCGAAGGGTAGGAAGCCGCTGGCACTACAAAAAAAGACACATCCGTGACATTTTGGGCCGAACGAAATTTTTTCCTGTCATACTTATGACACTTCTGTGACGATAATTGTGACAAAACCCGGTATCATCGTAGATGTGGTGGGATCCTACTTCTATGACATAAAATCATGACAGAAAATGGGCTTTTCATCCTGGGCGGGCCGAAGATACAGCTGCATGATATTCTTTGGGCCATCCATGACAGAAAAAACCGTGGTAGAAGCGAGGGCGAGGAAATTTTCGGGAAGTTCCTGGTTACGGTGGGTGGTCGGGGGCCGAGCGATGCGCGTTTCTCTCGTACACATATGCACGTGTGTGCGGCGTTAGCTAATCGAACCCGAAGCGAGGCATTGGGCTCTGGCGAACCCGGCGATTGCCGCTGCGAAGCTACGCGTTCATCGAACCCGGCGATCGATCAATAGTTGTTAACTGAAACCGATCGACTTATTCCTTCGCTACTACTGATAATTGAAGCCGATCGATGATGCCTCTCCGGATGAATAGTGAGCATTGTGGGGGGGGGGGATGAACAGTGAGCGGTGGCGTTGCCTCTGGATGAACAGGACCCTGTGGTGTGGAGGACTGGATGAACAGGACGACCCTGTGGAGGGCTGGATGAACAGTAGACGGTGGAGGGATGCCCGTGGAGGGGTGGTTGAATAGTCTCCGGTGGAGTAGCACACGGTGGAGGATGGATGAACAGGAGCCCGTTGAGGCTGGAGGAGGTTGATGGTGGAGATGAACAGTATCCCGTGGAGTCCCGTTTTGCGGTACGACACACCCCTCCCGATGAATAGGACCCCCGTTTCAACCGTAGTGCTCCAACACAAGTCCGTTTCGTCCATTTTGCGGTACGCCACACCCCTCCCGATCAACAGGACCCCCGTTTCGACCGTAAGAGGTCCGTTTCCTCTGTTTTGCAGTATGCCAGACCCCTCCCGATGAACAGGATCCCGTTTCGAGCGTGGCCGGTCGAACACAAGGCCTTTTCCTCCGTTCTGCGGTACGCCAGGCATCGTTTCCATCAACTGTTCCGTCCAAGTTGGTTGGCTCCCACGCGTTCCGTTGCCTCCTGATGAACACGACGCATTCCGTTGCCTCCTCATGAACACGACGCATTCCGTTGCCTCCCCATGAACACGACAATGACGTGGTTTCTCCGTCCCGACCCAGCCATGTACACGAGCCCTGGCCATACGTATGCGCGAGTAGGCGTTCGAGACCCCGCCCGTATGTACACATACGTGGCCATATTTTCTTTATTGCACACTGGGCGCTGTACGTACGTGTACATGCTACGTGCGCGCCTCTACTATGACATGTGCACGCCTCTACTACGATACGTGCGCGCCTCTACATCCAGAATGACAACGCTACGTACGCTTCAACCAGGTGGGTCCCGACTGTCAGGCACTTCCTTGCGTGTGAAAATGTAGCTGGTGGGTCCCAGCAATCTGGGGGGTGAATCGTTTTTTTTGCCCGGACGCACTTCCTTGCGTGCGAAGATGTAGCTGGTGGGTCCCAGCAGTCAGGGGGGGAGCAAATCATTTTTTCTGTCCGGACGCACTTCCTTGCGTGCGAAGATGTAGCTGGTCGGTCCCAGCGATCGAGAAGCAGGTTTTTCGTGAAATCGATGGCCCGTCTGGTGGGTCCCAATTGTCAGTGGAGGAATCATTATTTTTCGCGTAATAAGGAGGCACTTCCTTGCTGCGGCCGTGGACCCAGCTGTCAGCCTCTCCATGTACAGTCCACATCCGATGGAAGTCGTTCCTTGACCATGTTGACCACGCCGCACCGAGAGCACCACGGCGGTGGACAACGGCGAGGCCTAGGAAGGGGACGACGCGGAGCCGGGGAAGACGTGGCAGTGGAAGCCTGTGGGGAGAGGTGTACGAGGGTTAACTGGTTCGGCTGCAATGTGAGGCTGCCGTCGCCGCAGGGCCTGGCCAGCGGTGGGAATAGTAGGGGGCGGTGAGGCCTCCGCGGCAGCACAACCGGCCATGGGAGGCAGGAGCATGCGGCACGACCAGCGCTGCTTTTGGCGGCTGGAGCAAGAAGACCAGAGGTTGAAGAAGCACTACGGTCGTTGGATGGACATCGTACGGTCACTGGAGCTAGAATCGTTCATATTGACTAAGTTGACAAAGCCCTCCGTCCCCGTCAACTTAGTTGGACCATAAGTCATCCTCCCACTATGGTGGGTCCCAGCTAGCGGGGGGTATTCATTTTTTTTGCGTAATAAGGAGGCACTTCCTTGCGTGCGAAGATATAGCTGGTGGGTCCGACATGTTAGTGGGGGAACATTTTTTTCGCGAAATACAGAGGTCCTTCCGGTGGGTCCCAACTGCCAGGTGGAGGAATCATTATTTTGCGTGTAATAAGGTGGCATTTCCTTGTGTGCGGCTGTGGACCCAGCTGTCGGACTCTCCACGTACAGTCCACGTCCGATGGATGTCGTTCGTTGACCACGTTGACTAGGCCGCGCCAAGAGCACCATGGTGGTGGACAACGGTGAGGCCTACGAAGGGAACGACATGGAGCCGGCAAAGACTCGGCAATGGTTGCCCACGCGGTGGGGAGTCACGAGGGTTCTTGGTCATTTCTTTGTCGCGGAAAATAACAGGAGGTGTGGGTGAGTAGAGGAATGGCACGGCGACAATGAAGTAGGGTGGGGCGGTGCGGCTGTCATGGCGGCACCAGACAGCCACCACGGAGGCGGAGAAAGCGGTCCACCGGAGCTGGTTTGGGCGGCTGGAGCAAGAAGATCAGATATTGAAGAAGCAGCACGACCGTTGGATTAACATCCAATGGTCACTACTGCTAGAATCATTTGTGGACTAAGTTGACAAAGCCAAAGTACACGTCAACCTAGTAGACCCACAAGTTAGCCTCCAAATCTGTCCCAAACAGCATACAGCCCGAATTTCTAGCCAGATTCAAACTAATTTTAAATCTAAGTATACCTTAATTTAAATTCAATGAAATTTCACCCGCACAAAAACAATGAAATTTAAAATATCAAAATCCGAAAGAAAACAGTATTTTGGAACTAATTGCCTATTTGCTGTATTTTTTCATTTTACAGCCCATTTCTTATTACATATAGCCCATTTCTTATTACTTATAGCCCATTTTCTGGGCAAAATGCATCCCTCCTCGTCTTGAAAGATTTCCGGCCCAACATGGCATAGAAAAGCAAGTAGGCGTACGTTGGTTATTCTGCAAAAAACAAAATAGCTGGCTAGCCATTTTCAGAAAGGAAAAACCAAACTGGGCTGGTCATGTGTTAAACATATGAAATAAAAGCCTGGGCTAGACGGGCCAAGGGTCCCGCACAACCCAGTTGATACCCTTCTCCATCCCGAAAAAACAAAATTACTGCGCGCGCTGCTGGGTCCCTATTGTCATCCTCACCACGTACAGTCATCTCCTTATTCCTCTCGGTTGTTGACCATGTTGACAACATCGGAGGACAGCGCCGTGGCGAGTGAACCAAGGCGGAGGACGATGGTGAGGCCTCGTACGGGAACAAACAAGATCCGGGGAAGATGCACAGAGTTTTACGATGCGATGTGGCCACGATGTGTGAGCGGTAGCACAGCCAGCCGTGGGAGGCGGGAGCAGGCGGTCCCGCCGGCGCTGGTTTGGCTTTGGCGGCTCGAGGAAGAAGAGACTAAAGAAACGCGACAGACGTTGAATGTCAATCCGACGGTCAAGGTTGGCACCATCATTTGTTGACTAAGCGGACACCAAGTAGCATACTTTTTTATATATAGGAAGAAAACTGCGAGGAAAATGCGTTCGTCTGCCGTCCTCCTCACAGGGAACGTTCACCACATAAGTGACTAGCACCCTTGGTTTTCAACCGAGAGGTCTTGGGTTCGAGTCCCAGGAACTCTCAGTTTTGTCCTCCTTCCTCCCTCGCAAAAAAAGGGAAAGAAAATCAAAGACTTGGGAAGGCGTACAGAACAAGCTAGTGTACCAGTAAAGAGACGTTGCCGAGTTTTAGAAAAAAGAGAGACGTGCTCCTGTAGCTGGTTCGAATCCAAACCTAGACTATGACTATATATGGTGCTATGCTACTCTACAATTAATGAAACTGTCATATCCAACGTTCGCTTCTCCTCTTCTCTACTTACTCTGCCTAGCATCAGAAGCTTTGGCCGCAACAACCATGTCCGCTGGCTGCTCGTCCACCTGCTCTTCAGCAGGCAACAACCAGATATGCGCCAAGTCGCCATCCGTACCATCGCCTGTGGGTCTCATCACACCCCCGCCAGCACGCACACCTTAGCCAATTGCTCATCGCAACCCGCTGCCGTTGGTGTGGTGCCACAGCTGCAAATCACGCAGAGTCATCCGTCGCGTCTCAACCACAATCCTCAACCCTGGCCGAGTCTTCTACAAATGCGAATCATGGGGTAATAATATGTTTAAGTGTTGTTACGCTACTTTCGGTTGTTGATTTTTTAATAGTTTGGTTGATGATCTTCCAATTTGATTCGTGCGTAAAAGGAAGATTCTGTGATTTGTATTTACGGAAAGTTCTTTGATGTGGGGAATGCAACTCGCTGATTATTTGGTTAGTAAGGAATCCCAATACCCAGCAGGTTGGGGTGTTGGACAAATGGCGAAGGAGCGACGGAAGAGGAAGATCTGAGCGATGAGGTTAAAGATGCAGTACCTCGATCATTGCCAAGCAACAATTCTTTGAGCGGCCTTGGCAAACAATGAGGAGATGAAAGAGCTTGTGAAGATAATGGGCAAAATTGATGTGCTCTGTAGGATGATTATCTCTTTATTTGCAGTGTATGTAGCACTCGTGATGTATTCAGTGGCTATGACATGAGCACTTTGCTGAAACTAGTAATGAATGAAACCTGTGTAGCAGGTCGAGCGTAGAGTTGTGAACATCTAATGATTTCTATTAACGAAAATCAGGGGTATCCCATTTTGCTGATAAATAAATAAATAGCAGAGGCCCTGTCGGGTCAGCTTTGTTCTCATTTGAAGACGTCGAGCAAATTGCAGCCCAACAACAAACTATGTCATCAAATTCAAGTTTCACAACAAAATATGAGTACAACTAAACAACAACGTCATCATGTTTTAGTTGTCATACAATCACCAAACACAAATCAGCATACATAACAAGTGATGTTCTCACAGCAAAATACTAAACAACATGTTCATCAGGTTTCAGTTGTCATAGCAAACACAATTTCACATAGTAGATAAAAACGTCTTTTGACAGGCAAATACGACAAAAGCTATGTAATCATCATACGCAGCAGCAGCGTCAAGATCTTCGCCATGTGTATTAGTCTGAATCACAATTCCCCATGGTGTCATCTTCTTCTTCGTCCTCAACGTCCTCGAACGTTGGCTTCTTCTTGATCAACTCTTGTATGCCCACTGGCGATGACGAGACAATCTTTTCTTTGGCGTCATTGACGTGATGGTTCTCAAAGATATTAGGAACATCTGTGTTATCTTGTACATCAGGAGCAGTGTAAGCATCATCTTGTAGTGCAACTTCATTAAACGGATTCCTCTGCTCAAACCTTTGCAATACTCTCCAGTCATCACTACGTGCAAATGTGTCTTCCAAGAAAAATATTTGTGTTGCTTAATTTGCCAAAATAAAATGCTCGTTGGTCTGGTACGCCGCCTTGACATTGATGGATTTGAAATAATCATCAGCTTTGGGTTTTGCAATCCTGGAAAACAGGTTATACCAGCTGACAAGACAATGAACCACACACCGATGATCCTCGGCGGAGATATCTGGCCCGAACAACGTCTGTTATGTTAGCATACATTTCAGTTATCTCTTTGTCATACGTATCCGTGCTCATGATGGCACTGTTTTGTGTCTTCCTGCCTTCATCTCGTGCAAGGGTGTTGTAGCACACATCTCCAACAACGCAAGATTCATAATGTCTTACCCGAGTGTCAAGACCCATTGCTAGTGAGTAAAGGGCATCATCAACTGCCTGTCCATCCTCCCGCATCTTCTTAACCTATGGTTAGAAAATAGACAAGCTGATCGTCTTATGTACTCAATATATTAAAAAAAACTGACAATGCAATTCAAATGCTTACATGGTTCTTGAACCATTTCGCAAATCCTGCCATAACCAGTTTGTCAATGTTTCTTGGATTTTGCGGTAGTAACTCCTTTTTGTAGATGCTGCACAACATAGTGATCGCGTCAAACATCTAAATATATAAGAATGTGCTACAAGTTTAGTAGATTACGATGTATAAGCTGCAGTACTACACTTACTTGATATAAGGTAGTATCTCAGGACAGTTATTCTACACATACCAAACCATTTTGTCCAAATCTTTAGGTTTGTCCTCTTGTCGACTCTTCCCTATAACTCGAACAGAATAATCGAAACATTGAGCCCGAGATTGTCTTCTCCCACCTCTTTGCTAAGCTGATCAGCTGTTTCAATGTATTTTGAGCAGAATGTCAACGCTTCTGTAGCAATGTTGGCCTCTGCAATGGAACCCTCGGGTCTAGCTTTGTTCCTAACATAGCCCTTAAAAGTGCCTAGCTGCCTTTCAATAGGGTACATCCAGCCATACTATACTGGACCTCTAAGTAGTGCCTCATCAGGTAGATGAACAGCCAAATGCACCATCACATCAAAGAAGGCTGGATGATATATCTTCTCAAGGTCGCATAAGATAGTTGGTATCTTGTCTCTAAGACATTCCAAAGCATCTATCCTAGTATTTCTACTGCAGAGTTCCCTGAAGAATTGTCCCAACTCTACAACTGCTCCGTATAAGTCAGGGCGGCCCAATCCTCTAAGGATAACAGGTAAAACCCTTTGAAGTAGGACGTGGAAGTCATGAGTTTTCAACCCATGTACCTTGTTTCCATCTGCACTGACTCTCCTTTTAGGGTTGGAAGCAAATCCATGTGGGAATCTCACACGTGACAGTTCCTCGCAGAATTCTTTTCTTTTTACCTTGTCCAAGGCATTACATAGCGGTGCCATATCCCGTGGTTTACCTTCATCTTGCACCTGCAAATCCTTTCTGATACCCAGGTGTGTCAAATCAATCCTAGATTTTAAGGTATCTTTCGTCTTGCCTTCAATATTAGGAAGTGTGCCGATAATGCTGTCACATATATTTTTCTCGACGTGCATCACATCAAGATTATGCCGCAGATCCAAATCTTTCCAATACTCCAAGTCCCACAAAGTGGACCTGCGGGTAAACAATAATCTCTCTTCTGCCTTGCCATGCTTCCTTTTCCCGCTACCATTACCAGGATGGTTTCCTGGTGTAATATGCCTGACCTTCTTTAATTCCACTTGCAACTCATTGGCGGTGAGCCTCTTTGGCACATCACGATTTTCATGCTTTGCATTGAACACATGTCTTCGGTATTTTCTAGGATGCGGCTTGTCCTTGGCAAGGAAGCAGCGGTGTCAATGTAACAGATCTTGCTAAGTATTGCGTGTGATGACAAATTTCGTCATAGCGAACACATGCATTGTAACCATGTGTCGTTCGCCCTGACATAGTGCCCAAAGCCGGATAATCGTGGACACACCAAATTATAACAGCACGCAGAAAGAAATCAGCTGGTGTGCTGCTATATAGGTCTCGAGTGAGAACACCCCTCCATAGCTGTTTAAGTTCCTCCACAAGAGGCTCCATGAACAAATCGAAATCCTTTCCAGGACTTTTTGTACTTGGGATGAGCAAGGCCATCATGTAGTTTGATTCTTTGGTGCAAACATTTGGAGGCATGTTGTAAGGGATAACAAGCACTGGCCACATGCTATATGTGGCGCTTTGGTGGCCAAATGGGTTAAATCCATCTGAAGCTAAGCCAAGTCTAATGTTTCTCGGGTTAGCAGCAAACTTTTTGTGTTTATCATTGAAGCTTTTCCACTTACTACCATGAGATGGATGGCTCATTACATTCTGATCTCTGTACTCCTGATTCCTAGAATGCCACAGTACATCCTCTCTTGTTTCAGCATCATGAAACAACCTCTGCAATCTTGGTGTAATTGGAAAATGTCTCAGAACATTATGAGGAATCCTCTTCACAGCATCACCATCTTTCCATCTTGATGATTTGCATTTCGGGCATTCATTTAAGTTGGCATAATCCTTCCGGAACAGAACACAATTATTCTTACAAACATGGATCATATCATATCCAATTCCAACTGCATGAAGGAAATTCTTCATTTTACTGTAGGTGTGTCGGGGCGTGTCTCTCTGTGGCCTCGAGCACCTATGGGGCACTAGGGGCCCCTTCTAGTCCGGTAAGGGAGCGGAGGTCGTGCGCAGAGCAGATCGAGGTCGAGCGCGCGGGGGAGACGGGCAATTTTTACCCAGCTTCGGGGCTCTCCGGAGAGATAAAACCCCTACTGCTGCTTTTGTGATTGTATTTGATCTTGCTCGAGCGTGCGAGCGTATGGTGGTGTTGTGGGTGTCGAATGGACCGAACCTCTTCTACGTGCGCATGGGCCTCCCTTTTATAGTCTGAAGGGGGCACCAGCAGGTGGCGACATAGGAAGAGGGGGTAGAAAGGTAAAAAGCAGGTTGGTACAGCGGTGACCAGCAGTGTCACCTACCTAACTCGGCGGCGGGGGACAAGGGCATTTAATGCCCGTCCGGTCGCCTAACAAGTCAGAGGAGTGACCGTTAAGTGAGCCACCGGTTGCCACGATGGCGTCTCTGTCAGCTCCGTTTGCCACCTCGCCCCGCATGGCTGCGTAGTGCCGTGCCACGTGCCCTTGGGATGGCCTTGTGTTGACACGTCGCCGGATGCGCTGGAGTTTGGGTGGCAGCCTTGCCGCGGCAAGTGCCTTGCCGCTGCCCTTTCTTGTCGTCTTGGCAAGCTCGCCGACCGTCGGGCCTTGCCGGGCTGCCTTGGGCGCGCGGCAAGTCTTCTGGAGATGCCTAGGCGGCCTTCCGGCAAGCTCCTCTTCTTGGGGCCTTTGTTTTCTTTGGTTAATACTTTGTTCTTGAATGGCGTAGTAGGTGTGATGGAGGGTCTTGGTGGGCGTCGGCAAGCCTTGCCAGCGAAGTCTTGCGACCGCCCGTGCACAAGTTCGGGTACTAAGGTACCCCTACTTTAGTACACCGATAGGAGCCCGGGCTGGGCCATACGGTGCGGCGTTGTTGGGCCAGGCCCAAAGCAAAGTCTGCGAACTCGTCGCGGCTGGGTCCGCCCACAATCGGACTCCGTGCCCACGCGCTCTCCCATAGCAAGACGCGTCGATTGCGGCGTCGTGGGAGACGTGGGTGGTGTGTGCGATCTTTAAGGCATCCACCCCCGTGATCACGGGGCAGGGCGAGGTCATTTCATCCGTCGCTCCGGCTCCGCTTTTTCGCCACGCGGCTCCCATGCGTGGGGGGTCGTGGGCGGCGAAGGTGGAAGATCGAGCCGTCACGGGCGAAGATGGCGAGTCGGCCCCGCTCCTATGCCCTCCTCGCGCCCTGATTGGCTGAGCGGGGCGGCCGAGCCCCCACCTTCCCCTTTAAAAAGGGTGTAAGGGGAGCACAATAGTCCCGCACTTCTTCTTCTTCCTCCGTCTTCAACTTCCGTTACTCTTCCTCCCATCTGCCATGGAGGGAGGGAACCCCGGTCCTTCATCTGTGGCGGCGAGGGTCGCCACCAGGCAGCGCACCTCTCCTTATCCTGCGCCTGTGGCAGCGGAGCCAGCCACGAGGGGAAGAGGGAGGGGGCGAGGCCGCAGACGGGGTCGTGGACGTGGCCGGAGTGCTCGGGGGAGAGGCGGCCGGGGTGGCGCGCCACCCCCGTCTCCGCCGGCAGCTCCTCTCCTCGAGGCGGTCCACAAACGACCCCTGGGAGTTCTTCGTCAAGCTGCGCCGAGCACCTCGTCGCCGCCTCCGGCTACCGGCCCGTTCGCAGCGATGGAACGGATCCGCCGAGATGTTGGAGTTGCGCATGAGGGCTGTGGGATCAGCGGCTTTTCGAGTTAGTGTCGTATCCCCAGCCCGGCGTGATGTACTTTGATCGAGGTGGAAGACATTCGCCGCATCCACAGCTTGGCGGCGGGGTTTACCCTCCATTTTAAGTTAATGGAGGCGACCTTCTCGCCGTCAAGGTCTTGAGGACTCCGGCACCCGGGCGAGATCTTTGTGTGGACAGCTCCTCCCATAGCGAAGGCCCTCCTCAGCGAGAGTGATGAGGAGGGGCGGCAACGACGATGAGGACGGCGGGTCCGACTAGGCGTCGGACCCTGCCTCGCGCGCCACCGGCTACCCCATCATCCGGGTCGCCGGCCTTCTGAACTCCCCGGGGCCATCTCCTTGGGCGGCTGGCGTAGGGAGGCTGCGGAAGAGGAAGAGGGTGGCGGCAAGGCCGTCATGTCGAATACGAGGCGAGGAGCCCTCGGCAGCAGTCTTGACGTCCCGCCGCCCGTCTTCAAGCTCTGCCTCCGGCGCCTCCGTCTCCGCCAAGCTCTGGCGGCCCCGGGTGTTCTCTTGGTGTCTTCGGCACCCGTAGCTCACCTAGGCGCCCCTTTTGCCCTCCCCGGCAAGCTTCTCTTGCCGGGGCCTCCTTGACCTACCTCCTGAAGAGAGAAACGGGAGAGGGATTACGGGCATCTTATCTTTCAATTTGTAAGCCTTCGGGCCTTAGCTGTATTTAAAATCTGTAATCCTCTCTATCATGTTTTTCATCCTCTATGGACTTGTAATGGAATGGGATGTTTTTAGTGAAAAGAGGGGGGTGCTTGCTGGGTTACGCCCTTTACTTGATCCTGTGCCTTGTATGTTTCCACCTTACGCTTCGAGGGACCTTGCCGGCACGGACACACTTGCTGAGTGCGGAACATCAGCAGCCCGCTGGCGGTGCTGTTGCCGGCAAGAAACCTTGCCGGGCTAGTTGCAGCGCACTTGTTTTGTTGAGCGGACTCGAAAACAAATCAAGGGCGCAAGTTAGCCACGATTCGGCTCCTCCACGCATGGGTTTTCCCATACAAGGCGGGTTCGTCCAAGGGCACGGCCTCGCATCCCCCGGTCCATACAAGGATGCATGAAGAGGGATGGAAAGCTTATCTGATATCACAGCCCCCGGCGAATCTAGCTTGTCGGGACATTGGAGCCTGCGCCCTTTTCCTTTGCCCTTGCCGCTGGTATTGCAGCTCCTGGCGACCCTGGTTAGCTGCGAGTTAGCCTTGGTACTTGCAGCCCCCAGCAGCGTCGGTTTGCCGGTGCCCAGGCGCCAGTGCGTCCTTCTGCTCTTTCCTTGCCGCTGTTATTCCAGTCATGAGAACAACTTAGACAGCGCTGTAATAAGTTACCTTTCGTAAAGTAACTTCGTGTTGGGCAACGCAATGCTATGTTTCGTCCTTGGTATGTTCATACTCTACGCTTTTTAGGGAACTTGCCGGGGCATACACGCTTGCTGAGTGCGGAACATCAGCAGCCTGCTGGCGGTGTAGCCTCCGGCAAGAAACCTCGTCGGGCTTAGCTGCAGCGCACTTTCATTGTTTGAGTGGACTCGAAAACAAATCAAGGGCGCAACTTAGCCATGAGTCGGCTCCTCCGCGCACAAGTTTCTCATACAAAGGACGTCCCACGGCAAGGCTTGCCACGTTACTTCCTCTATCCCATTACGTCCCTTGTACATTTTTACCCCACGCTTCTAGGGAACTTGCCGGCGCTAACACACTGGCTGAGTGCGGAACATCAGCTGCCCGCTGGCGGTGTTGTTTCCGGCAAGAAACCTTCTCGGGCCAGTTGCAGCGCACTTGTATTGTTGAGCGGACTCGGAAACAAAGCAAGGACGCAACTTAACCACGAGTCGGTTCCTCTACGGACAGGTTTAACGTACAAGGCACGAATGTTTGAGGCAAATAACATAAAAGTTTAGAACTAAAAGGGCTCTGTACTCAAGCTCGATCGACTTAGCTTTTCCGTCTTCTGCGATCCGGCGAGGCCGTACTTCTCCCTTGTTTTCCTCCCTTGTATGTTTTCACCCTCGCGCCCTCAGGGAATCCGCGGTCTTGAACACACTCATTGGTGCGGGGACGTCGGTGACCCATTGGCAGTGTTGCCCGGCAGGAGGAACTCGTCGGGCTAGTTGCAGCGCGCTTTCATCGTCGAGCGGACTCGAAATAGATCAAGGGCGCAACTTAGCCGCGATTCGACCCCTCTGCGCATAGGTTATTTATACAAGGTATGGATTTCCAGGGAGTACAACTCAAAAGTTCGGAACTGGTTGCTTTTTTCGCCTTACTGGCCGGTGGAGCTCGATGGCACGTCCTCGACGGCAGCGCGGCACTCCGGAGAGGTGCGCTTGCCGGAGTGGGCACCAGAGCTGTCCTTGCCGGGCTTAGATTTTGGTAGATCTGCCTTTGCTTTCTTGCACTTGCCGGCAGAGCTCGATGGCGCATCTCTCGGCAGAAAGCGCAGCGCTCGGGGGCGCGCTTGCGGAGTGGACACGAGCTGTCTTTGCGGACTTGGCTTTCTTCTTCCCAGCGGAGCTTCAGCGGCGAAAGTGGCTTGCTCTCTGCTGTGGCTGCTGCTTCGGTAGATCTTGTCGGTGCGAGATAAGTGCATCCTTCTTATCGCCTTGGATAGAGATGACACTTAACGGACCATGCATCTTGAGCACATTGTATGCATAGTGAGAGGCTGCCATGAACTTGGCAAGCGCTGGTCGACCGAGTATCCGATTGTAGGGTAGCGGGATATCAACAACATCGAATGTGACCCTCTCATCACGAAGTTCAGCTCGCTGCCAAAGCGTTCTTGGCGTGATCTTCCCTTGGGCTTGCTCCTTCCCGGATTTATCCCTTGAAAGGTACCGGTTTCTTGAGCTGTTTGTCGGGGACCTGGAGCTTCTTGAGCACTGTGGAGGAGATCAGGTTCAGGCCGGCCCCGCCGTCAACCAACATCTTCGTGACCTTGAGGTTGCGGATTGTTGGTGAGACTAACATCGGCAAGCACCCGACTGCAGTGATGCGGTCAGGGTGGTCCTCAACGTCGAAGACGATGGGCGTGCTGGACCACTTCAGAGGCTTGCGCGCCTCGACGGACGGCTCCGCGGCATTTACCTCTCGCACCCACTGCTTGAGTTGGCGGTGCAAGGCGTGCAGGGAGGCGCCGCCGTCGATGCACAGCACCTCTGTTGCCTTCTGAAACTCTTGGTCATCACTCTCATCTTCCTCCATCTCGTCATCCTCTTATTCATCTTCATCCTTGTCGCGGCCGCGGGGAGGCCTGTCTCCTTGTCGCGGCTTCGCCTTGCCGCGGTGTCCTCCCCGGGCGGGAAGTTTCTTGCCGGATCCTCCGCCACCTCCCTGGGCTCTCTCCTTATCGCGGCGCTCGTACTCAACTTTCTGTAGCTCTGCCATCTGCTCCACTTTCTTGCAGGTTTGGAGATCATGGCCCTTGGTACGGTGGATCTTGCAATACCGCTTGCCGGAGCCATCCTGCTTGTCGGCGGCTACCACGGCCTCACCGGAGTCATCGGCTTTGGCTTTGTCGGAGCCGCCTCCGTTGCCGGAATGCTCGACAGCTAGGACATCCTTAGCCTTTCTCTTCCTGTTGTTCCGCCTCCGGTTCTTCCTTGCCGGGGCGGCATCCTCACTGTCAGACCCTTCTGCTCCTGCAATCTCTCCGGGGATTCTCCTCCCTTCCTCAGCCCGTGCACACTTGTCAGCCAGAGCATAGAGCTCGCTGACATCTCTGATCTTGCACATCGCCAACTCCTCTCTCATCCGGCGGTTGCGCTTGCGTTCGATGGAGCAGCGATAACCATGGCGGTGGACGTCTGGGATGTTGCGTTGCACCTGACTGAATCTCTGTATGTACTTGCGCAGGGGCTCCCCTTCCTTCTGGACGAGCAAATGCAGGTCGCTTTCCTGGCCATGGGGTTTGTGGCCGCCTGTGAAGGCGCCGACAAACTGATGACACAGGTCCGCCCATGAAGAGATGGAGCCGTCCGGCAAGTGCATGAGCCAAGATCGGCGTTAGCTTGAGCACCAGCGGGAAGTAGTTGGCAAGGATCTTCTCGTCGCGCCCTCCGGCAGCCTGCACCGCGATGGTGTAGATGCTGAGGAACTCTGACGGATGTATCCTGCCATCATACTTCTCGGGCACGTCGGGCTTGAAGTTCTTGGTCTTGGGCCACTGGACTTGCCGCAGCTCACGGGTGAACGCAGGGCAACCTGCCGCGTATGGCAAGTCGCCCGGTTCCCCTGGCGTATGCATGTCGACAGTGGGCCCAGTGCGCTGGTCGGATTGACGTCGCGCTTCCCTTCTGCGCTCTATGCGGGTGCGAGCATCTTCATGTTGTCGTTCTTGGAGAACGTGTCGCTGGTCACGGCGAGTTCGCGGGTTCGACGACGCAGTGGAGTCGGCGTCGGGGTTGGCGATCTTGGCCCTCGGGGCTGGGAGCGCACGGAGGTGGCACCTCCAGCGGTCTTGTCGGCGTCGGCTTGCGCCTGGGCGCCTTGCCGGGGCCTTGATGCGCTCGGTCGCCGGGGCTTGTCGCCGTTAAGCGGCCGATGAGGCTATATGGTCATCCTCGATCGTCGATCTTGTGCGGCGCGGAGGGTAGTCGAGCTTGGTGGGCTCGGGCGGCGCTTCCTCTGCTATTTTAGGTGGCGGTGGCGGCGAGCGGCGCGAGGCACGGATGTGCTCGGACTCCCAACTGGATTGGGAGGAGCAACACCTCGTCCGGCGATCCGTACCTCGCTTGCGCCCGACATCTTTGGCGTGCATCTGGCCTCGGCGTCTCGCGACCCACCAGCTGGCCTTGCTCAATGCAAGCACGGTGCTAGGAGCACCGGGCGTTATTGACCTTGCACCTCCTGGGAAGGGTGCGGCGTCTGCACCGTCGCTGACGCTTGCGGGGCCTTGTTCTTGGATCTGGTGACGACGTGCGTCCCACTGTCGGCGCCCGCTCTTCCGCCGGCGTCCACCGCACCGCCTACTTGCTCCGGCAGTGGTGGTGGAATTGATGTAGACGGAGCGGCCACCTCTGAAGGCTTCTTCTTTGGTGGCATGTTGACGAAGGTGTTGATGCTGCGCGTGCGGAGACCGGATCAGATGCTCACGACTTCGACGCCCCTACCTGGCGCGCCAAAGATGTCGGGGCGTGTCTCTCTGTGGCCTCGAGCACCTATGGGGCACTAGGGGCCCCTTCTAGTCCGGCAAGGGAGCGGAGGTCGTGCGCAGAGCAGATCGAGGTCGAGCGCGCGGGGGAGACGGGCAATTTTTACCCAGCTTCGCGGCTCTCCGGAGAGATAAAACCCCTAGTGCTGCTTTTGTGATTGTATTTGATCTTGCTCGAGCGTGCGAGCGTATGGTGGTGTTGTGGGTGTCGAATGGACCGAACCTCTTCTACGTGCGCATGGGCCTCCCTTTTATAGTCTGAAGGGGGCACCAACAGGTGGCAGCGTAGGAAGAGGGGGTAGAAAGGTAAAAAGCAGGTTGGTACTGATGACCAGCAAGTGTCCCTACCTAACTCGACGGCGGGGACAAGGGCATTTAATGCCCGTCCGTCGCTCTAACAAAGGCAGAGGAGTGACCGTTAAGTGAGCCACCGGTTGCCACGATGGCGTCCTTGTCAGCTCCGTTTGCCACCTCGCCCCGCATGGATGCGTAGTGCCGTGCCACGTGCCCTTGGGATGGCCTTGTGTTGACACGTCGCCGGATGCGCTGGAGTTTGGGTGGCAGCCTTGCCGCGGCAAGTGCCTTGCCACGGCCCTTTTCTTGTCGCGCCGGCAAGCTTGCCGCCGTCCGTCGGGCCTGCTGCGGGCCTGCTGGCGCGCGCGGCAAGTCTTCTGGAGATGCCTAGGCGGCCTTCCGGCAAGCTCCTCTTCTTGGGGCCTTCGTTTTCTTTGGTTAATACTTTGTTCTTGAATGGCAGTAGTAGGTGTGATGGAGGGTCTTGGCGGGCGTCCGGCAAGCCTTGCCACGGGGTGCTGCGACCGCCCGTGCACAAGTTCGGGGTACTAAGGTACCCCTACTTTAGTACACCGACAAGGTGTGTGGCAGCTCAGACGCATCTGGGAAAGATTTGCGGAAAGCATCCAACATCGCATTGAATGATTTGTTGGTCATCCGCTCAGATGTCTTCACCTGAAGAAAGGTGACCATAGCTGAGAATATTGACAGCGTATTTCCTAGGGTGATAGCCACGTTGCATTGTTCCAACATGCGGGCCCACTGTTTTTCTTCTGCAGGTGAAAGTTCATGGAATGCACGAGCATTTCATAGCATTGTTTCAATGTTGGTCAAACTCACTGGCTCCGCCACCACCACCTCCTCGTCCTCTTCCACCCGAGCATCAGGCAGATCAAGATGGTGATCTGCTGCTTCCACGTAGTCAATAACATTGACGTTCACAGCTTCACCATGATGAACCCACCTAGTATACGTGACCGACATCCCATACAAGGGTAGATGATTTTGCACAGTTGGTCGGGTCTTGTAGCGAAGTCATACAACGCTACACGGCAGAGCACATCGATTCGGACCACCGTACTCAGCTCGATAAAGTTCATGAAGTTTTCAACCCCTCGACATATGCGGGGAGAATCTTGACGAAGTTATCCAAGTCATGTCCATCATTAGACATACAAATTAGTTCTTCTACTAGATATTACAAGAAAAACATATATGCTTTTTTATGAAGTCCAGACAAAAATACCTAGGTCGATGTTTAAAGCTATGGCAAGATATTTCGACGAGCAGATCTAAGTAACGAAATATATGTAAAGCTAATTCAGCAAACAGATTTGAGTGCTAAGTTATGGCAGGCTGTTTCAGCAGTCAATGAGGCCGAGCACACAACCATCGAACTATCGAAGGCCATCGCAGCAACAAAGATCGAGTATAAAACGGTGTAGAGCTATTTCACCTACCAGATTGGCTACTAGACCATGGCAATCTACGTCACAATAAATATATGGCAAGATATTTTAGCAACTAATCGGCCTTGGCATGCCATCTCAGCTAAGCAGATTGAGTGCAGAACAGGGCAAGGAAGCTTCTTAAGCAGAGCATATTGACAGTAAACTACTTCGACAAACAGTGAGATTAATAGCATCTATCAGCTAACATTCAGCGCTACACCGACATGAACGGGGCCTCGGTCTAGAATGCGCATACCGTGGGAGAGGCTGACCGCCGTGCATCTCCACACGAACGTCGCCAGCGGTGGCGGTGCTGACCGCCAAGCGCCTCCACAAGAACGTAGCCAGAGGTGGCGGCGCGGCTAGAGGACGACAGTCTATGAGAGCGTACTGTGGGAGCGAGAGGATCGCCGTGTGTCCCCTCGATGAACCGCGGTGCCGACGTATCGGCGCGGTAGGGAGGGCGGCTTTGGCAGAGAGAATGGAGTGGAGGGGGACGGGGGGGAGGAGGGTTTGGGGAATATTATTGGCTAGTTAGCTGAAGGGCGGTTGAATCGGATTTGGGGGGAATTTTTGTGGGGCGAGGATTTTCGCACGGTGGGTGGGGGTTTGGCGCATGGTCGGTTTCTCCAAGTGCAGTCCCACATGTCAGTGAAGAGGCAAGCCGAAGCGCGTTCCATTTGCGTGAGCCGTGTGTAGGATCAAACGTGTGTGGGGTGCAATGCGACTGTGACAGGAGTGCTGTGAGTGTACCGCCTTTTTTCCTTTTAAACTAGGTGCTTCGCCCCTCAAAAAAAATTTGTTGCTTCACGCATCCATCGATACTACTACTAGTAATCCGGTAATCCCGACTAAAACGGCGCGGCCGGGTCTTTTCCCGCGCGATATGCTGGGAGGTTGGCTTAGTTGGGGTTTTAGGACGAGTAATGCTACAACTACGTAATCCCAGTTACGTAATTAACGTAATGTGAAACGTGTGAGCTATTGATTGTAGATTGGGGGGAGGGAGGGGCCCACCACCATGAAAATAAGGGGAGGAGAGAGAGAGGCAATTTACGTTAACCCTTTCGTCGGTTCCCGTAGATGTAGAAAGATGTGAAATGCGTGAATGTGTAGTGGACATACAATTGGAGTGCCTAAGATAAATTGTGTATGTATAGACCCTATGTGTTTATTTTACTTCGCATGTTAGATTTGTCTCGGTTCAATAAATAGTAGAGTTGGTGATGATGGTGTGCCTGTCATCCTGCAATATAGGTTGTCCGATCTATATCTAACGGATAGGAAGGAAACTATGACAATTTACCCGCACTCCTCACCACATTTGTAGATAAGGCTTTCCCTCATTCATCCTTTTCTACCACAAGATCTTGATCTTCCGTGCAACGCACGGGCATCTTGCTAGTACTCCTACAATATGTATATTATTGTGAAAGTTCATATACACCGGCCGAGATTAATGCAAACACGGCAGATTTTCATTGCATTTCGAACTTTTATAGGACAGAAAATGAAAATAAACCCAACCCTAAACCTATTCTACGGCGGCGACTGACGTCCTCCATCCGCGATCTCTACGTACGGGGGCGGGGTTCAAGACCCGTGAAGTGAAGATGCGGTCTCCGGCGAGGAAGAGTAGAACACGGGATACAGACCGGCCAGTTGGCACACCATGCCCTACTCATCCTTGGAGGAATCCCCGACCTCGGCGGTGCCGGACGTTGGACGGCGGCAAGTAGGACGCGTGGCTGACGGTGCTCCCGTCGTCGGCTGCCAGCGTGGCCACTGCTTGTGAGGTTGCGTCCGCATCCGGCTATGCTGCTATTGCATCACGAGAGGCGACTTGAGCAAGGGCGGCGACCTCGAGCTTCATCCCCGAAGAGAAGCTCTCCCGCAGAGCGTTGGCACTTGCGGTCATGGCTGATGTGGTGCCAGGTAGGAGGACGATGCACTATGGTATGGAGGTTAGTTGGGCATTGCCGCTTTAAGTAGCGCATTCCGGTGAGGCCAAGCGTCCGGGTGCATCATTAAGTTGCCGGAGTTCGTTCCTCGGGCACCAAGCCTCTTAACAACGACATACGAACGGACGACATGAATGCGGGCAGCTGGCGCCGACTGGAAACGCACCGTGCGACGGCGCGAGGGACGAGGGTTTTGGTGTGCCAAGGTAGTCAGCTGCGGTCGGGGCAACGTTGGAGATGCCCTTTTCTCACATGCATCCCCGCCTGACATTGAAAAAGCAAGACGACCCGGCACGGTCTCAGTCTGAGGATGCGATTGGCCGCGCTACCCACTCCGCGGACGTGTCGCGGCGCCCCGTGCATCCTCGATGAGCCGGGTGTTGGGGTGTGCTTGGATTGTGGCCAAAGTGCACCTTACCAAATTTTTGGTCATTGATGTCTACTACACAACCTTCTTCTTGTAGACGTCGTTGGGCCTGCAAGTGCACAAGTTTTTAGGGCAGTAGCAAATTTCCCTCAAGTGGATGACCTAAGGTTTATCAATCCGTAGGAGGCGTAGGATGAAGATGGTCTCTCTTAAACAACCCTGCAACCAAATAACAAAGAGTCTCTTGTGTCCGCAACACACCCAATACAATGGCAAATTGTATAGGTGCACTAGTTCGACGAAGAGATGGTGATACAAGTGCAATATGGATAGTAGATACGGGTTTTTGTAAACTGAAAATATAAAAACAGCAAGGTAGCAAATGGTAAAAGTGAACGTAAACGGTATTGCAATGATAGGAAACAAGGCCTAGGGTTCATACTTTCAGTAGTGCAAGTTCTCTCAACAATAATAACATAGATAGAGCAGATGACAAGCCCTCAACATGCAACAAAGAGTCAGTCCAAAGCCACTAATAGCGGAGAACAAACGTAGAGACTATGGTCGGGTACGAAACCACCACAAAGCTATTCTTTCGGATCGATCTATAAAACAGTTCGTACTAGAATAACACCTTAAGATACAAATCAACCAAAACCCTAATGTCACCTAGATACTCCATTGTCACCTCAAGTATCCGTGGGCATGATTATACGATATGCATCACACAATCTCAGATTCATCCAACCAACATAAAAGTACTTCAAAGAGTTCCCCAAAGTTTCTACCGGAGAGTCAAGAATGTGCGCTAACCCCTATGCATAGGTTCCCAAGTGTCACGAAACCCGCAAGTTGATCACCAAAACATACATCAAGTGGATCAATAGAATAACCCATTGTCACCATGGTTATCCCATGCAAGACATACATCAAGTGTTCATAAAAGACTCGATCCAATAAGATAACTTTAAAAGGGGAAACTCAATTCATCACAAGAGAGTAGAGGGGGAGAAACATCATAAGATCCAAAGCTCGGGATACATCAAGATCGTGCCATAGATGGAACACGAGAGAGAGAGAGAGAGAGAGAGAGAGAGAGAGAGAGAGAGAGAGAGAGATCAAACACATAGCTACTAGTACATACCCTCAGCCCCGAGGGTGAACTACTCCCTCCTAGTCATGGATAGCGCCGGGATGATGAAGATGGCCACCGGTGATGGGATCCCCCTCCGGCAGGGCGCCGGAACAGGGTCCCGATTGGTTTTTGGTGGCTACAGAGGCTTGCGGCGGTGGAACTCCCGATCTATCTTCTGTTCTGGAAGTTTTAGGGTACGTAGGTATATATGGGTGCAGGGGGTACGTCAGTGGAGCTACGAGGGCCCCACGAGGGTGGAGGGCGCGCCCCCTACCTCGTGCCTTCCTCTTTTCTTCCTTGACGTGGACTCCAAGTCTCCCGGGTTGCTTTCCTTCCAAAAATAACTTCTCCAGTTGATTTCGTTCCGTTTTGACTCCGTCTGATATTCCTTTTCCTCGAAACACTGAAATAGGCATAAAACACAAATGGGCTGGGCCTCCGGTTAATAGGTTAGTCCCAAAAATAATATAAAAGTGGATAATAAAGCCCAATATTACCTAAAACAGTAGATAAAGTAGCATGGAGCAATCAAAAATTATAGATACGTTGGAGATGTATCAAGCATCCCCAAGCTTAATTCCTGCTCGTCCTCGAGTAGGTAAATGATAAAAAAGAATTTTTGATGCGGAGTGATACTTTGGCATAATTTCAATGTAATTCTTTTTTACTTGTGATATGAATATTCAGATCCGAAAGATTCAAGACAAAAGTTAATATTGACACAAAAATAATACTACTTCAAGCATACTAATCAAAGTGATCATGTCTTCTCAAAATAACATGGCAAAAGAAAGTTCATCCCTACAAAATCATATAGTTAGGCTATGCTTCATTTTCGTCACACAAAGATGTTCCCAACTTCTATACCCCCGATGACAAGCCAAGCAATTGTTTCATACTTAAATAATTTCAACCTTTTTCAACCTTCAAGCAATACATGAGCGTGAGCCATGGATATAGCACTATGGGTGGAATAGAATATGATGATGGGGATTGTGTGGAGAAGACAAAAAAGGAGAAATTCTCACATCAACTAGGCGTATCAACGGGCTATGGAGATGCCCATCAATAGATATCGATGTGAGTGAGTAGGGATTGCCATGCAATGGATGCACTAGAGCTATGAATGCTCAACAAAAGAAAACTAGTGGGTGTGCATCCAACTCAAACGCTCACGAAGACCTAGGGCATTTGAGGAAGCCCATCGAGGAATATACAAGCCAAGTTCTATAATGAAAAATTCCCACTAGTATGAAAAGACAACTTATGAGACTCACTACATGAAGAACAAGGTGCTACTTTGAAGCACAATATACAAGACTCACTACATGAGGAACAAGGTGCTACTTTGAAGCACAAGTGTGGAAAAATAGATAGTAGCATTGCCCTTTTTTTGGGCCTTTTTTTTATTTTGGCCTTTCTCTTTTTTTCGGGCAATGGTCTAATAATGATGATCATCACACTTTTATTGATTACAACATAAGGATTCAACTCGAAACCTAGAACAAGATATGACTCTATATGAATGCCTTCGGCGGTGTACCGAGATGGTGCAATGAATCAAGAGTGACATATATGGAAAATAATGCATGGTGGCTTTGCCACAAATACGATGCCAACTACAAGATCATGCAATGGCAATATGACAAAAGTAATGTATGTCATGATGATTGAGGGAGTCCTGGACTAGGGGGTGTCCGGATAGCCGGACTATCATCGTCGGCCGGACTCCAAGACTATGAAGATACAAGATTGAAGACTTCGTCCCGTGTCCGGATGGGACTTTCCTTGGCGTGGAAGGCAAGCTTGGCAATACGGATATGTAGATCTCCTACCATTGAAACCGACTCTGTGTAACCCTAGCCCTCTCCAGTGTCTAGATAAACCGGAGGGTTTTAGTCCATAGGACGAACAACCATTACAACAATCATACCATAGGCTAGCTTCTAGGGTTTAGCCTCCTTGATCTCGTGGTAGATCCACTCTTGTACTACCCATATCATCAATATCAATCAAGCAGGAGTAGGGTTTTACCTCCATCGAGAGGGCCCGAACACAGGTAAAAACATCGTGTCCCTTGTCTCTGTTACCATCCGCCTAGACGCACGATTCGGGACCCCCTACCGAGATTTGCGGTTTGACACCGACATTGGTGCTTTCATTGAGAGTTCCTCGTGTCGTCATCCGATAGGCTTGATGGCTCCTTCGATCATCAACAACGGCGCAGTCCGGTGAGACTTTTCTCCTGGACAGATCTTCGTGTTCGGCGGCTTTGCATTGCGGGCCAATTCGCGGCCGTGCGGAGCAGATCGAAGCTCGCCCCGCCATCGTGTCGATTTGGAAGCCTAAACTTCACGGCTGACATCCATGGAGACTTGACCTTCGATGGATTCAAGCCACAGCCGAGCGCGCCACACTGTCACGATGGGCATGATTTAGCTCTGCTGCCGGACAGTGCCCTGGAGGCCGCACCTGAGTCCGCTCCGATCCCTAATTCGGAGCCGACCGTGCAGATCGAGGACAGGTGGCTAGACACCGCCTCGGGGGCTTCAACCTCTACGGCGATGGAGCCGAATACTGACCTTGTCCCCTGTAAAGCCCGTGACTCTGAGGTGCCGTCTCCTCGCTGGACTCCGAACCTCCTGCGCCCCTACCAATCGAATCCGATTGGGCGCCGATCATGGAGTTCACCACTGCGGACATCTTTCAGCACTCACCCTTTGGCGACGTCCTGAATTCACTGAAGTATCTCTCGTTATCAGGAGAGCCCTGGCCGGACTGCGGTCAGGACGGTTGGGATGCGGACGACGAAGAAATTCAAAGCCCACCCACCACCCACTTTGTAGCCACTGTCGATGATCTAGCCGACATGCTAGACTACGACTCCGAAGACATCGACGGTATGGACGACGATGCCGGAGACGACCAAGAACCAGCGCCTACGGGGCACTAGAAGACCACCTCGTCATACGACATATATATGGTGGACATCCCAAAGGATGGGAACGGCGAAGAAGCAGCGGAGGCAAATTCCTCTAAGAAACAACCCAAGCGCTGGCGTCAGCGGCGCCGCTCTAAATCCCGCCACAGCAAGAATGGAGATTCCGGCACCGGAGATAATAACACCCCAGAGAGTGCCGAAGACAACCCCTCCAGAAGATTCAGCACAGGAGGACGGAGAAGCCAGCCCTCACGAGAGAGCGGCAGACAAAGAGGTAGAGGATGATAATTACCTGCCTCCCTCCAGAGACGAGGCAAGCCTCAACGACGACGAATTCGTCATGCCCGAGGATCCCGTCGAACAAGAGCATTTTAAATGCAGGCTTATGGCCACGGCAAATAGCCTAAAGAAAAAGCAGCAACAGCTCCGAGCTGATCAAGACTTGCTGGCCGACAGATGGACCGAAGTCCTCGCGGCCTTAGAGCATGAACTCGAACGCCCCTCCAAAAGCTACCCAAAATGCAAGTTGCTCCCCCGATTAGAGGAGGAGGCATATAAACCCTCATAACCAGCACACAATACGGCAGACCGACCACCTCGTGGTCGCGACAGAGAGGCATCTAGGCCCTCCACCAGAACCGTACCCCGACACCGCTCGAAAAGTGCGAAGCCACGGGGGAACATGCCGGACTTGCGAGACATGTTGGAGGACAAGGCAAGACAATCAAGATTGATATACGGATCACGTGGGCGCCCCACGATGCGCGACGACTACCGTCACGCCGGATACAGCAACTCCGGCCGGGCCGAACACAGTAGACAAAGCTCTCTAGAGCTACGTCGTGATATTGCCCAATATAGAGGCGCCGCACACCCACTATGCTTCACAGATGAAGTAATGGATCATCAAATCCCTGAAGGGTTTAAACCCGTGAACATTGAATCCAACGATGGCACAACAGACCCCGCGGTTTGGATCGAAGACTATCTCCTTCATATCCACATGGCCCGCGGTGACGATCTTGACGCCATCAAATATCTCCCACTCAAGCTTAAAGGACCAACTCGGCATTGGCTTAACATCTTGCCAGCAGAGTCAATTGGATGTTGGGAGGACCTGGAAGCTGCATTCGTTGACAACTTCCAGGGCACATATGTGCGAGCACCAGACGCCGATGACCTAAGCCACATAATTCAGCAGCCAGACGAATCGGCGGACAGATTCGACACGGTTCTTAACAAAGAAAAATCAAATCGTCGATTGTCCGGATGCAGAGGCCCTCGCAGCCTTCAAACATAACATCCGCGACGAGTGGCTGGCCCGGCACCTAGGACAGGAAAAGCTGAAATCCATGGCAGCCCTCACATCACTCACGACCCGCTTCTGTGCGTGAGAGGACAGCTGACTAGCCCGCAGTAACAACCTCAGCAAAAATTCTGGCAGTCCGGATACCAAGGACCGCAAAGGCAGGTCGCGTCGAAACAAAAACAAACACCACGTTAATGGCGATAACACCGAGGATACGGCAGTCAACACCGGATTCAGAGGCTCTAAACCCGGTCAGCAGAAAAAGCCATTCAAAAGAACTACTCGGGTCCGCCCAATTTGGACCGAATACTCGACCGCTCTTGCGGATACATGGCACCCGAAAAAGCCAGCTAATCACACCAACAGGATTGTTGGGTATTCAAGCAGGCAGGCAAGTTAATTGCCGAAAACAATGACAAGGGGCTGCATAGCGATGACGAGGAGGAGACCCGGCCGCCGAACAATAGAGGACATAAGAGTTTCCCCCCCACAAGTGCGGACGGTAAACATGATATACGCAACCCACATACCCAAGAGGGAGCGAAAGCGAGCACTTAGGGACGTATATGCGATGGAGCCAGTCGCCCCAAAGTTCGATCCATGGTCCTCTTGCCCGATCACTTTTGATCGAAGGGACCACCCCACCAGTATCCGTCATGGCGGATTCGCTGCATTGGTTTTAGACCCAATCGTCGATGGGTTTCACCTCACCAGAGTCCTGATGGATGGCGGCAGCAGCCTGAACCTGCTTTACCAGGACACAGTGTGCAAGATGGGCATAGACCCCTCAAGGATTAAACCTACAAATACGACCTTCAAAGGCGTCATACCAGGTGTAGAGGCCAATTGTACAGGCTCGATTACACTGGAAGTGGTCTTCGGATCCCCGGATAACTTCCGAAGCGAGGAGTTAATCTTTGATACAGTTCCGTTCCGCAACGGCTATCATGCCCTGCTCGGACGGTCCGCGTTTGCAAAGTTCAACGTGGTGCCGCATTACGCATACCTCAAGCTCAAGATGCCAGGCCCTCAAGGAGTCATCACAGTCAACAGAAACACTGAACGCTCCCTCCGAACGGAGGAACACACAGCGGCTCTCGCAGCAGAAGTACAGAGCAGCCTCTCAAGGCAATTCTCGAGTCCGACCGTTAAGCGACCGGACATGGCCAAATGCGCCCGGAGTAACATACATCAAGACCACCTGGCACGTTTCGAGCATGCGTCGCAATGCGGCCCCAACCCCAGCCCCTGCATGATTGCAAGACTAGTCCTTCGCGTCCATCATTATGCTCTGGAGATACCATGGGCATAGGGGGAGGGGCACGACTACGACAGGCCTAGAGTGCGGCTCAACCACACCAGGGGCTCCCAAGTGTGTCACTCTTTTTCTTTTTTCTTTTTTTACCCACAGGACTCCGTTCACCAGAGGCCCTGTCCGGCAGCAGACTTGCCGAACTCACGACGCAACAGCCAGGGAAGGAGAAAGGCTATGACGAACACTCAGGTGGTCTCCATTACGAGCATTAAATCTGTTTAATACACCATTCCGCAGCCTACCCCTCGAGGGGGACATGTTTAATATTCCAGTCCCTTGCTTACCGCACTATTCGTATCGTTCTGCATTCATAGCAGTATTTCTGGAATAAACAATGCATCGCCTTTTGCTAATAATTGCATTTCTTTCTTACATATGTTCATTTATGACATGTTGCATCCGTACACTTTGGTACGGCCAAATACACCAGGGGCTTAAGTTCCGCGCATTATGGTGTGATAAGTCCGAACACTTTCACAAGTGCGGCACACCGAACTTATAGCATTATATGCATCGGCTCCGAATCATGTCTTGGGTCAATAGTTGGGTTTGCCCGGCTCCCATGTTTTGGTACCTTACGTTCCGTTTTATCAGCTAACGTAGCACTGGGAGAACCGCTGCGATTGCGCCCGGTTGAGCTGGGCGGCGCCTCGATGGAAAGCTAAAACGACCGTCATGATAAGGCGAGAGCTGGTCGCTGCTCGAGAGGTCTTTTCGAGTCCCTAAAGACTTATGCCGCTTAGAGCGAGGAACCGGCTTTGTCCGGCCCAGGCGTGGATAGCATCCCGAACTCGGTCTTCCGAACACTAGGGGCTTCGCCGAAATTTAAAATTATAGAATTCTATGGCTAAGTGAGAGTGTTCAAGCATTATAAGTCCGGTTGCCTCGTTCGTTGTGTTGAGCGCCTCCCTAGATGGACCCAACAATGGGAACAAGAGCGCTCAAGTTTATCCCGAACACCCCAGCACTCAAGGCATGGGGCCTGAAGCCGACGACTTGCCATCTCTCAGATTTGATAAACGGCCGCACAGAAGGTAATATTTTAAATCAATAAGCGTTGCTTAGCGCATATGAACACAGTTTTCAGCGCACAGGATAACATAATGCGATTCTTCTCAAATATTACATCCTTGGAGCACTCATCAGCAATCATGCAGGCACCCTTCAGGACACTCTTATAATACATTTCGGGCATGCGATACTCCTTGCCCGCCGGCGGCGCGTTCGTGAGAAGCTTCTCAGCGTCCATCCTGCCTTGATGCACTTTTGCGGGCAAAGGCCGACGGCACCTTCAATGCAAAGCGGGCGCTTGACGACTACCACCGAGGACACGCATCCAGCGATCGCCGCACCAGGCGAAGTAGCTCCTGTGCATGGCCTCCTTGGGCCACACCGAACTATGAGGCCCTTCATGGCCTGTTCGGCTACCTTGTGGAGTTCGACTAGCTGCTTCACTGGTCGCTATAAGGCACGGATGTCCGCCTCAAAGATCTTGAGACCGAAGACCTTATCCGTCGAGCTCCCCTCCTTGGCCCGGTAGAAAGCGGCAGCATCGGACACGCTGCGAGGCAGATCTGCAAACGCTCCTAGAGAGCTCCAAATTTGGGTAAGTAACAGGTAATTCACATTCACATGCTTGCTTTGCATGAAAAATGCCTTACCCGCCGCTATTTTCTTCACCGCCTCGACTTCCTGGAGGGCCTTGTAGGCTTCGGCCTTAGCGGCTTTGGCACTCTCAAGAGCCGATGCAAGCTCGGACTCTCGAGTCTGTGAATCGCGCTCCAAACTCTCATGTTTCTCCATGAGAGCGTGGAGCTCTTGCTGCACCTCCGCCACCTGCGCCTCCTGCTTCTTCCGCTCGGCTCGCTCCGCGGCCGCATTACGTTCGGCCGCAGACACGGCCTCCTTCAGGGTCGCCACCTCGTTCGTGGTCCCTGGAGTACCCACGTTATCCTTGTTATTTACCTTGCAACCAAATCCTTTTTTGTAAGGTACAAATTTAATACGGTGTCACTCACCTTCCTTGTCCTTGAGCTGCTTCTTGGCACGGCCGATCTCGTTCTTGGACCGCTCAAGGTAATGCTTCAAAGCATCGACCTCCACAGTTAGTGCGGCAGAGGTCAGCAGCGCAGCCTGCAATCCCATATTGACATATTTTTAGAACTCCTGTGTATATCTTTGTAAAGATCCTCAGTCCGGCTTTTCTTTCCGAACACCGAACCGAGCATCAAGGGCTACTGTCTATGCGGTATTATATTACATGTCTTAAAATTCTTACCTCAAAGCCTGTTAGAAGGCTGCTGCAGGCTTCGGTCAGCCCGCTTTTGGCGAGCTGAACCTTCTAAATCACCGCACTCATGACAGTGCGGTGTTCTTCTTTGATGGAAGCGCCATTGAGCGCCTCCAGCAAGTTCTCTGGCGCCTCCGGTTGGACGGCTGCCGCCGGTGTCACAGTCTTGCCCTTCTTACGAAGGGGCCGCCTGTCGGACTCCGGAACCACTGCGGGTTCCGGTGCGGAGTCCGGTGCAAAGTCCGGGAGGTTGCCCTGTGGCACCTCCGGAGCCTCCCCCTCCTGGTAGGTCCCCTCCTGGGATCCCACCTCGATGTCATCAGCACCACGAGGGGTGGAGGCGGTCGGAAGGGAATCCACATCCGACGGAGCCAAGGACCCGCTCGACGAAGCGGGAAGATCGTCCTTGGCCGGACTACAGGTTGTATGCGGCATTAGAAGGACACCATGTGGCAAAAAGAGAAATTGTAAATCATCCAGGAATTCGAACACTTACGATCTTGCCAGGGGCTTGGCCCTTGAGGGCCACTCCTCGTCGCTGTCGTCGGCGTTGGCAGAGCAGTCCGGAGAAAGGGTCCGTCCTTTCTTGGACCCTTCGGCCGCCCCCGTTGGGGAGGCCTTCCTCTTCTTCTCCCCCCCCCGCTGGGGAAGAGGCCTCTTTCTCCTCTTCCTCGGGGCAGGAGTCCGCCTCGGAGTCATCAGATGATGAGTCCGACACCACCTGGCATCGGGAACTCCTTCGGGTTCCCGTGGGCTTCTTCTTGGCCTTCTTCTCCAGCACCACATAAAGGGCCGGAACTAGCAGCCCCGTTAAACGGGTGTCCGCTGGGTCTTCGGGAAGGGGAGCCAGACAGTTAACCTGTCCGGACGTCTTCTGCCAGTCCTGTTCAAGGCATTGGGAGTTTTAGATCCCACATAGAGTCAAACTATGAAAGAAATGAGTGTCCCATGAAGGATAACATAACTTACCTCGCCGGCCGGGCGCTGCGTGCTGAATCCGCGATCTTCGGTTGCGGATGCGGGGGCTTCTCCGCCCTTGAACAGCACCCTCCAGGCAGCTTCGTACGTCGTGTCGAAGAGCCCGCTCAAAGTCCGGTGTTGTGCCGGATTAAACTCCCACAAATTGAAATCCCATTGTTGGCAGGGGAGAATCCGGCGGACGAGCGTGACCTGGACCACATTGACAAGTTTAAGCTTCTTGTTCACCAGGGTCTGGAGACAGGACTGGAGTCTAGCCAGCTCCTTCGAACTACCCCATAACAAGCCCTTCTCTTTCCAGGAGGTGAGCTGCATGGGGGTACCAGATCTGAACTCGGGGGCGGCTGCCCATTTAGGGTCATGTGGCTCGGTGATGTAGAAGCACCCCGATTGCCACCCTTTGATGGACTCCACAAAGGCTACCACGAGCCAAATGACGTTGGGCATTTTGCCCACCATGGCGCCTCCGCACTACGCTTGGACGCCCTTCACCACCTTCGGCTTGACATTGAAGGTCTTTAGCCACAAGGCGAAGTGGGGCTGGATGCAGAGGAAGGCCTCGCACACGACGATAAACGCCGAGATGTTGAGGATGAAGTTTGGCGCCAGATCATGGAAGTCCAGGCCGTAGTAATACATGAGCCCCCGGACGAAGGGGTGAAGTGGGAAGCCCAGTCCGCGGAGGAAGTGGGGAAGAAATACGACCGTCTCATGGGGCCTGGGGGTGGGGATGAGCTGCCCCTCGTCGGGCAGCCGGTGCGCAATGTCGCTCGACAGGTATCCGACGCCGCGCAGCTTCTCGATGTGCCCCTCCGTAACGGAGGAGGCCATCCACTTGCCTCCCGCTCCGGACATGGATGGAGAAGGTTGAGGCGAGATGTTCGGACTTGGGCACTGGAGCTCGAGTGCGCGGAGATGGATGGGCAAAGGAGGAAGAAGGCGTAGGTGAAAAAGGCGGATCCTTATCCCCTTATAAATGGGCGGACGAAGACTATGCGTCCCCACCGGCCTGGTAAAACTCGCTTATCTCCCAAGCACCACAATCAATGGCGCGGTTGGGTTACCCACGTCCGTATTAATGGGAATCCCGGGATAAGGGGAACACGATCTCTGCTTCGACAAGACGTGCCAAGGAAACCGCTTCGCTAAACGCGCTGAGGTGGTATAATAAAAACGATTCACGTAAAGGCTTGGTAGTGGTGTGACGTCACGCCACAAAATACGTCAGCAGATTGAACTTGTGTAAATATTATTCTCTCTACGGTGGTATCTGGAATTTATTTTACAGAGCCGGACACTATCCTGGTGTTCACAATCTTCTATGAGTTATTCGGAGGAGGAACCCGCCTTGCAATGCCGAAGACAATATGCGCACCGGACTCGTCATCATTGAAGCCTAGTTCAAGGGCTACTGAGGGAGTCCTGGACTAGGGGGTGTCCGGATAGCCGGACTATCATCGTCGGCCGGACTCCAAGACTATGAAGATATAAGATTGAAGACTTCTTCCCATGTCCGGATGGGACTTTCCTTGGTGTAGAAGGCAAGCTTGGCAATACGGATATGTAGATCTCCTACCATTGTAACCGACTCTGTGTAACCCTAGCCCTCTCCGATGTCTATATAAACCGGAGGGTTTTAGTCCATAGGACGAACAACCATTACAGCAATCATACCATAGGCTAGCTTCTAGGGTTTAGCCTCCTTGATCTCGTGGTAGATCCACTCTTGTACTACCCATATCATCAATATCAATCAAGCAGGAGTAGGGTTTTACCTCCATCGAGAGGGCCCGAACCTGGGTAAAAACATCGTGTCCCTTGTCTCCTGTTACCATCCGCCTAGACGCACAGTTCGGGACCCCCTACTCGAGATCCGCCGGTTTTGACACCGACAATGATGATGGTGGAAGTTGCATGGCAATATATCTCAGAATGGCTATGGAAATGCCATGATAGGTAGGTATGGTGGCTGTTTTGAGGAAGATATAAGGAGGTTTATGTGTGATAGAGCGATCGTATCACGGGTTTGGATGCACCGCTAAGTTTGCACCAACTCTCAAGGTGAGAAAGGGCAATGCAGTGCGAAGAGGCTAGCAAAGGCGGAAAGGTGAGAGTGCGTATAATCCATGGACTCAACATTAGTCAAAAGAACTCATATACTTATTGCAAAAATTTAGAAGCCATCAAAAACCAAGTACTACGTGCATGCTCCTAGGGGGATAGATTGGTAGGAAAAGACCATCGCTCGTCCCCAACCGCCACTCATAAGGATGCACAAGCCAGGTACACTTCATGTTTCAAATTTGTCACACAACTTTAACCATACGTGCATGCTACGGGACTTGCAAACTTCAACACAAGCATTCTTTGAATTCATATTCACCCAACTAGCATGACTTTAATATCACTACCTCCATATCTCAAAACAATTATCAAGTATCAAACTTTTCTTAGTATTCAACACACTCATAAGAAAGTTTCACATATCTTGAATACCAAGTATATTAATTTTAAGAAAATTACCATGGTATTAACGACTCTCAAAATAATCTAAGTGAAGCGTGAGAGTTCAACTATTTCTCTAAAATAAAACTACCACCATGCTCTAAAAGGTATAAATGATGCACTAGAGCAAATGACAAACTACTCCGAAAGATATAAGTGAAGGTCAATGAGTAGCTAAATAATTATGCAACTATGCGAAGACTATCTATTTTTTAATAATTTCAGATCTTGATACTTTATTCAAACAGCAAGCAAAGCTAAAGAAAACTACATTGCAAGGATAGCACAACTCATGTGAAGAAGCAAAAACTTAGGCTCAACCGATACTAGGCGATAGTTGTTGAAGAAGAAAGGTGGGATGCCTACCGGGGCATCCCTAGATGCTTGAGACTTCTTGAAATATTATCTTGGGGTGCCTTGGGCATCCCCAAGCTTGAGCTTTTGTGTCTCCTTAATTCCTCTCATATCATGGTTTCTCTTTTTATCAAAAGCTTCATTCACAACAAACTCAACAAGAACTCGTGAGATAGGTTAGTATAAACCAATGCAAAACCTTATCATATTATACTGTAGAAAATCACTTAAATTATTACTCAACATTGCATACTAAATGCCTCTGTATATTTAAAACTCCTATCCTCAAATAGAATCATTAAACAAGCAAACATACGCAAACAATGCAACCATAACAGCAATCTGCCAAAACAGTACAGTCTGTAAAGAATGCAAGAGTATCAATACGTCTTTGACTCCAATAATTATGAACTAAAATTCCCACTGTAATAAATCTATCAGAGCTCAATATGCAAAAAGAATCAACGTTAGACCATGCCCTGACATTTCTAGGGAATTTTTTGCAACAGCGGTAAACTTTCTGTTTTTCAAACAGCAACATGTATACTTAGCAAAATAAGCATGGCAAAGGCTATCGTTGACTTTTTTATTGAAACTAAAGATGCAAAACATTATTATAACTAACAGCAAGCAAAAACTAACAAAAGGAAATGACGCTCCAAGCAAAACACATATCATGTGGTGAATAAAAATATAGCTCCAAGTAAAGTTACCGATGAACGAAGACGAAAGAGGGGATGCCTTCCGGGGCATCCCCAAGCTTAGTTGCTTGGTTGTCCTTGAATATTACCTTGGGGTGCCTTGGGCATCCCAAAGGTTAGGCTCTTTCCACTCCTTATTCCATTGTCCATCGAATCGTTACCCAAAACTTGAAAACTTCAACCACACAAAACTCAAAACAAAACTTGTAAGCTCCGTTAGTATAAGAAAATAAAACCACCACTTAGGTACTGTAATGAACTCATTCTAAATTCATATTGGTGTAATATCTACTGTAATCCAACTTATCTATGGTTCATACCCTCCGATACTACTCATAAATTCATCAAAATAAACAAACAACACATAGAAAACAGAATCTGTCAAAAACAGAACAGTCTGTAGTAATCTATATAAAATGTATACTTCTGGAACCCCAAAGATTATGAAATAAATTGCTGGACCTGAGAAATTTGTCTGTTAATCATCTGCAAAAATAATCAACCTAAAAGCACTCTCCAGTAAAAAGTGGCAGCTAATCTCGTGAGCGCTAAAGTTTCTGTTTCTCACAGCAAGATCACATAAACTTCACCCAAGTCTTCCCAAAGGTTCTACTTGGCACTTTATTGAAACAAAAGCTATAAAACATGATTACTACAGTAGAATAATCATGTGGACACACAAAAACAGTAAGGATAAATATTGGGTTGTCTCCCAACAACCTCTTTTCTTTAATGCCTTTTAGCTAGGCATGATGATGACAATGATGCTCACATAAAAGAAAAGAATTGAAACATAACGGGAGCATCATGAAGCATATGACTAGCACATTTAAGTCTAACCCACTTCCTATACATAGGTATTTTGTGAGAAAACAACTTATGAGAACAATAATCAACTAGCATAGGAAGGTAACACAAGCATAGATTGAAGAATTTAAGCACATAGAGAGGAAACTTGATATTATCGCAATTCCTACAAGCATATGCTCCTCTCTCATAATAATTTTCAGTAGAATCATGAATGAATTCAACAATATAACCAGCACCTGAAGCATTCTTTTCATGATCTACAAGCATAGAAAATTTACTACTCTCAACATAAGCAAATTTCTTCTCATGAATAGTAGTGGGAGCAAACTCAACAAAATAACTATCATGTGATTGAAAATTAAGATCAAGATGACACGTTTCATGGTTATCATTATTCTTTAAAGCATACGTGTCATCACAATAATCATCATAGATAGGAGGCATGCTTTCATCATGGTAAATTTGCCCATCAAAGGTTGGGGGACAAACAATATCATCTTCATCAAACATAGCTTCCCCAAGCTTGTGGCTTTGCATATCATTGGCATCATGGATATTCAAGGAATTCATACTAACAACATTGCAATCATGCTCATCATTCACATATTTAGTTCCAAACATTCTATAGATTTCTTCTTCTAGCACTTGAGCACAATTATCCTTTCCATCATACTCACGAAAGATATTAAAAAGGTGAAGCGTATGAGACAAACTCAACACCATTTTTTTATTTTCTTTTATTGACTAACTAGTGCTAAAAACAAGAAACAAAAAGATTCGATTGCAAGATCTAAAGATATACCTTCAAGCGCTAACCTCGCCAGAAAAGAGCTTAGTGACGGAGTGTGATTACCCTTTACCTAGCCTCCCTGGCAACGGCGCCAGAAAAGAGCTTGATGTCTACTACACAACCTTCTTCTTGTAGACATTGTTGGGCCTGCAAGTGCATAGGTTTGTAGGACAGTAGCAAATTTCCCTCAAGTGGATGACCTAAGGTTTATTAATCCGTAGGAGGCATAGGATGAATATGGTCTCTCTCAAACAACCCTTCAACCAAATAACAAAGAGTCTCTTGTTTCCCCAACACACCCAATACAATGGCAAATTGTATAGGTGCACTAGTTTGGCGAAGAGATGGTGATACAAGTGCAATATGGATAGTAGATATGGGTTTTTGTAAACTGAAAATATAAAAACAGCAAGGTAACAAGTGGTAAAAGTGAGCGTAAACGGTATTGCAATGATAGTAAACAAGGCCTAGGGTTCATACTTTCACTAGTGCAAGTTCTCTCAACAATAATAACATAGATAGAACATATGACAAGCCCTCAACATGCAACAAAAAGTCACTCCAAAGCCACTAATAGCGGAGAACAAACGTAGAGATTATGGTCGGGTACGAAACCACCACAAAGCTATTCTTTCGGATCGATCTATAAAAGAGTTCGTACTAGAATAACACCTTAAGATACAAATCAACCAAAACCCTAATGTCACCTAGATACTCCATTGTCACCTCAAGTATCCGTGGGCATGATTATACGATATGCATCACACAATCTCAGATTCATCCAACCAACATAAAAGTACTTCAAAGAGTGCACCAAAGTTTCTACCGGAGAGTCAAGAACGTGTGCCAACCCCTATGCATAGGTTCCCAAGTGTCACGAAACCCGCAAGTTGATCACCAAAACATACATCAAGTGGATCAATAGAATAACCCATTGCCACCACGTTTATCCCACGCAAGACATACATCAAGTGTTCATAAAAGACTCAATCCAATAAGATAACTTCAAAAGGGGAAACTCAATTCATCACAAGAGAGTAGAGGGGGAGAAACATCAAAAGATGCAACTATAATAGCAAAGCTCAGGATACATCAAGATCGTGCCATAGATGGAACACGAGAGAGAACACGAGAGAGAGATAGATCAAACACATAGCTACTGGTACATACCCTCAGACCCGAGGGTGAACTACTCCCTCCTCGTCATGGATAGCGCCGGGATGATGAAGATGGCCACCGGTGATGGGATCCCCCTCCGGTAGGGTGCCGGAACAGGGTCCCAATTGGTTTTTGGTGGCTACAGAGGCTTGCGGCGGCGAAACTCCTGATCTATCTTCTGTTCTGGAAGTTTTAGGGTACGTAGGTATATATGGGTGCAGGGGGTACGTCGGTGGAGCTACAAGGGCCCCACGAGGGTGGAGGGCGCGCCCAGGGGGGTGGGCGCGCCCCCTACCTCATGCCTTCCTTGTTTCTTCCTTGACGTGGACTCCAAGTCTCCCGGGTTGCTTTCCTTCCAAAAATAACTTCTCCAGTTGATTCCGTTCCGTTTTGACTCCGTCTGATATTCCTTTTCCTCGAAACACTGAAATAGGCATAAAACAGCAAATCTGGGCTGGGCCTCCGGTTAATAGGTTAGTCCCAAAAATAATATAAAAGTGGATAATAAAGCCCAACATTGCCTAAAACAGTAGATAAAGTAGTATGGAGCAATCAAAAATTATAGATACGTTGGAGACGTATCAGTCATGACCCAAAGATTGGTCTTTGATACGTCTCCGTCGTATCTATAATTTTGTATTGTTCCATGCCAATATTCTTCAACTTTCATATACTTTTGGCAACTTTTTATACTATTTTTGGGACTAACATATTGATCCAGTGCCCAGTGCTAGTTCCTGTTTGTTGCATGTTTTATGTTTCAAAAAAACCAAATATCAAACGGAATCCAAATGGGATAAAAACGGAAGGAGAATTATTTTGGAATATTTGGGATTTTCCGGAGGAAGAATCAACACGAAACGGTGCCCGGGGTGGCCAGGAGAAAGGGACGCGCCCTCCCCCCTGGGCGCACCTGGCACTCTCCTGGGCCACCCGTAAGGAGGTTGATGCTCTTATTTTGCCGCAAGAAAGCTAATTTTATGAGAAAAATCTAGGCGAAAGATTCACCCCAATCGTAGTTACAGATCTCCGGATATAAAAGAAACGGTGAAGGGGCAGAATCTGGAAACATAGAAACAGAGAGATAGATCCAATCTCGGAGGGGTTCTCGCCCCTCCCACGCCATGGGAGCCAAGGACCAGAGGGTAAACCCTTCTCCGATCTAGGGAGAAGGTAAAGGAAGAAGAAGAAGAAGAAGGGGGGCTCTCTCCCCTTTGCTTCCGGTGGCGCCGAATCGCTGCCGGGGGCCATCATCATCACCGCGATCTTCACCAACACCTCCATCATCTTCACCGACATCTCCATCACCTTCCCCCTTCTATATACAGCGGTCCACTCTCCCGCAACCCGCTGTACCCTCTACTTGAACATGGTGCTTTATGCTTCATATTATTATCCAATGATGTGTTGCCATCGTATGATGTCTGAGTAGATTTTCGTTGTCCTATCGGTGATTGATGAATTGCTATGATTGGTTTGAGTTGCTTGTTTTATTATTGGTGCTGTCCTATTGTGCCTTCCGTGTCGCGCAAGCATGAGGGCTTCCCGCTGTAGGGTGTTGCAATGCGTTCATGATTCGCTTATAGTGGGGTGCGTGAGTGACTAAAACATAAACCCGAGTAAGGGGATTGTTGCGTATGGGATAAAGGGGACTTAATACTTCAATGCTATGGTTGGGTTTTACCTTAATGATCTTTAGTAGTTGCGGATGCTTGCTAGAGTTCCAATCATAAGTGCATATGATCCAAGAAGAGAAAGTATGTTAGCTTATGCATCTCCCTCCAATAGAATTGCAATAGTAATTACCGGTCTAGTAACATATTTAATTGCTTAGGGACAATTCCACAACTCCTACCACCACTTTTCCACACTCGCTATATTTACTTTATTGTCTATTTATCTAAACAGCCCCCTTTTTATTTATGTGTTCTTTATTATCTTGCAAACCTATCCTATCACACCTACAAAGTACTTCTAGTTTCATACTTGTTCTAGGTAAAGCGAACGTCAAGCGCGCGTAGAGTTGTATCGGTGGTCGATAGAACTTAAGGGAATATTTATTCTACCTTTAGCTCCTCGTTGGGTTCGACACTCTTACTTATCGAAAACTGTTGCGATCCCCTACACTTGTGGGTTATCAAGACCATTTTCTGGCACTGTTGCTGGGGAGTCATAGCGTGGGGTGAATGTTCTCGTGTGTGCTTGTTTGCTTTATCACTAAGTAATTTTTTTTGCTGTTGTAAGTTGTTCTTTATCTTTAGTTATGGATATGGAACACGAAATACCAAAAAAATTAGGTGTACTTGCTACTCATGGAGATGGGGAACCTCCTAAAACCCTCGATGCTCGTTATGTGAAAGAAATTATGTACTACTTTAATAATCCTGAGAAAACCCCATTCAACTTTGTTATGGGAGACACGTTGGATCAACGTGAATACTTTAGGGATTATCGCTTGACACAAAAAGGGAAACTATTATGGGATCAAATTTCTATGTTGCGTTGGTATGCTCGTCAACTATGCTTGATACATGATTATACTTGTTGCTCTAGGATGAAGGCTCCACACCTTCCCTTTTCATGCAAATTCAATGATAATGAAACCTTAGCTTCTTATGCTAATGGTAGATATGATTACTATGATGTGGAACAAATAGAAGAATTTGTTGCTTTTATGGGTGCTTATGTGATTGAATCTATGTTTAAAGCGTTTGACAATTTTGATGATTCAGTTTATAGACCAGAAAAATTAGCTATAATTAGATATTGCTATGAAAATTATGAATACAATTACAATATTAATGCATTTATTGAGAAAGTCTCCGCTGTCCAAGAAGAGACTAATATTTTGCAGGAAGCTATGGAAGAAGAAATTGATGAAACTGTGAGCTCATTGGATGAAAAAGATGATGAGGAGAGCGAAGAACAAAAGGAGGAAGAGCGGATTGATCACCCGTGCTCACCTTCTGATGAGAGTAACTCTTCAACTCATACATTGTTTAATTCCCCTTCATGCTTACCAAAGGATGATTGCTATGATCCCATTGATTCTCTTGAAATATCCCTTTTTGATGATGCTTGCTATGCTTGTGGACAACATGCCAATATGAATTATGCTTTTGGAGATGAACTTGCTATAGTTCCTTATGTTAAACATGAAATTGTTGCTATTGCACCCACACATGATAGTCCTATTATCTTTTTGAATTCTCCCGACTACACTATATCGGAGAAGTTTGTGCTTATTAAGGATTGTATTGATGGGTTGCCTTTTACCGTTGCACATGATAATTTTGATGAATGTAATATACATGTGCTTGATGCTCCTACTTGCAATTATTATGAGAGAGGAACTATATCTCCACCTCTTTATGTTTCCAATATGATAGAATTGCAAGAAACTGTTAATACTATGCATTGGCCTTTAATATGTGTGCATGAATTGTTCTTTTATGACATGCCGATGCATAGGAAGAGAGTTAGACTTCGTTGTTGCATGGTATATGTTACTTTGTTCTCACTAATAAATTACAATTCATTATTAATTTAAATTGGCTTTGATATACCTTGGGATCCGGGTGGATCCATTACTTGAGCACTATATGCCTAGATTAATGGCTTTAAAGAAAGCGCTGCCAGGGAGACAACCCGGAAGTTTTAGAGAGTCATTTATTTCTGTTGTGTGCTTTCATATAGTTTAAAAACAAAAAAATAAAGAGGGGAAGCCTAAAACTTTTCAAAAAGTAAAGTGAAAGTGAGAAAGACAAGCATTGTTGAAGTGGGAGCTAGCCTTGAACTTTGTTCATGCTCACGGAAACTTTGTGAATCTTAATTACAGAAACTTTTCATAAAAAATAATTATCCCCTTGTACAATTCCATTGTATTATAAAAATAATGTGCCAAGGTTTGCCTTTAGGATGTTTACAATGCTTGTTGGTTTGTACGGTGCAGGACAGAAACTTTGGCTGTAGTGCGCGATTTTACATTTTTAACTCAAAAATCAAATGGTTCTGATTCCTTTTGCACTGTCTTGCTGTTGAACTTGTTTATTTTAATAATTTTTGTAGAATTGTTGGGGTAACAGAAGTATGGTGAATGTTAACATTGCTACAGACTGTTCTGTTTTTGACAGATTCTGTTTTTGATGCATAGTTTGCTTGTTTTGATGAATCTATCAATTTATATCAGTGGATTAAGGCATGGAAAATCTATATTACAGTAGACACAATGCAAAAACAAAATATGAATTAGTTTGCAACAGTACTTAGAGTAGTGATTTGCTATATTATACTAACGGATCTTACCGAGTTTTCTGTTGAAGTTTTGTGTGGATGAAGTGTCTAATCGAGGATGTCTTGATATGAGGAAAAGGAAGAGAGGCAAGAGCTCAAGCTTGGGGATGCCTGAGGCACCCCAAGTAAATATTCAAGGAGACTCAAGCGTCTAAGATCGGGGATGCCCCAGAAGGCATCCCCTATTTCTTCAACAAGTATTGGTATGTTTTCGAATTCGTTTCGTTCATGCGATATGTGCTAGTCTTGGAGCGTCTTTTGAATTTAGTTTTCATTTTTGTTTTATGCACCATGCTGGTATGAGATAGTACTTGGTTGATTTATAGAATGCTCATTGCACTTCACTTATATCTTTTGAGTATGGCCTTATAGAATGCTTCATGTGCTTCACTTATATCATTTGAAGTTTGGATTGTCTGTTTCTCTTCAATAGAAAACCGCCATTTGTATAATGCTCTTTTGCTTCACTTATATTTGTTAGAGAGTGGGCATATCTTTTGTAGAAAGAATTAAACTCTGTTGCTTCACTTAGAGATGACAGGAATTGGTTATTCACATGGTTAGTCATAAAATCCTACATAAAACTTGTGGATCGCTGAATATGATATGTTTGATTCCTTGCAATAGTTTTGCGATATAAAGATGGTGATATTAGAGTGATGCTAGTGGGTGGTTGTGGATTGTAGAAACACTTGTGTTGAGGTTTGCAGTCCCGTAGCTTGCACGTATGGTAACCATTGTGTGACAAATTTGAAGCATGGGGTGTTTCTTTGATTGTCTTCCTTATGAGTGGTGGTCGGGGACGAGCCATGGTCTTTTCCTACCAATCTATCCCCCTAGGGGCATGCGTAGTAGTACTTTGCTTCGAGGGCCAATAAACTTTTGCAATAAGTATATGAGTTCTTTATGACTAATGTGAGTCCATGGATTATACACACTTTTACCTTTCCATCATTGCTAGCCTCTTCGGTACCGTGCATTGCCCTTTCTCACCTCGAGAGTTGGTGCAAACTTCACCGGTGCATCCAAACCCCGTGATATGATACGCTCTATCACACATAAGCCTCCTTATATCTTCCTCAAAACAGCCACCATACATACCTATCATGGCATTTCCATAGCCATTCCGAGATATATTGCCATGCAACTTCCATCATCATCATATACATGACTTGAGAATTTATTGTCATATTGCTTTGCATGATCGTAAGATAGCTAGCATGATGTTTTCATGGCTTGTCAGTTTTTTGATGTCATTACTAACGCTAGATCATTGCACATCCCGGTACACCGCCGGAAGCATTCATATAGAGTCATATCTTTGTTCTAGAATCGAGTTGTAATATTGAGTTGTAAGTAAATAAAAGTGTGATGATCATCATTATAGAGCATTGCCCCATGAAAACAAATGAAAAAAAAGAAGAAAAAAGGAAAGGCCAAAGAAGCCTAAATAAAAAAGGGGGCCAAAGAAGCCCATCCAAAAAATAAAAAGAAAAAGAAAGAGAAAAAAAGAAAAAGAAAAGGGGCAATGTTACTATCCTTTTTCCACACTTGTGCTTCAAAGTAGCACCATGTTCTTCATATAGTGAGTCTCCTATATTGTCACTTTCATATACTAGTGAGAATTTTCATTATAGAACTTGGCTTGTATATTCCAACGATGGGCTTCCTCAAATGCCCTAGGTCTTCATGAGTAAGCAAGTTGGATGCACACCCACTTAGTTTTCAGTTTGAGCTTTCATACACTTATAGCTCTTAGTGCATCCATTGCATGGCAATCCCTACTCCTCGCATTGACATCAATTGATGGGCATCTCCATAGCCCGTTGATTAGCCATGTCGATGTGAGACTTTCTCCTTTTTTGCCTTCTCCACATAACCTCCATCATCAGATTCTATTCCACCTATAGTGCTATATCCATGGCTTGCGCTCATGTATTGCGTGAGGGTCGAAAAAGCTGAAGCGTGTTAAAAAGTATGAACCAATTGCTCGGCTTGTGATCGGGGTTGTGCATGATGGGAGCATTTTGTGTGACGAAAATGAAGCATGGCCAAACTATATGATTTTGTAGGGATAAGCTTGCTTTGGCCTTGTTGTTTTGAAAAGACTTGATTGCTTTATTGGTACGCTCGAAGTATTATTGTTTTTTATGTCAAATGATAGACTATTGCTTTGAATCACTCGAATCTTAATATTCATGCCATGATTAGACATATGATCAAGATTATGCTAGGTAGCATTCCACATCAAAAATTATCTTTTTTATCATTACCTACTCGAGGACGAGCAGGAATTAAGCTTGGGGATGCTGATACGTCTCCGTCGTATCTATAATTTTTGATTGTTCCATGCCAATATTATTCAACTTTCATATACTTTTGGCAACTTTTAATACTATTTTTGGGACTAACATATTGATCCAAAGGCTGAGTGCGGTTCCTATTTGTTGCATGTTTTATGTTTCGCAGAAACCCAATATCAAACGGAATCCAAACGGGATAAAAACGGACGGAGAATTATTTTGGAATATTTGGGATTTTCCGGAGGAAGAATCAACGCGAAACGGTGCCCGAGGTGGTCAGGAGATAGGGGGCGCGCCCTCCCCCTGGGCGCGCCTGGCACTCTCCTGGGCCACCCGTAAGGCGGTTGATGCTCTTCTTTTACCGCAAAAAAGCTAATTTTATGGGAAAACTCTAGGAGAAAGATTCACCCCAATCGAAGTTACGGATCTCCGGATATAAAAGAAACGGTGAAGGGGCAGAATCTGGAAACGCGGAAACAGAGAGATAGATCCAATATTGGATGGGCTCTCGCCCCTCCCACGCCATGGAAGCCAAGGACCAGAGGGGAAACCCTTCTCCCATCTAGGGAGAAGGTCAAGGAAGAAGAAGAAGAAGGGGGCTCTCTCCCCTATGCTTCCGGTGACGTCGGAGCGCTGCCGGGGGCCATCATCATCACCGCGATCTTCACCAACACCTCCATCATCTTGACCAACATCTCCATCACCTTCCCCCTTCTATCTACAACGGTCCACTCTCCCGCAACCCGATGTACCCTCTACTTGAACATGGTGCTTTATGCTTCATATTATTATCCAATGATGTGTTGCCATCCTATGATGTGTGAGTAGATTTTCGTTGTCCTATCTGTGATTGAAGAATTGCTATGATTGGTTTGAGTTGCATGTTTTATTATTGGTGCTGTCCTATTGTGCCTTCCGTGTCGCGCAAGCGTGAGGGATACCCACTGTAGGGTGTTGCAATGCCTTCATGATTCGCTTATAGTGGGTTGCGTGATTGACTGAAACACAAACCCGAGTAAGGGGATTGTTGCGTATGGGATAAAGGGGACTTAATACTTTATTGCTATGGTTGGGTTTTACCTTAATGATCTTTAGTAGTTGCGGATACTTGCTAGAGTTCCAATCATAAGTGCATATGATCCAAGAAGAGAAAGTATGTTAGTTTATGCCTCTCGCTCAAATACAATTGCAATAGTGATTACCGGTCTAGTAACATAGTAAATAGCTTAGGGACAATTCCACAACTCCTACCACCACTTTTCCACACTCTCTATATTTACTTTATTGTCTCTTTATCTAAACAACCCCTACTTTTTATTTACATGTTCTTTATTATCTTGCAAACCTATCCTGTCACACCTACAAAGCACTTCTAGTTTCATACTTGTTCTAGGTAAAGCGAACGTCAAGCGTGAGTAGAGTTGTATCGGTGGTCGATAGAACTTGAGGGTATATTTATTCTACCTTTAGCTCCTCATTGGGTTCGACACTCTTACTTATCGAAAATTGTTGCGACCCCTACACTTGTGGGTTATCAGTCTTTGTTTGGACGGTCGCCATTTGTTTGGCATGCCATGAACTCTAGCCAACTCTAGTTCATTTTTCTTGCCAATGTCGGCCAAATCATGGGCAACCAATACCTCAACCAAAATTTTGGCTACCCAATGCTTTGATGGGGCAACCTTGGGCACAAACCAAACATATTGTTGGTCGTGCCACATCACTAACGCCACCCTCGACACACTGAAACTGAGCATGTCTAGCGACGATATGAGCGTGTCGCTCACCGCGGTCGCCGTGTCCAGAGGCGGTGCTAGAGCGGCGCCCCGTTGTTGGCCCCAACGACCCACATTAACGGTTGTTGGTGGCGAGGAGGTCGTGGGCCAGCTCCTCCATTGGAGTAGTCTGCGCTACGTCATCCCGACGGGTGTGCCCCACATGTCCGTTTCCCTGTTTTCCGGGCCATATTCGAGCGTCAGTGCTTCGCGTTGCGCATTAGGCCTTTCTCTATGTAGGCCAAGCGAGACAACTTATTGTTTATTTGAGCTGTTCAAGTATAATCATGTGGCGTTTGCTTATTTCTCATTCCTCTCCAACCCTCTTCTCCATCGATCATCTCGCCCTCCAGTCGAGTCCATCCTCCCGCATGCCTCATTTGAACATTCCGCCGAGTATCATTCGCATGTACCCACCCTAGTCCTCTTTCAATCGATCATCGGACCCCGATATGAAATCGAGAGAGAATGAGTGGGGGCACGTGATACCTAAGGCGGATTCAAAATTTTGAACCGGTGATCATAGCATCCGCAAATCATATATAAAGGGTATTCAATGTTCATTTCGTTTTTGAACGTATAATATACTCCCTCCTATCCTTTCTAGTTTACATATAAGTTTTATGTGTAGTCAAAGTATCTCTACTTTGATCAAAAAGGTATCAACATTCAACAACGCCCAATCAATATTGTTAGATTCATACGTACTCCTAGATTTGTACTCGAGATGGTTTCCAATTTGACTATTGACAAGATTAATAGTACATGAGATGTATAATGTGAAAATTATATCATTTGAAATTCCTTTCACATACGAATTTGACCGTATGCTTTGTGTAAGTTGCTTGTCATATATTATTACTCTAACATTTGGTCAAAGTTAGCCTCGAAAAATGCATTAGGCCCTGTATAGTAAATGGAAGGAGGGAGTAGTAGTGGAAGTGGATCCTCTGACGTAGGTATCCCTGCCTTACCCTCCATTTCAGTCACTTACTGGAGGACCCCATGCTTGCTAGGCCCCGCATGTCAGTTACTCAATGTGTTCAGCCACGTCAGGGGATTCTCATCCGTAGTATACCCCCTCTGTTTTTATTTACTCCGCATAAAACGGAGGGAGTGGTAGTATAATAAATGACGCGGGCGGGGGAGGGGGAGGGACGTCGGTTTGCTCTCAACTACGGTCCCACAAGCGAGTGAAAACGCAAGACGAAGCACGTTCCATTCGGTGACCGATGTGGAGAGTCCAGCGTGCCGGGCTACAATGCAAACGCGACAAGAGCGATGTACAGTCAAAACCGATTAACCGGTCGTCACCAGAACCACTATTCACACTAGAACCTTTGCTACTCGGCCTACGCGAGCCACTGCCCTAAAACCATACCTAATCTCTAGCCCATTCCCCCACCTTTCGATCCCCTAGCCCACATCAAGCGTCCCCTAGTTCGCCGGAAAGCCATGGTGCGCCACAAGATCACTTACTACAAGATGTTGACGCCAGAGCGCCACGCAGAAATCGCGGCAGTGGTCGGCACCACATACCTCCGTTCCCAAGCTCGCTTTGTGGTGGGCCAATCCCCAAGTTCTTTGGAGCCAAGCTACGAGGAGGAGGAAGCCGATCCAATGTTCATGGCAGAGGTCGCAGCACAAAAGGCCCCCGATGGGTATGAGATGATGGACGTCGACTTCGTGCCGGCGTTCGAGTCCCCCATGGTGCAGGCGGACCAGCGGTTCAACATGGCGATACTAAAGGAGGACCGGGAGGCAGAGGCTCAACTCGACGCGGAGCGCGCGCATGCCGCTGCCATCGAGGTTCTCCTGCAGGCGGTACCGGATGTCGTGGATGTGAACTGGGCGGCGGAGGCTCAACTTGAGGCAGAGCGCGCGGATGCCGCTGCCATCGAGGCCCTCCTGCAGGCGGAACCGGACGTCCTAGACTTAAACCGGGCGGCAGAGGCTCGACTCGATGCAGAGCGCGCGGATGCCGCTCTCATCGACGCCCTCCTGCAAGCGGAACCGGATGTCCTGGACTTGAACCAAGCGGCGGGGACTCGACTCAATGCGGAGCGCGCGGATGCCGCTGCCATCGAGGCCCTCCTGCAGGCGGAACCGGACGTCCTCGACTTGAACCAGGCTATGCTCTCGTCCGTGCAGAGCCCGCACGCTCCGCTTGAACGAGTAGCTAGAGGCCAAGGACAACCACGGTGCGGAGACACACGTCGGCACTTACGGTTGGTTCGCGCCAGCAGGCAAAGACGACGAGGCCGTCTCTTTCCGTGAGCAGTGATAGGTTTTCTTTATGTTGTTGTTTTTATGGATCTTTTGTTGTGTAAAAACATATATTTGTTATGCAAGTCGCCTGACTTGGCCCAGTCTACCATTTCAGGCGGTTGGATGAATATCCTACGTCTCCTAACCCTTCTTTCCTTCTTCCTCACCTCTTCTTCTTCCCCAACAAACCACCGCACGGGCCGTACGGATACTCCCCAACATGCGGTTGGATAAACATACTCTATGAACGAAAATTATGTGTCAGCGATAGGATGGCTGAGTTTGGTTTGTTCACATGCGACATCACGTGTCAGTGAGCTTGGTTGGGTTTGCGGCGTGCAGGAGCGACTGTGTGATGGCGCGGTGGAACCGCGGCATGCGGGAGCGACCGTGTGAGGGTGCGGTGCGACCGCGACAGCCATGCACAAGTGTACCTCCTTCTCATTTTGAAAACTTTAGGCAAGCTTGGCAAAAATGTGTGGCGATGTTTGGCAATGCAAGGCCTAGACCCAAACAGGATAAGTACGCACGTACTAGGAGTACTAGTGTTAAAAAAGAAAGGCGTGGTTTTCCTTTGTGGGATTTAATCGATACAAATCCTCGTTTCATGTGTCAATTAATGCGTATTTTTTTCTCCAAACACCAAAGAGCTAACCATCTCACTCCTCATAGCTTGTTTAATGCAGCGCCATGCAAACCAACTTTCTCACTTCCGCATGCATGCAGGGGATATTAATGTCCTTGGTTGCTAGTACGAGGCAAACCCCATCAATTTTGCCTTGATTATTGTTAGTGGCCCTTTGCAAATTGTAATTTTGATATACCGGCCTTGTGTACAAAAAAATGGAGGTAGTAACTATATTTGACTTCCTACCTCATTGCGGTGACGTCGATGATATCTTTTTTTTTGTGGTTTGGCGAAGTGCGTTCGATGGAGAACACCATTGAGGGAGACCACGGTGAGTCATTCGCAAGTGCCGCCTGCAAGCCGAGACAACCGCCTTATTTGCATCCAGGAAGTCCGTTGAACCAAAGGACTAGTACTACTAGGAGTACACAATAGCATCGTCCGTCCAGCTTAGTGTGGTGAGATGGTTTCTCGAAGAAGATGATGGAGAAGCGGAGTCAGCAAAGAGTGAAATGATGGTTGCTTCGTCCGTTCTTTTGTGATTTGACGCCTCACTGCTTTGTGATTCATGATAGAAGGGATAGGGGAGTAGACTCTATGCTCTGTACTGTAGTACATGCATCCAAGCATGGGAGAAAGATGAGAGACGTTGCATTTTTCTATTCCTTCAATCAATCAATCAGGGAGCTTTGGTTCCATCTTTTTGGCTTTGGCAACACCGTCCACAATGGTTCCCATGATGCCAAAAGCTATTTTCACATTTGGCTACACATTGTGGATGCCCTTAAACATACCAGTTGGTTTTGCTCCTGTGTGCTATCTATACAAATCTCAATTATATTGATCTAAAAAATTATAGAATTAAGATTAGTAAAAAGGAGGTGATTTTGCCGCGCGGATGGCAGGGGAGGTTTCTTATTTTCAGAGGACGTTGTCCTGGCGGTTTGCTAACATGCGGTCCCACGTGTCAGTGCTTTACCAAGCCGATCCGCGTCCCACATGAGGCAGAACAATGGCAGAAGCAACACGTGGTTAAGTTGAAGAAGATGAGGGAGAAGCGGATTCAGCAACGAGTGAAATGATGGTTGCTTCGTCCCTCCAACTTCTTTTTTAGCATTATTACTTCGTCCCTCCAACTTAACCGCGGGAAAGGTGCAGCTTTGTGATATGACGCCTCATTGCTCATTACTACATCGGCGCCATGACTGGGGTGCTTCACCCTGGCTGCTCTGCACTGTATTCCGGTATGGCACGTGGACCGGGTAGCTTGATGTCCCACATGTCGGCGAAAGGGACTAGAAGGTTTATGAAAGCAAGCGCTCCACTCTTACGATGGAGGAGTACACAAAAGGACGGCCCAGTGAACTGTCACTTGTACTGTATAGTTCTATAGTTTTGTTGTTTCGCACGATGCATCGATACAAACCCGATTAAACAGGAAAGGGCGGGATTTTTCCCGCATGGTAGATGACACTGGCCATACATTTCAAAGGAAATTTTAATGTATGTAAACTGAATAATTAACAATATGATATCTAGTAAAACTAAAAACACATACGATTTATTGTGTTAGAGTGTAGTAGAAGTATTGTATTGCATAGTTGTTAGATGTAACATGCGAGAACGCGTAGAGATATAGTTTTGGAGGGCCTACAGCGAGAAAAGCGTAATACGGTCACCGAACTTCAGAATAAGCTGATTACGGTCACTATATACGTTTTGCGGTGATTATACGGTCACTTGCTCACGGTTCAAGATCGGATCGCACTCGCTGACCGCCAAATAGTCTGCATGGCGCCATGTTGACTAGTTAAATTGACCACGTTCCTTGTGGGTCCCACCTGTCAGTTCGCATAGGGAAAAGGTTAGATAAGCACAAATTTAAGCAGGCGTGACAAGACTCCAACCCGTGCGCGGGAATCACCTGGTTGTGTATATGTCTGTCAGGGCCTGATGTGTGCGCATGCACGTGTAGGTTGAGCACTTGAGCGGTGAGAGTGTGTGTTGGTCGTGTGGTGTATTGGTGTGTGCATGCATGCGTGCGTGTGAGTGTTGCGTGCATGCGTGGTTGCGTGTGTATGTGTGAGTGTTGCGTGCGTGCGTGGGTGCATGTGTTTGTGTGAGTGTTGCATGGATGCAGTTCGTGTGCATGCGTGCGTGTGTGTATAATCACCACACCAGCTCCTGTGTGTTAAATCACACAGCTCAGCTTACCAATACAAGGCCACCTTGTCCGCTGTGCCCGCGGTCATGACTTCGAACCACCATCCAAATATTTTTTTGTCGTTTGTTTTCATTCTTACTAGCAAGATGCCCGTGCGTTGCACGTAACATCAAGATGCATTTGTATGACTAGTTTATCTTTTGAGAGAAAAGGATGAACGAGGGAAGGCCTTATTTGCAAATGTGGAGAGGTGTGTGGGTACCTTTTTGCAAAATTGCCATAGTTTCTTTTCTATCCGTCAGATATAAATCGGACGACCTATATTGCAGGATGGCAGGCACACCATCATCACCAACCCTGTTTTTCATAAGAGTGTATTTTATGTATTTTATAAGAGTGTAGATGTAGAGTAGATACAAGTCGACAGGTGGGCACATGTCACCAAGGATAGAAGCGCATCTTGAAGACGCTTTTGCAAGGTGGATATCATTACATCAACATTACATAATAGATGGGGATACATACATAAGGCATACAATGCCACACGAATACACCAATACAACATACATAAGATCATTATCCGACTACGGATGAAACACAAACAGAAGCTCAAACGACATCCACCCTGCTAGCCCAGGCTGCCGACCTGGAACCTATCCCCTGATCGAAGAAGAAGCAGAAGAAGAACTCCAAAACAAGGAACATCGCTCTCGCATCATGATCATCGCATAACCTGTACCTGCAACTATTGTTGTAGTAAACTGTGAGCCAGGAGGACTCAGCAATCCCATTACCATGGGTATCAAGACTAGCAAAGCTTAATGGGTAAGGAAAGGGTAAAGTGGTGAGGTTGCAGCAGCGACTAAGCATATATGGTGGCTAACATACGCAAATAAGAGCGAGAAGAGAGCAAGCGGAACGGTCGTGAAGATAGCAATGATCAAGAGGTGATCCTGAACTCCTACTTATGTCAAACATAACCCAAAACCGTGTTCATTTCCCGGACTCCGCCGAGAAGAGACCATCACGGCTACACACACGGTTGATGCGTTTTAATTCGGATCTGGTGTCAAGTTATCTACAACCGGACATTAACAAATTCCCATCTGCCACATAACCGCGGGCACGGCTCTCGAAAGTTTATACCCTGCAGGGGTGTCCCAACTTAGCCCATGATAAGCTCTCGCGATCAACGAAGGATATTCCTTCTCCCAGGAAGACCCGATTAGTCTCAGAATCCCGGTTTACAAGACATTTCGACAATGGTAAAACAAGACCAGCAAAGCCGCCCGATGCGCCGACAATCTCGATAGGAGCTGCACATATCTTGTTCTCAGGGCAACACCGGCTGAGACATCCTACGAGTAAAACCAGACCTCGAGTTTCCCCGATGGGGCCCCACAGTCTACTCGGTTCGAACCAACACTTAGACAAGCATTGGCCCGGGGGGGCTAAAATAAAGATGACCCACGGGCTCCGGAAACCCAAGGGAAAAAGGGCTAGGTGAGGCAAATGGTAATACCAAGGTTGGGCCTTGCTGGAGGAGTTTTATTCAAAGCGAACTATCGAGGGGGTCCCATAAATCACCCGACCACGTAAGGAACGCAAAATCCGGGAACATAACACCGGTATGACGGAAACTAGGGCAGCAAGAGTGGAACAAAACACCAGGCATAAGGCCGAGCCTTCCCCCCTTTACCAAGTATATAGATGCATTAAATAATATAAGAGATATTGTGATATCCCAACCAAAATCCTGTCCACCATGGAGCAATCTTCAACTTCACCTGCAACTAGCAACGCTATAAGAGGGCTGAGCAAAGCGGTAACATAGCCAAGCAATGGTTTGCTAGGAAGGGTGAATAGGTTAGAGGCTGACATGGCAATTCGGGAAGCTTGAAGAGCAAAAGATAGGTAGCGCAGCAAAGCGATAGAACGAAGCAACTAGCATATCAATTATAGTAGTGAGATCCAGGGTAGCGGTCATCTTGCCTGAAATCCCGCTAGGAAAAAGAACGACTCCATGAAGAAGACGAACCAACGTAGTCGAACGAATCCTCGCGAACGCCACGTTACCGGAACTATCAAGGAGAAGCGCAACCGGAAAGAAGCAAACAACATGGTAAACACACAAGCATAATCATGGCATGATGCACAATCAAGTATGATGCATGTCCAGTTTAATGAGGCATGGCATGGCAAAGTGCAACAAACAATACTACAAGTTAAGTGGAGCTCAATATGCAACGAGTTGCATATTGACAAAACACCACATTGACATATTTAGTTTAATCTCATTTAAGCTACCAAACAATATTAAATGTTGTTAAACATGGCAAAAGGTGAAGCATAATTAAGCTACCTATCTAGGCAAGTTTAAATGAGACCGGAACAACAAACAACAATTCTAGAAAATCCTCATATGCATATTTCGAATTTGCTACTGTTCTGCCCTAAACACAATTTTATTGTTGTTAAACAGCAAAATAAAGTGCACCATGTTAATCTATGCATTTTCCTAGCCCATTTACATATAAAGAACATTAAATTTGGAGTTGCGGTTACAAAGTTATGAAAGAAAACAGTTTAACATGGCATTTGAGCAAATTTAAACAAACAACATTTTAAACATTTCAAACATGGATGAAAGTGGCATAATGTGAAACTAGATGAAAAACTAAGCATTTTTCATATATAAATTATTTTAAACCGATGCACGGTTGTGGAGTTATTAAATGCATGAACTCTATGGACTTTTCTGTAAAACAGTAATTTACTAGATAAATAGCAAAATCGCCGAACTGGAAAAAACCATGATATGGGCCGCATCTGGCTGGGCCAACAGGAGCAGGGGCGCTGGAGGCTCAACATGGGCCAGTAGGCCGGCTGGGGATGCTGGCTGCGTTGGGCCTTGGCGCAAGAAGTGGCCCAGGCGCGGGACGACAGAGTCAACGGGCACGGGCGAGCGTTCTCCTACTCGATTCTAAAGAACAGGAACAGCAGGCGCTAGCGATGCGGGAGACGACGCAAGGAGGCGTTCGAAGCAGAGGAGGCAGGGCGAGGGCGCACGGGAACCGGCCGGATCCGAGGCCACGACGGCAAAGCAGAGGAGATCGGGGTCGGACGCGAACTTGACGGCGGCTGGGACGAGCGGGCGCTCGCTGGATGCGTCGTCCCCCTCACACAGCAGAAGCATGGGAGGCCGTCAGGGTCCTGGACGGTGCCGCGGGGACTGGACGGCAAGGTAGGAGACGGCAGCTTGGCGCGGTTCCGAGGAAAGGCAACGCCAGAACAGGGTCGTGCGGGCGCGCGCTGTGCAGGGAGGAGCTCGGGCGATAGGGACGGCTTCAGCTGATGGCTCTCTGAGGGAAAAAGGAAGCGAGACAGAGAAGTGAGAGGGAGAAGAGAGAAGCAGGAAAGGAAGGGGCGGCGCAGGGATTATCTGCTTGTGGTGGTTGCCGGCGGCGAGGACGGTGGCACGAGGTGGAGGAGCGCTCGGGCGCTCGGGCACTGCTGCTGCTCCAGGCGACAGCCATGGTTCCCTGCGAGGAACAACGGACGGGGGAGGCGCTGTCAGGGAGGAGCAGCGTGAGGAGGGAAGGAAAAGCAGGGAGGAAGGGCACGTTCCTGTGTGGTCGGGGCGAGGGCGCCATGGACAGAGTGGAGGGGGCTTGAGCTCCTGGTTGCTGCTGGAGGACGAAGGGGTCCTGGTCGGTGGCTTCAATTTCCGGCGGGAGAAGTGGCTCGGGGTCGAGGACGAGCTCCTGGCTCGAGGGATGGGGTGGATCGAGCAGAGGCCGGGTGATGGTTGGACGGGGATGGATCCGAAGGAAGAGGATCGGGGTGGCGGCGGCGCCGAGGAAAACGAGGGAGGCACGAGAGGATGGTAGTTGGCTGTGGGTGATCCCGATGGGGATTGAGCGGGTGGCGGCGCGATGGGACAAGGAGCCTAGGTTTTAGGCTTAGACCAATAGGACTATATATATAGAAAAGGAGGGCTAAGTTTGGACCCTCTGATTTGCATCGGATGGTCGAGATACAATGGATAAGAGAGATCAAATAATAAACCGAAGATGTTAGAGGGATGTTTGGGGATGATCCGAATACAATGGTGACGACTGCCCGGATCGAGTTCGAGGAAGTCTCGGACACGCACGCAAAGGGGATTAGGCGGTCAAGGTGAAGAGGGAAGCAAAAACCCGATGAGACTCGGAACCATCAACTAAGGGAAAGCGGTCCGAGGGACGGTGATGAAGGCAAAGGGAGAAACGACAACGACGAGCAAATGCAAGTTTTGAAAAATGACGGCGACGAAGTGCCGATGCAATGCCAATGATGCTATGAGATGAAATGCATGACATGAACAAAATGCAAAACAAAAGACAAAACCCAACCACGAAGGAAATATCATATCGCATCTCCGGAAAAGGCAAGAGTTGGAGTTACGAATATGGAAAGTTGTATCCGGGGCGTTACAACACTCCACCACTACGAGAGGATCTCGTCCCGAGATCTAGGATGGCACCGGAGAGAAACGGAAGAGGAAGAGAAGAGGTAAAACTAAGTTGCTTCTTCGACAAACGAGTGAAACCATGAACCTTGGGAGGTTGAACAATTTAAAAGAAAGAGCACAACAGAGATGAACGAGATTGCAAACAATATGTTAGAAAAGAGGAACAAGGAACATTACGAGAACTTGAAGGTTGCAAAGACATGAATCAAGAGTTTAATGGACAAGATAGAATTCGAAACCACTCCAGTTAAAACAAGATGAGAGAGGAAGAATTCAGGCAGCACTCCGATTGAACATGGAGGGAATAGAACATGAACTTGAGAAGATGGGATGATACTTGATGAAATCAACAACACACTGCCTCCGGAACTATTGAAAGAATGGCACAATGGGTAAGAAGGATTTCAGACAGCACTCGGGTTGAAAAGAGAGGCAAAACTTGATAACATGAAAGAACTTGAATGAGAACACAACACTCCGGTTAAACGGATAAGTAAGGAAAAGAACATGATCTTGAAAAAACGAGGTGATGAGCGAAGAGAGTAACATCACCATGCCTCCATAAGAAAAAATAGAAGATAGATCATTGGAATAAAGGAATGGAGAAGAAATGCCAACTTCTGCCACAAATGAGCTTGGAAAGCACCCTTCCGAGAAGGTCAACGGGGTTGTTGGAAAAACCAACAACGAACGAATAAGCTTGTAGTGAGCTTATGGAAAACATCTCAAAATTATGAGGTGACAACCGTCCACTAACGGAAACAATTGCTTGTTTGAGATCAAAGAAGAGATGAAAACTTCTTTAGCCGAGAGGATAGGAGAAAACTCGGATCATTGATAAGCACCACAAATAGCAACATTCCTTAGGGAAGGCTTTAGGTGAAATCTATACCAAGATAACTCCAAAGAAGAGATTGATGGATTTAAAATACCTCATTCTTGACAACATGTGAATCATGAAACATGAAGGAAATTGTCAAGAGTGACATAACACCATCTCAAAAGATAAGGTAGAGAGAATTTCACTTTGGAATGCCAGATGAAGAATGCTTGAACTCCTCAAAACAAAACATGTGTTGAGCACCATGTTTATTTTAGAGTGTAGCTTGGCGGATCATACTTCGAGAGAAAACTTGAAGAACAATTGAAGAATGAAAGGAATTCTTGACGAACCACCATGTAGAGCCTCCATGAAGAACTCCGGTAATAAAAGGATGATGAAAAGAAAGAGAAGTTGAAAACACAAGGTGAAGACTTGTGATGATTTAGAAGGAGCTTCGTGACGAGATAATGCGGAAAACTTGGAACTCCGGAAAAGAAAAGATGGAGCATCTCGAACCGAGAAATGTGACATGATGAACAACGATGGAAAGAAGAAACTAGATCACTTGGATGAAACAATAATAAGAATTATGTTATGCATATCCTTCACCAATTTAAATTGATGACAAGTAACAGATTTGGCATACTACTTATTCTTCTTGAGGGATTAAGGATAGATATAGCGCAAACTTGAGAAGGTCTTCAACGAACCACCGGTAGGATTGAAACAACGAATGAATTAATATGATAATGAAGGAAGTGAAATCTTGAATGAACCACCATAAGAATTGTAAATGAAAGTAGCACAGGCACAATTCATCGGGAAGAATGAAGATACTTGAGGGGATTTAGATACATGAGAACGAAGAGATCATGAGCTGACTAAAGAGTATACTTGGACGATCCACCGGTAATATTTGAGAACAAGAGCTGAAGGCTGAGAATGAGGAATTATGACATGATGGCCTTCGGAGGAAAGAAATGGAAACAACTCATGAAATGCTCCGGATGGGTGAAAAGAATACTCACAATCGAAAACAATTATGAGAGGTTGGCATCAAGCTAGAACTATGAATCTTGAAGAGAATGGAGCAAGATTCAAGAGAAATCCTTCTTCGGTCTTCACATGTTGAGAATGAAGATGAGAACCACCATGAATTGTTGAGATACTCTGGGAGAATGAAAAAAACAAGGTTGTTGAGCCAACAATGAAAAATAATTTGAAAGCGATCTTAGAGATGGCATGTGACTGATGGGATCCATTCTTACGTCACACTTGAAAAGAATTTGGGAATAGCTCTAGGGAACTTAGAAGAGTCAGGTAAGATCCTGGGAAAAAACCTGTGGGTTAGGGCCCACTCAAAAGAAAACACCGTTGAAAATGATTTTAAAGAGAGATTGCACTGGTTGAATTAAATGGCTTGAATGAGATAACAATCTCCAAATAGCTTGAACGGATTAAGAATGGAAACACAAATCTTCTGAGGTATCTTCAACACTCTGGAACAAATGAATAGCAAGAGGTGAGTGAATTAGAGGTGCACCGGCATGAGAAAGCATTTGACACGAGGAAAGGAATATGATCAACACTCAAAGCTTGAATTAAATCCACCGGAGAGGAAAAAATAACGAAGAATGATGAACTCAAAGCTCCATTAGTATCTTCCTGAGAATCATCGGATAAGAACATTCACGGGAAAAGAATGGAGAAACCTCACATCCATAAGATGGATACTTGATTAAGATATCTGAGTCCTTGAAGAAAAGGGTGGGAGGGTGGGGAAAACAAAGACAACTTGGGATGAACGAAACAAACGCCATTGAGAAAACTTAGAATTGATCTTGCGGATGCGGAGAATGATGGGATCATCTCAAAGAGAAGCACACCGGTTGGGAAAGAATTAACATGACGACCTCGATGATCAAGAAGGATTAGTATTCACATAGCAATATGAGAACACCGTTTATGAAAGGTATGGATTCAACACTTGACATTGGAGCAACTCGAATACCACAACTCAACACAAGACAAAGGATTGGCTTGCAGAAATAAGCCGGAACAAACATATGATAGAGATTTACCCAATCCCATATCATGCATCTGCCGGAAAGATATTCTAGGAGCTATTTGAATTCCCACCTATAAACTCCCGAAACTTTCTGGTTATGCAATCTGGTGTTGGGGATACAGGGGAAGCAATATATCTCACCCAAACTAACAATCCCTACATCCAGCTGTATCCATCCGTCAACACATAACCAAGAAAACTCCAGAAATCGTGTACCTCAACCTTCGAAAAGCATCCATTATACAAGCTATGGCAGTACTCCCGAACTCCCCAGTATTGGGTGGCGTCGAGGTTATCTCACCAACAACTGCATAAAAGAGATTTTCGATGTCGGCAAAACTCAGGTATTCCAGAACTGCAACGATAAAATTATGACGACAACACCTCGGAGCTCAACTCCCCGGGACACTGCCACAACCCCTAAATGTCAGGAGGCACCAAGAACAATGTTCTCGTCATAAGAATATCCCAAGATACCCGCGTGATCCTAAAAAAAATTAGTGAAATTTGAGGAGAGGAAAGACAAAACATCTACGTCAGGAGGCCTCACCAGAGCGATGAAGGGGACTGAGGAGTAAAAAAGAATCCTACTCTCCGATATATATAATCCTAAGACTCAAAATAGTTTTCTTCTAGACTCAACAACGGCCAACAATCAAGGGGGCACCTATGGTCGGTCGAGGCTCTGATACCAACTTGTCACGCCCAAGATGCGACCCTATCCTAAAGGAACTCGAAGGTCCCACCAAGGATAGAAGCGCATCTTGAAGACGCTTTTGCAAGGTGGATATCATTACATCAACATTACATAATAGATGGGGATACATACATAAGGCATACAATGCCACACGAATACACCAATACAACATACATAAGATCAACATCCGACTACGGATGAAACACAAACAGAAGCTCAAACGACATCCACCCTGCTAGCCCAGGCTGCCGACCTGGAACCTAGCCCCTGATCGAAGAAGAAGCAGAAAAAGAACTCCAAAACAAGGATCATCGCTCTCGCATCATGATCATCGCATAACCTGTACCTGCAACTGTTGTTGTAGTAAACTGTGAGCCACGAGGACTCAGCAATCCCATTACCATGGGTATCAAGACTAGCAAAGCTTAATGGGTAAGGAAAGGGTAAAGTGGTGAGGTTGCAGCAGCGACTAAGCATATATGGTGGCTAACATACGCAAATAAGAGCGAGAAGAGAGCAAGCGGAACGGTCGTGAAGCTAGCAATGATCAAGAGGTGATCTTGAACTCCTACTTACGTCAAACATAACCCAAAACCGTGTTCACTTCCCGGACTCCGCCGAGAAGAGACCATCACGGCTACACACACAGTTGATGCGTTTTAATTCGGATCTGGTGTCAAGTTATCTACAACCGGACATTAACAAATTCCCATCTGCCACATAACCGCGGGCACGGCTCTCTAAAGTTTATACCCTACAAGGGTGTCCCAACTTAGCCCATGATAAGCTGTCGCGATCAACGAAGGATATTCCTTCTCCCAGGAAGACCCGATCAGTCTCGGAATCCCGGTTTACAAGACATTTCGACAATGGTAAAACAAGACCAGCAAAGCCGCCCGATGCGCCGACAATCCCAATAGGAGATGCACATATCTCGTTCTCAGGGCAACACCGGATGAGACATCCTACGAGTAAAACCAGACCTCAAGTTTCCCCGAGGGGGCCCCGCAGTCTACTCGATTCGAACCAACACTTAGACAAGCATTGGCCCGCGGGGGGCTAAAATAAAGATGACCCACGGGCTCCGGAAACCCAAGGGAAAAAGGGCTAGGTGAGGCAAATGGTAATACCAAGGTTGGGCCTTGCTGGAGGAGTTTTATTCAGAGCGAACTGTCGAGGGGGTCCCATAAATCACCCGACCGCGTAAGGAACGCAAAATCCGGGAACATAACACTGGTATGATGGAAACTAGGGCCGCAAGAGTGGAACAAAATACCAGGCATAAGGCCGAGCCTTCCACCCTTTACCAAGTATATATATGCATTAAATAATATAAGAGATATTGTGATATCCCAACCAAAATCCTGTCCACCATGGAGCAATCTTCAACTTCACCTGCAACTAGCAACGCTATAAGAGGACTGAGCAAAGCGGTAACATAGCCAAGCAGTGGTTTGCTAGGAAGGGTGAAAAGGTTAGAGGCTGACATGGCAATTTGGGAAGCTTGAAGAGCAAAAGATAGGTAGCGCAGCAAAGCGATAGAACGAAGCAACTAGCATAGCAATGATAGTAGTGAGATCCAGGGTAGCGGTCATCTTGCCTGAAATCCCGCTAGGAAGAAGAACGAGTCCATGAAGAAGACGAACCAACGTAGTCGAACGAATCCTCACGAATGCCACGTTACCGGAACTATCAATGAGAAGCGCAACCGGAAAGAAGCAAACAACATGGTAAACACACAAGCATAATCATGGCATGATGCACAATCAAGTATGATGCATGTCCGGTTTAATGAGGCATGGCATGACAAAGTGCAACAAACAATACTACAAGTTAAGTGGAGCTCAATATGCGACGAGTTGCATATTGACAAAACACCACATTGACATATTTAGTTTAATCTCGTTTAAGCTACCAAACAATATTAAATGTTGTTAAACATGGCAAAAGGTGAAGCATAATTAAACTACCTATCTAGGCAAGTTTAAATGAGGCAGGAACACCAAACAACAATTCCAGAAAATCCTCATATGCATATTTCGAATTTGCTACTGTTCTGCCCTAAACACAATTTTAATGTTGTTAAACAGCAAAATAAAGTGCACCATGTTAATCAATGCATTTTCCTAGCCCATTTACATATAATGAACATTAAATTTGGAGTTGCGGTTATAAAGTTATGAAATAAAACATTTTAACGTGGAATTTGAGCAAATTTAAACAAACAACATTTTAAACATTTCAAACATGGATGAAAGTGGCATAATGTGAAACTAGATGAAAAACTAAGCATTTTTCATATATAAATTATTTTAAACTGATGCACGGTTGTGGAGTTATTAAATGCATGAACTCTATGGACTTTTCTGTAAAACAGTAATTTACTAGATAAATAGCAAAATCGCCGAACTGGGAAACACATGATATGGGCCGCATCTGGCTGGGCCAACAGGAGCAGGGGCGCTGGAGGCTCACCATGGGCCAGCAGGCCGGCTGGGGATGCTGGCTGTGCTGGGCCTTGGCGCAAGAAGTGGCCCAGGCGCGGGACGACAGAGTCAACGGGCACGGGCGAGCGTTCTCCTGCTCGATTCTGAAGAACAGGAACAGCAGGCGCTAGCGATGTGGGAGACGACGCAAGGAGGCGTTCAAAGCAGAGGAGGCAGGACGAGGGCGCATGGGAACCGGCCGGATCCGAGGCCACGACGGCGAAGCAGAGGAGATCTGGGTCGGACGCGAACTTGACGGCGGCTGGGACGAGCGGGCGCTCGCTAGATGCGTCGTCCCCCTCACACAGCAGAAGCAGGGGAGGCCGTCAGGGTCTGGGCGGCGCCTTGGGACCTGGACGGCGAGGTAGGAGGCGGCAGCTTGGCGCGTTTCGAGGAAAGGCAACGCCGAAACAGGGTCGTCTTGGTAGCCTGGCTGTGAGGAGGAGCTCGAGCGATAGGGACGGCTTCAGCTGATGGTTCTCTGACGGAAAAAGGAAACGAGACAGAGAAGTGAGAGGGAGAAGAGAGAAGCAGGAAAGGAAGGGGCGGCGCAGGGCTTATCTGCTGGTGGTGGTTGCCGGCGGCGAGGACGGTGGCGCGAGGTGGAGGAGCGCTCGGGCGCTCGGGCACTGCTGCTGCTCCAAGCGGCAGCCATGGTTCCCTGCGAGGAACAACGGACGGGGGAGGCGCTGTCAGGGAGGAGCAGCGTGAGGAGGGAAGGAAGAGCAGGGAGGAAGGGCATGTTCCTGTGTGCTCGGGGTGAGGGCACCATGGACAGAGTGGAGGGGGCTTGAGCTCCTGGTTGCTGCTGGAGGACGAAGGGGTCCTGGTCGGTGGCTTCGATTTCCGGTGGGAGAAGTGGCTCGGGGTCGAGGACGAGCTCCTGGCCCGAGGGATGGGGTGGATCGAGCAGAGGCCGGGTGATGGTTGGATGGGGATGGATCCCAAGGAAGAGGATCGGGGTGGTGGCGGCGCCGAGGAAAACGAGGGAGGCACGAGAGGATGGTGGTTGGATGTGGGTGATCCCGATGGGGATTGAGCGGGTGGCGGCGCGATGGGACAAGGAGCCTAGGTTTTAGGGTTAGACCAATAGGACTATATATATAGAAAAGGAGGGCTAAGTTTGGACCCTCTGATTTGCATCGGACGGTCAAGATACAAAGGTTAAGAGAGATCAAATAATAAACCGAAGATGTTAGAGGGATGTTTGGGGATGATCCGAATACAATGGTGACGACTGCCCGGATCGAGTTCGAGGAAGTCTTGGACACGCACGCAAAGGGGGTTAGGCGGTCACGGTGAAGAGGGAAGCAAAAACCCGATGAGACTCAGAACCGTCAACTAAGGCAAAGCGGTCCGAGGGACGGTGATGAAGGCAAAGGGAGAAACGGCAACGACGAGCAAATGCAAGTTTTGAAAAATGATGGTGACGAAGTGCCGATGCAATGCAGATGATGCTATGAGATGAAATGCATGACATGAACAAAATGCAAAACAAAAGACAAAACCCAACCACAAAGGAAATATCATATCGCATCTCCGGAAAAGGCAAGAGTTGGAGTTACGAATATGGAAAGTTGTATCCGGGGCGTTACAGCACAATGGTAGTGAGATAATGTGATGCAACACTAGAGGTGCCACGTGGAGCGTTTAACTGGTCAACTAGTCATGTCATGAGCAAATACAAAGCTGTACGGTGAGCCTGTGACTGTATAATAACCACTAAACATAAATGGTGACCGTAATGAGTGGATTCTGAAGTCCAATGTATGTATCGTGCTTTCGCTTCAAATACAATGATCGTCATTCCATATATCACGAGAGAAAGATGAAACATGCGTGAATTTTCTGGGGGCTTACTTTTAGAAGACCCGGAGATAGTTTTGTGTGCATACGTGAAAGGGGAGTACATGGGGGTATGCGATGGAGAGAGAGATGCTTTTCGTTTCTCTTTCTTATGACTAACTTTGTATATAGTATAAAAATATACAAATTCACATTGCGGAATAAATATCATTGTGGGCACCATGCAATGCAAATTAGCGTTCGTACTCCTCCATATAACTTTGTAATGTTGTATATATGTAGAAACTCTAAAATAATTTTTTGGCCACACTTTATTCAAAAGGAATGTTGTATGCAAAATAAACGTGAAGAGAGGGCTTTTTAGATCAATGGGGTACATGATGTAACATGTGTGAATGTGTAGTTGATGCATTTGGCGGGGCCTAGAGAGGTATGTGTGTGTATTACGTATTCAAGAGAGGCATGGATAGAGGGGCCGACGGGGTGGGGGGCGTGGGAGAGATAGCACGAGAAATGAGAGTGGTCTAGAGAGAGAGACGAATATGACGTCACGACAAGAGATTCCATTCCCTTGAGTGTGTATATGCAAGGAGGGAGGGAATAGAGGCACTAGGAGAAATTTTTTTCGTGTGTGGTGTTTGTGTTGGTATGTGTGGGTGTGAGAAGATAATGAGACGTGGGGGAAGAGGGTGTGTCACCGCGTGAGGTCCGGTGGGTCGAGGTGAGGCCCTTCGTTCGGTTCCGTCCTGCGCCACATTGGTCGGCCCGTGACACAGTTAGGAAGACCCATGGATGACTAGTCGTACAAGACAAAGATAGCAGAATTGTGAAGGACTCTGTGTCCACTGACAAAGCCGGCTAGGATTTGTAACCCTAGGTTCTCGGACTAAGGTAACCCCTTTATCTCTGATACTACTATTCATCCAACCTAACATTAAGGGTCATCCTAGAGAATGCTCTACTAGAATCATACTCGTCGACTAGGAAGAGAGGTCTGAGACAATGCGTGAGAGACAGGCCTAAAGATAATGTGCGTACATGAGACACGTAGGCAGGTCCATGTATATAGAAAGGGTCGATGGGGATTGTGCGTGTGTATGTTTGCGAGAGTAAGAGTGCTTATGATAAAGGTTAGTGAAAACAGTTGTAAATGGTTACGAGAGGGAGGGAGGGTTATATCTAGAGCATGTGTGCGAGAAAGACACCTCGGGAGAGAGTGTGTGAGCATGTGTGAGAGACCACCGATGGAGAGTGAAACTACACGTAAAAGACTGCTGTACACATTGATTAAAGATATAAATTGTGTCCAAATATTAGGATGGGATCATGATATTTGCAATCGCGTAAGGAGCGGTCATTGATCCATCAAACATCTAGATTCTATCAAATTTGAGCATGTCTATGTTATTATTCGACACAATTGATCCACACAGTTAGTATTTTGAACTCCAGACAATGCATCACTTTAGCAAATCGAATATAAACGTGAGTATAGTTCATGTTGTGTGTGTAAAGCACATTATACATACGAAAGTTACACACTGAACATTATAAATAGCTACCTATGAACTAGCATACATTTGAATTCAACTTAAGGTGGTTTAAAAAAATTGAATTCAACATGAAGCCTATTCAATTATTTGAATTTGATATCATCGCATTTGTAAACCATACCTAAATTATGGGGGCACCAATCTTTGCTCTGATTTTGTACATAATAGCATAGGTAGTCGTGTACAAAATAGATTCAAATTTAGCTCCTCCATTCCAAAATAATCGTAGTTATAGGATTTTCAAGTGTCAAAATTTCAAAAAGAAGTGGATAATTTAACGAGGTTTTCAAACATACAAGGTCAAATATAACATTGTCTATTTAGGTCAATCCTAATAGTTCAAGAGTACTCTAAACGTGAATGCTTGTGTTTCAAAATTTCGAACGAAGCACCAAAAGAGCCTCTACTACTTGAAACACTTTGAGACCAATGTTTGGTAGTACAAGGAAATTACTTTTCTAAGAACTCCGACCGTGAAACCTACCGCCCGACGTCCAAAGGTCTAAACAGGGCAGGTTTGTAGTTTCATCTAGGCGCCATAACCGCCTCGAAAAACTTTCATACACAATGGCCGCCTAAGCACACATGCGCGCAGCCGAAATCGCTCCCGCCCACTATTTGGGACATCTGGGATTACCATCCTACCCCCGACCCGCAGTAGGTCCGAAATTTAAGAGGGGGGCAAAGTTTGTACTTCCCCCAAAATTCAAACAAGTGCGTCCCATCTTTTGTTCAAAAAATCCAAAAACAAGCGCGGACCAGACCGAAACATGGTTCCCCCCACCTGTTCGATTCCCCATTCATACTCCGTGGGTGCCAAAACTACCTCTCCACCAGCCGCGAAACCCCGGCGTCCTCCGTCCGCCACCCCATCCCACCCATCAACCACCGCCCTCCTCCATCACGCTGGAGCTGATACCCCGACGTCCTCGTCCACCGCAACCTCAACCACACTGCCCTCCACAGCTAGTAGTTGAAGCCGAGGCCGAGCCGTCCGTACCCGAGCTAGTTCAACCACGCCATCCTGCGCCTCACCGCTGCCGCTCCAACTTCGCCACCCTCCACCGAATCGGAGCTGTTCCTGCTACGCCGTCCTTCGCCGCCTCGGATCTGCTTCCCCTCCGTCGACATACGGCCACGGCAACACTGTCAATAATTTGGCCATGGGCTCGTCCAAGCCTGCACCCTCCAGAACATCAGTTTCCCCGATAAAAAGAAGAAGATCAGCGCGACATGTGGAGGTGACCACACCGGCAACCGAAAATGGTACTCCTCTTCCCTTATTCGTGCAAATCTTACGTGTCTGCTTGCACGGTATTCATCCCATAGAAGACACTAGTTGACTGATTCTTCTTGATACTAGATGTTCCTAGTAACTCGCGATGCACAAGGTTTCTCCTCATATACTATTTCACCTTAGCTAGAGGTCCGTCGCCCCCCTGAATTTCAATTTCTGGCCAGTTGATTCCCAATTAAAGGAAGCTTTCCCCGGCGTAACAGGCGCTAGTACGCCTATTACGCCGGGTAAGCAGCGCCTTGGTGTTTATCTTAGGGGCGTGTGCGTCCTAGAGCTACTGGCGCCCGATCTGGAGGCCGGCTGGGATTAAAGGGATGGCCTGGGGGCGTTGCCAAGCACGGCGGTGGTGTGAGGTCGAGGGGAGGGTGGGGCGGCAGAGGCAGGGGTCTGGGCTGGTGGTCGCTGGCGGTTCGAGAAAGATCGTCAATAGTGACTGGCGGGGGGTAGACGAAGGCCATCTGCCCGTTCCTTATAGATCGGACGGTTCATTAAAAAAATCGACTAACCTATTTATTTTCGATCATTGTTATCTTAGATATGACCACATGCGGTGGTATCTTTGGAGGAGTACTGCATTTCTGTGCTCATATATTACAAAATCATACGGAGTAGAATCTAATTTTGTTTGCCATGCAATGTTGTAGAGCTATCATATGTCTCTGTCATTTATTTTTCAGCCGTCGCTATCTCGCTACTTTTACGATTGCACTAGTTACGCACACACTTCACCCATACTCTCACTATTGTGTTTTTATGCAAGGGTATTTCAGAGTCTGCCGAAAGAGAAGCAAAAAAGATAAGAGAGAAGTTGAACCAACTTTCTTCATGGTTAGGCACGACACATTACAACGCTATAAAGGGTGCAGGGTCAGCAGATGGAGATGGTAAACGTAGCTCTGGAGTTGATGACCTCGCTCGCAATGAACCACCATCCCAGGTGCTTGCTTTAACTTCACGGTGTCATATGTGGTTTCATGTTCCATATGGTGTCTAGCTTGTATTCGAAAGGCCGAAGTCGGTCTTTGGGGCTATTTGGTTCTAGGCCTAGCATTGCCAAACTTTGCCACATATTTTTGCCAAGCTTGCCTAAGGTTAGTTCATCAAAATGAAAACCACAAGTTGGCAAGCCTAAGGTAACCTTGCCACATTTTTTGTGTGTATGCCATGTGGGGTCCAAGTGTGGCTTGCCTAAGGTGTGGCTTGAACCAAACACTCACCTAAGTTAGTCAAACTTGCCTAGCTTTAGGTGTGGCAGCATTTGGCAAAGTTAGTCACAAACCAAACAACCCCAAGATAAGGAAAGATATTTTTTTACATGAACCACCATCCCGTGAGCACCAGAAGACAAATAGCTAGTCAAGGCACTGGCCGAGCCAGTGACAAGCCCAACAAAGATAGGCATCACCTGGAAGCCAACTAAAAAGTTGCGATGGTGGCGAAGCAGCCCGCCTCCAACCAGGCTCTCAGGTCCTAGATGATCATGCTCACCACTCCAGCCGGATGTCTAGCTTGTATTGCTTCCAATTTGGTTAAATTGCATCTGCTTAGCTTACACATTATACCTTTGAATATGACATGCCTTTCTGTTTTTGGTACATACTAGTACATCTGTGTATTAACCATGTTCTTACATCAAACAAATGTTCTTGTGTATCCCTCCTCTATCACTTATGATGAGGCAGGCAGGCAAGGTGTAACATCCCAATATTCTAAATTTTGGAATGTTATAATAAATAGATAGATTTGATTGATTGATTGTGTGAAATTGAGTGAAATTCGAAACTTTTTGAAAGTTAAATGAGAGGGAACAAAAGGACTTTCCCAAACTTTCATTTTGCATTCGTGATCTCCGTGAATTCAAATTCTTTTCACCACAAAACCCTGGAGAGAAGATGACATGACTTCTTCCATTTATTTAAATGACAAGGGGTGTTGAAAATATTTGAATTTCATTTGGGAAATATTTCTAACCCAGGAACTTTATGCAACTCAATGATTTTCACGAGCGAAGATAAAATGACTTCTTCAAAACATATGAAATATGAGTTGGGAGTTTCAAAGAATTAAATTCAAAGTTCTTTTGAATTTATTTTTCAATTGGAGTTATTTGAGTTTTATTCAAATTATTTTCTCCAAAAATAAAATATATGGAAAATAGGGTAACATGATTCCCTACATCAGAAAATTGGAGAGAAATAATTATGAATTAATTTTGGTACTTTTAAAATGTTTTTTACTGGATTTTACTAGGGCAGAAGCACTCTTTGCTTTATTTGAATTTGTGCGTATTTTATTTGACTTTGAAAAAAGTTCAAGTCGTAGAAAATCTTTTTCTGAAAATTTTGATATATTATATGCCTATATAATATTTTATTTATTTGGTCTTTATTATTTTTATTTTTCCTGGTAAAATGTTTATATAAAAAAACTTCCGCCGTCATTGGCCGCCCAGCCTCTCACCAGCCCAGCCCAGCGCGCCTTCCTCCCGAAGGGAGTTCGCCTTGACCAAGACGCCGTTCGCCATTGCCGCTGCCGTGACCGACCCGGCCACCTCCGGCCGCCTTGCCCCCTCCTCCACTCAACCCCTCGCCCCCCTCTACATAAGCTCACGCCGCCGCCGCTTTTTCCTCTCTACTGCGCCGCGCCGCCCCCTCCCGCATCTCGCCGAGCCACCGCTGCCGCACTCACCGGGATCCGCCGCCGCCGGCGAGATCCGCTTGCCGCTTCCGCTCCGTCCCTTCGTCGTGGACTGCCGCCGACGCCTCCATCCACCTCGCCTTGCCGCGTCGCCCCTCCCCGTCCACTCAGCCCTCGCCGCCGGCCACCAGAGCCGCCGCTCCGGTCAAGCCCAAGCCGCCCACTGTTGCCAGAGTTCAACCTCACCGCCGTCGGTTTTCAAAGAAAACCACCCCGACTGATAAAACCGTTGCCCCGGTTCGAATCGGTTTATTTTTTGTTTAGTTCGGTTTTCTGAAAACCCTAGAATTGTTTTTTTAGGTTTAATATTTAACGAACGTTTTCTGTTTAGTTAGTTTTAGTGAACGTTTTCGTTCTGTAGATCTGTGTAGCGAACGTTCGTTTGATAGGATTTTTCTTTTTCTTTTTATTTTCGGCCAGGGACCAGTCTGCGAATATTTTATTTACAAATTAGCCCCGGTACTTCAAACGCTCACAACTTTTTGTCCGTTTATCCAAATCCAATGAAACCAACGCCCACTTCTTCGTTACGATCTCCTCTCTCCAGTAAAACAACTTAAATATGTGTTTGAAAGTCTAAAATATGAATTTCAAACAGTTTAGTATTTGAACTTCGTCTGATCATAACTTGAGTTTTATAACTCCGATTTGAGTGATTCTTTTTGCAACTCGAAGCTCTTGACCTAAAATTTCTGATAAGGCCAAATGCACTTAATTTTTGTACTGTTAGAAATTGTTTTATGCTGCAAGAATTATTTGCTTGGTTTTGATGTTTTCCGAATCGTACTCTTTGTTCTTTCCGATCTTTTGAGTGATTGCTTATGTGTGGTTACCATTGCTTGCTTGCAATAGATTGACCAGAGAGTGATGAGTAGAACTATCAGGAGTTTTGAGTGCGAATCATCTTCATCAACATTGCAGGCAAGTTCACACTTTCATCATACCTCCTATTTACCCAGTTTTATTGCATTAGTTCAATCCTCCAAACAATTGCATGATTAGGTTCTGAATTAAATTGTTTGTTTTGGGAAGTAGATTGAGGTAGTACCTATTACCTATTTTATTTTCAAACCCTTGGGAGTTACTTCTACGTTTGCTTATTATGCCATGCTATGCTCGTAGACGTGGATTGGGTGAGTGAATTTCCATGACAGATGTGAGATTGTTAATTAATGGTTTATTTAAGGTGGCAACTTAAACACACATCTGGGTGGATTGAGGAACCTGGTTTCCAGGACTTGCCTGTTTTTCTTCGGACCGCCACCCAGGCTCAAAGGGATCATGAGATTATTCAAACTAGAAACTTCCGTGTGCAGCCACAAGCCATTATGGGCTCTTGCATAGTTGATTAAGTCATGCGAACTCTTACGGGTAGACTAGAGATGTAGGGGAAAGTAGGTGTACCGGTCTACCCTTTATGTAAGGTGCTAGCGCTTCCTAAAGACTATGTCTCGGTCATCTGTTTCTCAAACATCATTTAGTGCGAGAAATACAACGGAGGCGATCGAGTCTTGTGGGGAAAGTGCGCAAACCTCTGCAGAGTGTATAAACTAATCATGGTTAGCCATGTCCCCGGTTATGGACAACTTGAGTATCTAGTACTTGGATATCATATGAATCTCGTCATGTTACTTCTAATTAATATTGTTGGGTTATTAATGAGTACTTTTAATTGGGATTGAGAATGCTGTCAACCATTCTCAATGTTTAACAGCCACCATGATATTTAAATAAAATCTATTCCTTTGCAGTAGGGAAAAATTGGCTTTTCGCAAAAACATTATAACCATAGAGCCTCCACCAGCCAAATATGCATGTAGTGATAGCCTTTATTCATCATTGCTCTATGGTGCGAATTTGCCAATACATTCAATGTCTTGACCCTTTAATGGCTGCAACGTCTCATGTTGCGAGGATCTTCTGACAGTAAGTGTTACGTTAGGGTTATGATTTCTACACTCAACTTTGCCATTGGTGTTGATGGGAATCCACAACCTTGTTACTTTCGCTATTTGGATTGAGGTAATAGTATTTACGTTACTTTATACATGTGATTTACCTCTGTTATAAATCCTCGAGTCTTGTGTGTGTCGACATACCGATCGAGGATGACACTTAAGCACAGAGACTTGATCCATTCGGGTCGGGTCGCTTCAAGATGGTATCAGAGCACATGTTGACTGTAGGACGTGACCCTAGAAACTGGCAAGCCCATAGGAAAGATTTTCTCTAAAATTTTCTTTTTCAAAAAGATCTTTTACTTCTCTTCTCTTCTGAGCTTATTCAAATATTCCCTTTTAGTGAGACCATACCTCTTTTCCCTTTTGACCACTCGAAGATTCGACTGATGAGACCACTCCAAGAAGGACCAGATATCGGACAACTAAGCCCACTTCGGAATGAAGAGAATTTTACTGAGCATTATAAGGATGGAAACTACGACGGATAAAGACTTCAAAGACTAGGAGAATATGAAGAATGTCCAGATTTGGTATGACCAAGGAAAGCTACCCTTATGGAACTTTTCATGCTATTGAAGCTGTCAATACCCGAGAACAAGGTGTATCGGAGAAGGACCGGAACATGGAGCATTGGAACCCAAAGTTTTGTCAAGAAAACCCTGAGGCAGGAGATATCAACTATGGAATGATAGCTCATGGAAATGACAAGAGCAAAAGCATGACTATCCAAGATGTTATTGCCCTCTTATGCTATTGCCACCATGCTGAGTTAAGCATGCATTTCTTCAGAAGGATTGGATGGTAGAAGGATAATGGAGCATTTATTAGCAAAGGATGAAGTTTTAACCTTAGCTGGTGTATCGCCAGGATCTGGAGTATTACATGAAGAAGTTTAAGACGGACCTTCAGGGAGCAGTATTTGATAAGGAAGCATTTCGTGAAGAACTCAAAACACAGAAGCTGAAAGTAGCCAAGCTGGAGAAGCTAAAACCTCGAGATACCGGAGATTTGTCAGGAAGGATACTAGGACCATGGTTCATGCCAAGGATGTTGAAACCCGGAAGTTTGGAACGCAACTCTAGAATATTAAAGGATTTCATGGGAGACTTCACGTCAATAGAGATGATCTCGCAAAAGAACTTGAGAAAGGACAAGTATGATCGAAAGAAGCTATCAGAGACATCAACAAGACTTGAAGAGTTTGATGACGTTGAGATCTATAGACCATTAGAAGACTCAACCCCTGTTACATACTTACGTTGGATGCGACGATTGTGAGCTGTCATTTGTTTGTTGTTTTTCCGACAGCCACAATAAAATCTGCCTTTTCAAAAATTTTGTTTGTATTGTGTGCATCCCTTTCTATCTCTCTTATCCCACCCCAATACCCTTGGACCTAATAGAGGATGAATGGAGATGAGCTCGTATTTTCTGGACAAATGAGTCAATTGGAGACGGACCAATGGATTCAGAACATGGAGGATCACATGGAGAATAACCCTATAGCCGGAAAGGATATGACCCAGCATGCTCTAAAGTGCTTTGAAAAGAGGTGCTGCTACTTGGTGGAGGATGTACCAAAACATCAATGGATGGCAAAGAGTAACCACTTGAGAAGAATTTAAGTTGACTCTGCAAAGGTCTCGTCTTGTGTCCCAGAAGTTGAGGCCTTATGGAAAGTATATGAAGAAACCTTGTGCATACATGCTTTGTGGAGAAATAGGAGACAACCATAAAGAAAACAAGGACGAATACCCTCATAAGCGGGGGATTACCAAAGGAGTTAGCCAAGGATCTCAGGGAACTTCGGTTGGAGATTGTTCCCAAAGGTTTTGTTGCAGCAATGGAAGTTCAGTCTACATTGTTGGGAAAGATCCGGGAAGCTCAGAAGTATGACAAAGAGATTGCTGAGATAAAAGAAAGGATGAACAAAGGAAAGGCCAAAGGTTTTCGTAAAGATGAGCACGACACCTTATGGTTCGAGGACCGTGTATATGTTCCCAATAATGCAAAGATCATGAAGTAAATACTTCAGGAGGCTCATGACTCACCATACTCGATTTGCCCTGGAAACACCAAGATGTATTTGGATTTGAAGGAGTGTTTCTGGTGGACTGGTACGAAGAAGGATATTGCGGAGTATGTAGTCGTAGTGATGTATGCCACAGAGTAAAGACAGAGCATCAGAAGCTAGCAGGATTACTACAGCCTATGCTGATACCCGAATAGAAGTGGGATAAGCTTGGCATGGATTTCATTACCGGATTTCCTGAAACCTGAACGGGATATGACTCTATCTGGGTAGTATTTGATTCGCTTGACCAAAGTGGCTCACTTTATCCCAGTGAAACCCACCTATACAAGCGAGAAGTTGGCCAAGATAGACCAGGATCGTATGTCTGCATGGAGTTCCGAGGACCATCGCATCAGATAGAGGAACACAGTTTACCTCAAAGTTTTGGAATCAGCTGCACCAGACTTTGGGTACTAGGCTAGAGTTCAGTACAGTCTTTCATCCACAGAGAAATGGATAAACCGAGAGAGTCAATCAGATTCTGGAGGACATGTTGAGAGCGTGTGCGCTAGATTATGGATCTAGTAGTGTTGATACTCTACCTTACGTGGAGTTCCCATACAACAACAGTTACCCAGCCAGTTTGAAGATGGCCCCTTTTTGAGATTTGTATGGGAGAAGGGGCCAGACACCGTTGATGTGGGATGAAGTTGGAGACCGTCAGTGGTTTGGATCAAATGTGGTCAAGGATTCAGAAGAGAATGTTAAGTTGCTTCGAGATAGACTGAAGGTAGCTCGGTCCTAGCAGAAGAGTTATGCAGACTCAAAAACGCAAGGAGGAATTCTATGAAATTGGAGACAGAGCATGTCTTCATGTGTCCCCTCTGCGAGGAGTTAAACGATCTGGAGTTAAGGGAAAGTTAGCCCTAGATTTGTAGGACCATACCGAGTTTTGGAGCGTATGGGAGAAGTGGCTAACAAGTTGGAGTCACCCGAAGGACTGTCAGGAGTTCATGATGTGTTTCACGTTTCCCAGTTGAAGAAGTGCCATGCAGAGATGGCCAATATTCCCCTGTAAGGATGCTTGACCCTGGAAAGGATAATAATGTTCAACGAAGTGGAGTATGGACTTCATAAGTATGAGTTTTTATCTTGGTACGTGGGACATCCCACGAGGATGAAGAGATGTATTGCTATTGGATATAAAGGAGGTATGATGTTGGAAATATGGATCAATGGAAATTCCATGCTGGGTCTGAGTAATCATGTCCTAGTTTGGTGCCAATAGAATGCAGGAAGACATTACAATTGGATGGATTTTAAGTATGCTAGGAAGATGGAAGTTGAATGTTGGAATAACGATCAGTTGCCTAGAGGATGAGTTCAAGGTTTACAAGTGATGAGATGGGCCATAACCCACAGGCCCCAGGACCTGCCAAGAAGCAAGCACGCTCTTGCTGAAGGAAAAACCGTGGAAGAAGTTACGATTTTATCAAACCGACGATTCTATAGGAGTTTGCGCAAAACCAGAGAGTTGTTAAGGAACAATAGATGTTTGTTTGGCTTGGAGAATCAATGGATTTATCTGAACTTAGTTCATTGACAAGAGAAATTCTGCAATGCTTGTGAGGATGACCGACTGTTAGAATGCGAGATTTGCTAAACCATATACACGGTAATGATTTGGGTGCGGGATGGATTGATCACCATACCGACTTACTCTTATTATTCGCCTTGCTATATGGGATGGTAAATGTGAGTGACTTACCTATAGTAGAGAGATGACGATCAAAACCTTGTTTAAACCTTAGAATGGTATGATAGTTTTCCCCTGTACAAGGCAGTTGTTGCCAATCGTAGGTTATACGGTGAGGTTCAGCCCAAACCCATTTCCTGCAGGAGAAACCATAAATGGTTGACCACCATGAGATATCGATAGCTGTTTAGTATTGGCGCCAGACCCGTCAGCTAAGAAGACCCAATCAAGGAATAACCTTACCAAGATGAAAGGACAGAAGAATTGCGGTAAAGGTTATGCCACCACCAAAAGAGCCCAGAGATGGAATTTCCCGAGATCTGGGAAGACCGACACTGTCAACAATAAGGATGTAGTATATGAGTTTTGATGGAACCGTAACCATGCTTCTAAGGGTGGTAGCACTCGAGACCCCGGAGACGATCGATGGATTCTGAAGACCCCCGAACCCTAACCTATTTCTTGCTAGCCTCTCCGAATCTCGAGGACGAGATTCATTTTAAGGGTGGTAGTCTTGTAACATCCCAAAATTCTAAATTTTGGAATGTTATAATAAATAGATAGATTTGATTGATTCTTTGATTGATTGTGTGAAATTGAGTGAAATTCGTAACTTTTTGAAAGTTAAATGAGAGAGAATAAAAGGACTTTCCCAAACTTTCATTTTGCATTCGTGATCTCCGTGAATTAAAATTCTTTTCACCACAAAACCCTGGAGAGAAGATGACATGACTTCTTCCATTTATTTAAATGACAAGGGGTGTTGAAAATATTTGAATTTCATTTGGGAAATATTTCTAACCCAGGAACTTTATGCAACTCAATGATTTTCACGAGCGAAGATAAAATGACTTCTTCAAAACATATGAAATATGAGTTGGGAGTTTCAAAGAATTAAAATCAAAGTTCTTTTGAATTTATTTTTCAATTTGGAGTTATTTGAGTTTTTATTCAAATTATTTTTCTCCAAAAATAAAATATATGGAAAATAGGGTAACATGATTCCCTACATCAGGAAATTGGAGAGAAATAAATTTTAATTAATTTTGGTACTTTTAAAATGTTTTTACTGGATTTTACTAGGGCAGAAGCACTCTTTGCTTTATTTGAATTTGTGCGTATTTTATTTGACTTTGAAAAAATGTTCAAGTCGTAGAAAATCTTTTTCTGAAAATTCTGATATATTATATGCCTATATAATATTTTATTTATTTGGTCTTTATTATTTTTATTTTGCCTGGTAAAATGTTTATATAAAAAACTTCTTAGTCGACTAGGCATTGACTCCTCACCTAGGCCCAGCCCACCAAGACCGCCTTCCTCCCGGCGAGAGTCCGCCCAAGACGCCGTTCGCCCGCCAGTGACCGACCAGCCACCTTGGCCGCCTTGCCCCCTCCTCCACGCAACCCTCGCCCCTCTACATAAGCTCGCGCGCCGCCGCTTTTCCTCGCTGCGCCGCGCCGCCCTCTCCCGCATCTCGCCGAGCCACCGCCGCCAGACTCGCATGGGATCCGCGCCGCCCGGCGAGATCGCTTCTTGCCGCCGCAAATCATTAACCGTCGTGGACCGCCGCCGACGCCTCCATCCACCTCGCCTTGCCGCGTCGCCCCTCCCGTCCACTCAGCCCTCGCCGCCGGCCACCGGAGCCACCGCTCTGGTCAAGCCCGAGCCGCCCGCTGTCGCCGGAGTTCAACCTCGCCGCTGCCGGTTTTCGAAGAAAACCGCCCCGACCGGTAAAACCATTGCCCCGGTTCGAATCGTTTTATTTTCTGTTTAGTTTGGTTTTCTGAAAACCCTAGAATTGTTTTTTTAGGTTTAATATTTAACGAACGTTTTCTGTTTAGTTAGTTTTAGTGAACGTTTTCGTTCTGTAGATCTGTGTAGCGAACGTTCGTTTGATAGGATTTTTCTTTTTCTTTTTATTTTCGGCCAGGGACCCGTCTGCGAATATTTTATTTACAGATTAGCCCCTGGACTTCAAACGCTCACAACTTTTTGTCCGTTTATCCAAATCCAACGAAACCAACGCCCACTTCTTCGTTACGATCTCCACTATCCAGTAAAACAACTTAAATATGTTTTTGAAAGTCTAAAATATGAATTTCAAGCAGTTTAGTATTTGAACTTCGTTTGATCATAACTTGAGTTTTATAACTCCGATTTGAGTGATTCTTTTTGCAACTCAAAGCTCTTGACCTAAACTTTCTGATAAGGCCAAATCACTTAATTTTGGTACTGTTAGAAATTGTTTTATGCTGCAATAATTATTTGCTTGGTTTTGATGTTTTCCGAATCGTACTCTTAGTTCTTTCCGATTTTGAGTGATTGCTTATGTGTGGTTACCATTGCTTGCTCGCAATAGATTGGCCGGAGAGTGTCGAGTAGAACTATCAGGAGTTTTGAGTGCGAATCATCTTCATCAACATTGCAGGCAAGTTCACACTTTGATCATACCTCCTATTTACCCAGTTTTATTGCATTAGTTCAATCCTCCAAACAATTGCATGATTAGGTTCTGAATTAAATTGTGGGTTTTGGGAAGTAGATTGAGGTAGTACCTATTACCTGTTTTATTTTCAAACCCTTGGGAGTTACTTCTACGTTTTCTTATTATGCCATGCTATGCTCGTAGACGTGGATTGGGTGAGTGAATTTCCATGACAGATGTGAGATTGTTAATTAATGGTTTATTTAAGGTAGCAACTTAAACACACATCTGGGTGGATTGAGGCACCTGGTTTCCAGGACTTGCCTGTTTTTCTTCGGACCCCCACCCAGGCTCAAAGGGATCATGAGATTATTCAAACTAGAAACTTACGTGTGTAGCCACAAGCCATTATGGGCTCTGGCATAGTTGATTAAGTCGTGCGAACTCTTACGGGTAGACTAGCAGATGTAGGGGAAAGTAGGTGTACCGGTCTACCCTTTATGTAAGGTGCTAGCGCTTCCTAAAGACTATGTCTCGGTCATCCGTTTCTCAAACATCATTTAGTGCGAGAAATACAACGGAGGCGATCGAGTCTTGTGGGGAAAAGTGCGCAAACCTCTGCAGAGTGTATAAACTAATCATGGTTAGCCGTGTCCCCGGTTATGGACAACTTGAGTATCTAGTACTTGGATATCATATGAATCTTTTCATGTTACTTCTAATTAATATTGTTGGGTTATTAATGAGTACTTTTAATTGGGATTGAGAATGCTGTCAACCATTCTCAATGTTTAACAACCACCATGATAGTTAAATAAAATCTATTCCTTTGTAGTAGGGAAAAATTGGCTTTTCGCAAAAACATTATAACCATAGAGCCTCCACCAGCCAAATATGCATGTAGTGATAGCCTTTATTCATCATTGCTCTATGGTGTGAATTTGCCAGTACATTCAATGTACTAAGCCTTTGTGGCTGCAACATCTCATGTTGCAGGATCTTATGATTTCTACGCTCAACTTTGCCGTTGGTGTTGATGGGAATCCACAACCTTGTTACTTCCGCTATTTGGATTGAGGTAATAGTATTTACGTTACTTTATACATGTGATTTACCTCTGTTATAAATCCTCGAGTACTGTGTGTGTCAGCATACCGATCCAGGGATGACACTTAAGCACAAAGACTTGATCCATTTGGGTCGGGTCTCTACACAAGGGGACTACTCCTCATTTAAGGAATGCTGCGTCAGCCTCCCGACATGATTCTCAAGAAACAGAAATGCTAGATGAAGATAGTGAACGTAGCTCTGTAGTTAATTACAGCATTTCCCCTACACTAGCATCGCAAGTGCTTGCTCTAACTTGGCAGCGTGATATGCGGTTGCATGTTGCATATGGTGTCTAGATTATAGTTCTTCCAATCTGGTTAAACTGCATGTGCTAGTCTGCTTAGCTTATACATTATACCTGTTAATGTGACATGCCTTCCTGTATTTAGTACATAGTACATCTGTCTATTAAGCATGTCCTTACATAAAACTATTGTTTTTGTATCTGCATCAATCAATATGACGAGACACCTTTAGTATATGCGGTGCGATATTAGTTGCATCATCATATGATTTATAGCATCGCTGCTTTTAATTTGTTGAAATTCCATTTATGATGGGGCGCTTTTAACTTGGCAGAGTCATATTGGTTGCATCTTTCATGTGGTGTCTAGCTTGCATTGCTTCTTATTTGTTGGAATGGTTTCTGCTTAGTTTACACAAACAGTTGTGAACATGCCATGCCATCCTGTTTTTCGTACATATTCCATCCTGGTATCATGTGTTTGCCTTACATCGAAGTAGTGATTGTCAGTATCATGCATGAATGGGTTCTGAAGAGAGAATTTTATTGCTTTTTATTGTCGATTTTACTTGATAATTCAAAATGAATAAAGCGGAAGGAAGTTAGCAAGGCAGTGGATAAACCGATAATGGTGCTCCTTCCGAACGGAGGGCCTCTACAGTTTCTACTCCTCCACACCCCCAAGATGATTTCCAAGACAACACATGCATAGACACTCAACAATCTGTGTTTATGATGAGCACGTCTCCCCTAGTGCACCATCACCGGTGCTCCCTCTAACTTGGCACTGTTATATGTGGTTGCATGTTATGTGTGATGTCTAGATTGTATTGCTTCTAATTTTGTTGAACTCCATCTGCTTACTTTACACATTATACTTGAATAAGACACATGTTCCTGTTTCTAGAACATACAATATCTGTCTATCACACCATGTTCTTACATCAAATTACTACTGTTGTGTAACCTGCAACAATCACTTATCATAAGACATGTTTGACTTCGGAGTGTGATATAGGTTACATCTCGCATTCTTTTCTAGCTTGTACTACTAATTTGTTGAAATGGCACTTATGACGAGACAGTTTTAACTTGGTAGAGTGATATTCGTTGCATCTTTCATATGGTGTCTAGCTTTCATTGCTTCTAATTTGTTGAAATGCCTTCTCCTTAGTTTACACATCATAAGCTGTTAATATGCAATGTTGTGAATATGCAATGGCACTAATGACGAGAGACCTCTAACATGGTAGTGTGATGTTGTTTGCATCTTGCATATGACTTATTTCTTGTACTGCTTCACATTTGTTTAAACGCCATTTATGATGAGACACTGTTAACTTGGCAGAGTGGTATTTGTAGCATCTTTCATATGGTGTCTACCTTCCATTGCATTACTTCTAATTTGGTGAAATGTCTTCTTCTTAGTTTACACATCATAGTTCTGGTTATCTCTTCCATCCTGTTTTTCAGACATATTACATCCTCCTATCATGTGGTTGTCTAACATCAAAGTTCAGTTCGTCTACATCACACATCATTTTGTTCTGAAGAACTAAATTGTTATTGGTTTTTCTTGTCGGCTTGACTTAACATGGCACAGAGAAAGAGGAAGAAACACATAATGGCAGGGAATGAGAAGTGGACGAATCCTACAGATTCTGCTGGTACTGATGGTGCAATAGAAGGTCAAAGTCCACGGAAAATTCTACAAACACGGCATCCCATGCTACATGAGCTGCAAAAAAAGCCAAACAGAAACAAATAGCTGCCACCAAACAAGCATAGACAGCCCTAGTTCTTGCAACACCTACCACCATACTACCAGCTGCATGACTTACTCATGCGTCAACTGAGCTAGCAGCACGTTCCCAAGCTCCCTTGCCACCTGACACTACTTCCCAAGCGCTCTTGACACAAGACGAGTTGGCAATATCAGATGAACCTTGTGAGCTTCAACAGCAAGAAGCTAGTTGCTGGAGTCAAGTTATAGTTGCATGCTTCTTTATATGTAGTCTCACAGTTTGATGTACACTAACACTTCCTATGTTCGTTGTTGGGCTAGCACCTAGGCGCAAGAGGAAACAAACATCGGGGATAATGCTCGACAGGTTAACTAAATCTAGTGGAGGAAGAATGGAGATCTGTTTGAGGCAGGTTTAAAAAGGCCACGTGATGCTACAGAGTCAGCCAAGTTAGTATCAGAGGTAGCGGTTGCCGTTAGGTGTCATGTACGTATCCTCCCAACATGGATTCAGTACATGAATGACAAAGACGAAACCCAGTTCAAAACCTTCCTCGACCATTTATCTGTAAGTATGGTTATGTATGGAAACTAGTAATATCGTCTTGCTCTATCCCATACTTTCTAGGTTGCTGATAATGAGACTCCCGTAATTTTCAACAGATGAGGTTCAAGTTGGATAGCCAAGATGATGCAACCAGACAAGCTTGCACCCATGTTTTCAAGTCTGCTCTATGACAGTATTAGTATAACTTGAGGAAAACTCACTTTGAAGGCAAGGCTAATAGTGAACTTTCCCAAACATCTCTAGTGGAAAATATATCAGATGAAGACTGGAGGGGCCTTGTTAAACACTGGTCTGATCTGAAGTATCAGGTACATTATATATATGCGATCAGATCACATGTTGAAGTCCTATTTACGCATGTGCCACACAAATCTATATTCTTGTAGGTGAACTGTTCAAAGAACAAGGCCAACCGTATGAAAGTGATATTCCAATGCATTTACGCGGGATCTCGTAGCTATATTGCTGCTGCGAGGCTCTTGTAATTAGCTGCTGTTTCACTCTTTTTGCTGTACCATATTATCAGATCAATATTGACTTGTTCGAAATGCAGAGGAAAGCCCACAAGGACCAAAAAGTACCTGAAACAAATGCCATGGAAATCTTAAAGGACTGTCACACCAGCAAGAAGAAGGGCATGACTACACCAGTCAAAGCCGATGTTGTAAGTCCTTAATCCTCATGCCTTTTAACTACTACTTACTCTGACTTGTGCCTTGAACTGCATGGTTTGCAGCCAATGTCTATTACTCTTTTCAATTTTAGACACAATTGTCTTAGCGTATTATTGCACCTTACCAGGTTTAAAAGAGAGGAGTGATGTTCCATTGATCTTGACCCGTAATCTAGTTCCGTGTTGGACTTGCCCACACAACGTTACAATTGCCTGTTTGTCTGTTCTTAGTTGTTTTGTGATATGAATGATGTCATACTATGCTTACCGTATTATAAACTTCGTCTCTTTATCCTTAGCCCTCAATACAATGTGAAGAAATAGACAATACATTAGCGATGGTACATGGTCATATGTTTGGAACCTGGTTTTATTATGTACTTTGCAATAAAATACAACTAATATTTTACATGGGTTCACCAGATTAAGTTCTGTATATAGACCAAAGCTATTTTGTTTGGTTTTGCTGCCTCCTTAATATCTTCTGTTCTGGTACTACTAATGTAAAACCTCAACTTTTCAATGAGCAATGGAAAAAATGGTGGAACCGCCACCTTATGAAGGTGGCGAGGCAACTATAACCGCGATGTCAGCTCTTGCTGCAGTGGGTCAGTACATGTCCACTAACAGTGCCAAAAGCACGTTCCTGCGTAATAATGGGTTGGTTGTTAAGGCAATATCATCCAAACTGCCTCATGATCAAGATATGCAAGCTCAAAGCAATGTTGTATCTGCGCTCCATACACAAGTCCATTCCCTAACAGAGACCCTTTGTGAAACAAGGAGAGACATTGTTCGATGTCGTCAAGATATGCATGGTTTTGAAACCAGACTATCAGACATTTGCTATGTTGTTCAAGAGCCTAGGGGAAATGAAGGCGAGGGTTATGGTGCTCCATCGAACAATACAACATGAAAACATAACAGTCAGGTCAAATGAACTGGGCTTCTGAACTTCTGGTGGTGCATTTATCTGCTAGACTGTTAAGTTTTATGCCAACCTTCCTTTTGTTATATACTTGTAATTTGTTTTGGTGCGATACAAAATTTGTTCTTAACATGCAGCCACCAGCTGAAGAAAACAGCAAGCCATATTTGTATAGTGTAGGGTGTTCCCTATATTTGCACTGGTGGTGATCTTTGATGCTGAGTGGATGTAATCTGTGAAATTGCCTTAATAGCCTAGCATTAGTTTCGACCTTATTTATTTCCTAGTCTTCTTTTTCCCTGGTTTGCTAGTGGCCGCAACAACCATGGGCCATATATAGGCGGTAGGATCCATGGGTCTCCTACGGGTCGTCGATAAATGCGCCTCCAACAGGGCCATAGAATCGGTGGGCCCCGGGCCGTCGGATAAATGGGTCTACATGGGCCGTGCAGGCGTAATTGGTATCGGCCAAAGACGGTAGCGGGCGTTAACGAGCCGTAGGATAGCAAAGGCTTAATTCTATCACGGGCATAACGGGTTGTTAATGGGCCGAATATAGGGGACGGTGGAAGCGGTATAACGGGTTAACGAGCGAAGCGGGCTGACTCTTGCCATGGGCGAATTTGGCCCATTAGGGTAATGAGCCGAAGAAGGGCCGACTCTTGCCATGGGCGAATTTGGCCCATTAGGGAACAGCTAATAACGGGCGGAAGTAATCGAGGGCCGAAAAGGAGCCCAAGAATGTATGGGCCGTCAATAGGCCGAAAGCTAACACGGGCTGGAAACGGCCCATGTAAATCACGGGCCGTTAACGGGTACAAAGAAAATTACTATTCATTACGGGCTAGAGTCCTTTGTGGGCTGTAAAGGGCGAAGATCTGAAGGCCTCATATGGGCCGAAAGACGTCGTGGGCCATCCATGGTCCAAAAGTGAAATGGGCTGGTGCTATATTCGACGGCCCACATGATGTTGTTGGGCCGATTTCCTTTAGGGCCTAACGGGTCGTGAGTTAACGGGCCGTAAAATGGGCTATTTGCGAAGAGACCGTTAACAGGCTTTTCATGGGCCAGCCCGTTAACTTTTGACCAAGTCAAACGGGCCGGCTTTGTAAGATAAATATGCCAGTGGTGGGCCGTGGCACGTGTCGACATATCATAGGCGCCTATCTGACCCATTGACGAGCTGACACGTGTTTCGTCCGGCCAATAAGAATTTTACACATGGAAATTTCCCATTGGTCGGGGCTGTTAACGGTTTATCGGATCCAAAACCCGTCCCGATAGCTTAACGGCATTCCGTTATGGTGGATGCCATGTGTCGGTTACCCTTGACGAAAGCACTTCTATGACGCGCGATTTATCGTCATGGAAGTGGACACTTCCGTGATGATAATTTTGGTAATGTCATGGAACACTTTACGACAAAGACGGTATGACTATCTTGATTCTGTCATAAAATCGTCATGGATGTACATGCATGACGAAAAACGCGACCTACTGTGACAAACACGTATCATCACGGAAGTGTATTTTTTTTGTAGTGTGGCCAACGTGTATTGACATTGACCATTACTGTGAAGAACGAACTACAGGATGCAAATATCAAGCAAGCCGAAGAACTGAAGGATTTAAGAGCCCAATTATCGGATGCTTTGAAGGAGAATAAGAAGCTGAAAGGTGGCATATTCAGTATACTCTTTAACCTATCTTTCACACGGTCTCCTATTTTGAAAATTTGACAATTTTGCTTCTGTAGGTGTGCTAACCGGACGTCTCGAAGGAGAAGTGTATGGATTCCAAGGCGACCTGCTACAAGAGCTGTCCAAAGTGCACGAGCGAGCTCGGAAAGCATTTAGGAACATGGCTAAGGCTTTATGGCCGTCCGATCCCCTTCTAGAAAGTATGAAGGAGCTTGCGAATTTATTCAAGGGAGCTCGTCGCCGTTTGGAGCTATGCAAGATATCAGCATGTTGGGAAGGCGCTCGAGAAGCCTGGGCCATGGTGAAATCATGGTATACCAAGCTTGATCCGAATCATATGGCTGGGTTAGACCTCGTGGACCATATGGATAAGAAATTCCTGTTATCTTAGTGTACGACCAAGTGAAAACAACCGCTAAGTTTTCTCAACAGGATTGTAAATTAGACAACCTGCTAGAGGATCTAGAGGAAGAAGAAGTTTTTGAGTCCATGTAGTAGTGTACTTTATCAACAAACTTATCTCCAGCCGAATTGTAAAACGATTGTCATGGTAGACTTTCCACTTCAATCTCCAGAACCCAAGGTTTGGAGTGTTTCCGGATATATACACCATTGGTAAACACCAAGGCATGTTCGGAAACTAGGTAGTCCGGTCATAGTTGCTTAAACAGACAAGTTGTATTCGGGGAGTTATGTTGTATTACATTTGATCGTAAGAAACATCTTCTAGAGAGAATAGTTCCATTAAGGGTTCCTTACCCTAGGCCAGCATGCGTCTCTGCGCATGCATAAGCTGTGGTGCGAGAAATCACAGTACGCATTATAATTCGGGGGCATATATTGCAACGAGGGCAGTTCGTCTCTTTTCCGCCGACCGCTATTCCCTTAAGAACGCTAGCTTTCGGCTTCACCCGTCTGAGGTACACGTCCAGATAACCCGGTTGTAACAATCGCAAAGGTGCTCCATTTATGCCCTAGCCAAATAAGCGGGAACGTAGGTCATAAGCACAGGAGCCAGGCAACCCAGCTTGGCAAAAAATTAATTCATAAAGGTGCATATAATGGCGAAGACAGGACACGTGTGAGTAAACAACACATATATGTAGTGAGCTTGACGCTCCAAAATAATAATCGTAATAAGCTTCTATGAAAATAAGACCCTAGGTATTATGGGGTATGTACATTTAATGATGTATATCCCTCGAGTGTGCGGTTTACCCAAACACTGGTAGAAGTCGTACAAAAAACAGAAAAAGAGAGAAAAAAGGATGAGAGGGAGAAAAGACGAAAAAGGGCTATAAGAGTAAACTTAGGTGTAGAATCTTCGGAGCTGAGCCTCGTTCCATGGGTTTGGTTCCAAACGATTATCTGAAGCGCCGCGAAGGCGATAGGCTCCTCGAGTTAGAACTTCGATGAAGGGACCCTCCCATTTGGGCTTGAGCTTGTCCTTTTTCTTATCTGGTAGGCGTAGGACGAGTTCACCAACATTATTAGTCTTTGCTCGTACTTCCTGCTTTGATATCGCTGAGCTTGCTGTTAGTAAAATGCATAACGGGCCTTCGCGATGTCACGCTCATCCTCCAAGCCATCCAAATCATCCTGCCAGCCGAGCTCGGCCTTTCTCTCTTCATACATGCACACTCGAGGTGAGTCATCAATAATGTTGCAGGGCAATACTGCCTCGGCGCCGTAAACCATGAAAAAAGGTGTGTATCCGGTCGTGCGATTGGGCGTGGTACGCAGACCCCAGAGTACAGAATCGAGTTCTTCAACCCAGTGCTTGTCTGACTCACGCAGCGATCGCACTAGTATGGGTTTAATGCCGCTCATTTTCAAGCCATTAGCCTGTTTGACCCGACCGTTTGTCTGAGGGTGATATACGGAGGCGTAATCGAGCTTGATGCCTAGATTAGCGCACTAGGTTTTCACCTCATCGGCCGTAAAGTTAGAACCGTTGTCAGTAATGATACTATGCGAGACACCATAACAGTGTACAACACCGGATATGAAGTCTATAACCGGTCCGGCTTCGGCCGTTTTGACTAGTTTGGCTTCGATCCACTTAATGAACTTGTCAACCATAACCAGTAAATATTTCTTATTATGGCTTCCTCCCTTTAAGGGGTCCGACCATGTCTAGCCGCCAGACTGCGAAAGGCCAGGTAATGGGGATTGTTCATAAGGCAGTGGGTGGCATATGGCTTTGATTGGCGAATGCTGGCATCCAACACATCGCTGTACAAGGTCTTCCGCGTCTGCTCGGGCCGTGGGCCAAAAGAAACCCGTGCGGAAGGCCTTACTTACAAGATCCCGAGCCGCGGCGTGATGGCCACCAAGACCAACGTGTATTTCAGCCAAGAGCTGCCGTCCTTCTTCTTCGGAGATACACCTTTGGAGTACTCTGGTGGTACATTTCTTCTACAGTTCTCCCTCATGGACTTTGTAGGCCTTCGAGCGTAGAACAATGTGACGAGCCTCCATCTGTGTCGGATTTCGGGATCCGGCAACCCGTGAGAGGTTCGAACACTAGGGTGCGTGCGGAGATCTCAACCTGCCCAGCCTGCCTACTCGCAATCCTCCCTAGCCTAGCGCGAAGAACTCATAGAGACACAGAGACACATGTTGTGGTGTAATACCAGACTCCAGTGTGGTGTGGAGGATTGCCTCGAGGGGCTATGGAAGAACTAGTACAAAGGATGAACAAGCCTCAGGAGGCGAGGTGTTCTTGATCTGGTGTGGTGCTCTACTTGTTCTGGTATTTGGTCCCTTTATATGGTGGTGGCTAAGCCCTATATATAGTGCCTTGGTCCTCCTCCAAAATGTGAGCGGGAAGGGATTCCACAACGGCGGGATTTGAAAGGGAACGAGCAGTACAGTCTATCCTGACAAAAGTAGTCTTCGCCTGCGAAAAGCCTCTGGCCGTGACGCTGCGGTGGGCCCGGTGATGACCTCCGTCTTGCCGTCCTGGCGGTCTTGGTCTCGTTGCACCAGAATGGAAACCGTTGGTTGATTACTCGGGACTCCGTGCCCGTGGCTTGTCTTCCTTGCACCAAAGAGGAAACCTGTGCTCTGCGCCCGCCTGGCCTTGGTCGTCATGGCTCACGTCAGCTGAGCCTCATGAGGTAGCTGCATAGGACTCTCCGCCCCTCAGGAGCCCTCCTAAGGAGGCCAACTCCTTTAGGGGTCTTGGCGTCGCCCGCCTCGCGAGGCTTGGACCCTCGCGAGGGTCTTGTAGTGTTGATGTCGAAGTTGTGCCATACCGGGCTGTTGATGGAGCCACATGGTGGGCTGCAGGCAGGCAGGACTGGATACCCCCAAGTCCAGGACGCCGACAGTAGCCCCCAGGCCCAAGGCGTGCTCGGACTTGGCTTCCAGGTGAAGCCAAGGGGCAAGTGCGGAGCGCCGTGGGCCCTAACCGCCTGCGGCCATGATGACGCATGGCGATTGATTGGACGTGGGCGACTCTGCTTTCCCACGCTGCCTCGGCAACTGCTCGACTTGACCAGTCGATGCTGCATGCAGGGGGTCATGATGGAGCAAGGTCGTGGAGGCCGACGATTGGCCTCGCTTGACTATAAATTTGATAGAGGGGTAGAGCCCCCTATCCATCTTACCTTCCCTTTGCTCTCGCTTGCTTGTTTCCTCTTTGTCTTGCTCCCATGGTATCGCCGAAGAGGTTCTCAGCGGTCGAGGAAGGGAAGGCCCCCAAGGAGGGGCCAGCCTCCCCTCCTCCCAAGAGGGGCCGTGGTCGTCCCCGCAAGCATCCTGCGGTCCCTCCGGCAGCATCCAGGGGGCACAGGCGCGCACTCCCCAAAGGCAGCATTGCGCCGGGTGCCCGTGATGGCACCTCTTCCGCCGCGGGGGCTACCGGCCCCGGAGTAGCCCCCATGATGAAGGGAGGAGCGGCGTGATTGTGCGCCCGCCTCGGCCACTCTTTTCTTCGCTGGAGGTGCTCCCCGAGTTCGTGGTGTGGTCGGAGAGCCCGGCCAGCACCTCGCTCCGGCTCCCTCACTTCTTCTCCGGCGAGCATCCATCTTTGGAGCTTGCTGGCCTCTGGCTGCAGGCTGATGGGTGCTGCAGCAGAGCCTCGTGGGTCAGCACCGAGGTTTCCGCCTCCGGCAGTGTGGTGCTGACCCGCGGCTGGTAGACTTTTGCCCGCGCGCGTGGCCTGGGCGAAAGGTGCACCCTCCACTTCAAGTACGATGGTCTGACGACCCTCTACGTGAGGGTATTCAGGGGGGACGGCCGCTCCGTGGGGTGCTGCCCGGAGGACAGCAGCAACGATGATGGTGACGACGGCGAACTTGGCCTTGGCGACGCACGCTCCTCCTCTCACGATGGCAGCTCTTCCTCGTACGAGAGCTCGAGCAGCGGCGGCTACGACCGGCCTCTGCGTCATCATGCTTGTGTAGAGGACGCCGGTGGCTCATCCCGTCGCGGTGCTCCAGTGAAGCAGGAGAGGAACCCAGCCTGAAGCTGGGGGCCGGCGAACTTGGGATCAAGGCCGGTGGCCCCAGATCTCCTATTGGAGAACTGGTGGAGCGCCAGTCTACCTTGAGGCGCTGCTTGAGGATGCGGCACTGGTGCCAAGCCTGCACGCCTTTGGGCCTTCCTTGTTTAGCTTTTCCTTTCTCCTGCAAATCGAAAAAAAGAAGAACGTACCCTGCGAGGGCGTGTAATGAACTGTTGTTGTTATGCCTTTTTATGTTATGGTTGTTGTCCTTGATGCTGTGTTGCAGTATTTGTAATTTGAAAGGGTCAAGGTAGGAAGCCTTAGCTTGATATGTGTAGTCGTCCTTCGCCACGCGAGGACCCGACCTTAGGTATTTGGCAGGGGCCCCAGGGCGCGCTCCCTGTGGCCTCTGGAGACACGCCCTGAGCCCTCAAGAGGTGCGGCAGGGCAGAGCTATCCCTTGAAGGAAAAGAAAATTTGTCGAGCGACTTACTCCACCTTACGCGAGCCCCCTGCCATAGGGTGATCTGGACCTGTTGCACCGTGTCGCGCTGCCCGGGGGCATGGACATGTGGGTTGCTGTCGCCAGTGGACTTCATCGAGGGCTCCTCACGAGGATAAAGCCAAAATAACGGGGTTTGGCGCGGTGTGTGCACGCAAAGACAAGCCCTGGGTGCACACACCAACCTAGCCCCACACGTGAGGAGCACGAGGAGAAGCGGCGGGCGACTGGCACCTCCCTCATGTCCTTAGACCAAAGCAGCTCAGAAGAAAACACACGTGAGGAGCCAGTGCTCATGAATACCAAATCCATTGAAAAACTTACTAAGAAAAACAACAAGCAACTTCAGAAAGCAAATAATAGCCGCGTCCGGTGATGTCTACTGCACAACCTTCCTCTTGTAGACATTGTTGGGCCTCCAAGTGCAGAGGTCTGTAGGACAGTAGCAAATTTCCCTCAAGTGGATGACCTAAGGTTTATCAATCCGTGGGAGGCGTAGGATGAAGATGGTCTCACTCAAACAACTCTACGACCAAATAACAAAAAGTCTCTTGTGTCCCCAACACACCCAATACAATGGTAAATTGTATAGGTGCACTAGTTCGGCGAAGAAATGGTGATACACGTGCAATATGGATGGTAGATATGAGTATTTGTAATCTGAAAATATAAAAACAGCGAGGTAAGTAATGATAAAAGTGAGCACAAACGGTATTGCAATGCTAGGAAACAAGGCCTAGGATTCATACTTTCACTAGTGCAAGTTCTCTCAACATTTATAACATAATTGGATCATATAACTATCCCTCAACATGCAACAAAGAGTCACTCCAATGCCACCAATAGCGGAGAACAAACGAAGAGATTATGGTAGGGTACAAAACCACCTCAAAGTTATCCTTTCTGTTCTATCCATTCAAGAGTCCGTAGTAAAATAACACGAAGCTATTCTTTCCGTTCAATCTATCATAGAGTTCATACTAGAATAACACCTTAAGACACAAATCAACCAAAACCCTAATGTCACCTAGATACTCCATTGTCACCTCAAGTATCCGTGGGCATGATTATACGATATGCATCACACAATCTCAGATTCAGCTATTCAACCAACACAAAGTACTTCAATGATTGCCCCAAAGTTTCTACCGGAGAGTCAAGACGAAAACGTGTGCCAACCCCTATGCATAGGTTCATGGGCGGAACTCACAAGTTGATCACCAAAACATACATCAAGTGGATCACGTGATATCCCATTTTCACCATAGATAAGCACGGCAAGACATACATCAAGTGTTCTCAAATCCTTAAAGATTCAATCCGATAAGATAACTTCAAGAGGAAAACTCAATTCATCACAAGAGAGTAGAGGGGGAGAAACATCATAAGATCCAACTATAATAGCAAAGCTCGCGATACATCAAGATCATGCCATAGAGAGAACACGAGAGAGAGAGAGAGAGAGAGAGAGAGATCAAACACATAGCTCTTGGTACATACCCTCAGCCTCGAGGGTGAACTACTCCCTCCTCATCATGGAGAGCGGGATGATGAAGATGGCCACGGTGAGGATCCCCCCGGCAGGGTCTTGAGCAGGCTCCCGAGAGGTTTTGGTGGCTCTGAGGGCTTGCGGCGGAACTCCCGATCTATTGTGTTCTTCGATGTTTTTAGGGTATATGGGAATATATAGGCGAAAGAAGTCGGTTGGGGGAGCCTCGAGGGGCCCACGAGGGTGGAGGGCACACCCCCTATCTCGTAGCCTCCTCGACGCTTCCCTGGCTTGCACTCCAAGTTCCCGGGATTGCTTCTGTTCCAAAAATAACTTTTCTGAAGGTTTCATTCCGTTTGGACTCCGTTTGATATTCCTTTTCTTCGAAACACTGAAATAGGCAAGAAAACAACAATATGGACTGGGCCTCCAGTTAGTAGGTTAGTCCCAAAAATGATATAAAAGTGTAAAGTAAAGCCCATAAACATCCAAAACGGGTAATATAATAGCATGGAACAATAAAAAAATTATAGATACATTGGAGATGTATCAAGCATCCCCAAGCTTAATTCCTGCTCGTCCTCGAGTAGGTAAATGATAAAAACAGAATTTTTTATGTGGAATGCTACCTAGCATAATTCTCAATGTAATTTTCTTTATTGTTGCATGAATGTTTAGATCCAAATGATTCAAAATAAAAGTTCAAATTGACATAAGAAATAGTGATACTTCAAGCATACTAATCAAGGCAATCATGTCTTCTCAAAATAACATGGCTAAAGAAAGTTCATCCCTACAAAATCATATAGTTGCGCTATGTTTCATTTTCATCACACAAAATACTCCCATCAAGAACAACCTTTTTCAACTCTCACGCAATACATGAGCGTGAGCCATGGATATAGCACTATGGGTGGAATAGAATATGATGATGGAGGTTGTGTGGAGAAGACAAAAAAGGAGAAAGTCTCACGTTGACGAGGCTAATCAACGGGCTATGGAGATGCCCAGTAATTGATGTCAACATGAGGAGTAGGGATTGCCATGCAACGGACGCACTAGAGCTATAAATGTATGAAAGCTCAACAAAAGAAACTAAGTGGGTGTGCATCCAACTTGCTTGCTCACGAAGACCTATGGCATTTTGAGGAAGCCCATCGTAGGAATATACAAGCCAAGTTCTATAATGAAAAATTCCCACTAGTATATGAAAGTAACAACATATGAGACTCGCTACATGAAAAACATGGTGCTACTTTGAAGCACAAGTGTGGAAAAAGAGATAGTAACATTGCCCCCTTTTTATTTATTTTCTTTGTTTCTTTTTTTCCTTTTTTTGGGCCTTTCTTTTTTTGGCTTTTCTATTTTTTTCTTTTTTCTTTTTTTCTTTGGCCTTTCTTCTTCTTTTTCTTTTCTTTTTGGGGATAATGCTCTAATAATGATGATCATCACCCTTTTATTGATTTACAACTCATGAATTACAACTCAAAACTAGAACAAGATATGACTCTATATGAATGCCTCCGGCGATGTACCGGGATGGGCAATGAATCAAGAGTGACATGTATGAAAAATTATGCATGGTGGCTTTGCCACAAATACGATGTCAACTACATGATCATGCAATGGCAATAGGACAATATTAATGCAGGTCATGATGATAAATGGAACGGTGCAAAGTTGCATGGCAATATATCTTAGAATGGCCATGGAAATGCCATAATAGGTAGGTATGGTGGCTGTTTTGAGGAAGATATAAGGAGGTTTATGTGTGATAGAGTGTGTCATATCACGGGGTTTGGATGCACCGGCAAAGTTTGCACCAATTCCCAAGGTGAGAAAGGGCAATGCACGGTACTGAAGAGGCTAGCAATGATGGAAAGGTAAAAGTGCGTATAATCCATGGACTCAACATTAGTCAAAAGAACTCATATACTTATTGAAAAAGTTTTATTAGCCCTCGAAGCAAAGTACTACTACGCATGCTCCTAGGGGGGAGGTTGGTAGGAGTTAACCATCGCGCACCTCCGACCTCCACTCAAGGGAAGGCAATCAAAAGAGCACCCTATGCAATAAATTTGTCACACAACTTTTACCATATGTGCATGCTACGGGACTTGCTAACTTCAACAAAAGCATTATTTAAATTCATAATCACCCAACTAGCATGACTTCAATATCACTACCTCCATATCTCAAAACAATAATCAAGTATCAAATTGATCATAGCATCCAAGTCACTTCCTATGATAGTTTTTATTATACCCAACTTGTATGCCTACCATTCTAGGACCAAATTTATAACCATAGCAAATACCATGCTGTTCTAAGAGACTCTCAGAATAATATAAGTGAAGCATGAGAGACTAGTAATTTCTGCAAAATTAAGCCACCGCCGTGCTCTAAAAGATATAAGTGAAGCACTAGAGCAAAACTATTTAGCTCAAAAGATATAAGTGAAGCACATAGAGTATTCTAATAAATTCCAATCAAGTGGGCTTCTCCCAAAAGGTGTGTAAAGCAAGTATGATTGTGGAAAACTAAAAGCAAATACTAATATCATACAAGACACTCCAAGTAATACACATATCATGTGGCGAATAAAAATATAGCTCCAAGTAAAGTTACCGATAAACGAAGACGAAGGAGGGGATGCCTTCCGGGGCATCCCCAAGCTTAGTTTCGTGGAATTAACATGTCAGATGTCCTCATGAAAGGACTTAGTCGTGGAGCCACCGCAACGGGTTAGCTTGAAGGGGTTAAACCCGACAAGGGACACGGGAGTTTTATACTAGTTCGGCCCCTTCGATGAAGGTAAAAGCCTACATCTAGTTGTGATGGGATTGATTGGGTTTCGATGACCAGGGAGCAATACGCTTGCCTGAGTCTCGAGTTGTTGTTTTTTGAACCGCCGCCGGGTCATCCCTTTATATACATAGGTTGACGCTGGCCGGTCTATGGAGCCTCGAAGCCGACTTATACAAAGTGTCCAGCTCGGTCTCTCCTTTCCTAACTTACATTGTCTTCTCCTATAAATTTTGTTAAACCGATGTGACGTCATCTTCTAGACACAACAACGGTCCATCATGACATCATCTCTGCATAAAAAGATTAAAAAGATTCCCCTCATTAATTGTCATCCCGAAAATCGAGGCGACAGGCGCACCCACTCTGCCGCTTCAGGCTCCTCGATTCTCGCGCCTGCCATTTATCCTTTCCTCTATAAATAAAGCCTGAGGGCCCTTTTCTCTTTTTCCCCTTCTGTGCCTTCTTCTTCCTCGCGACGCCCCAGTTCCGAAGCTCCGCCGCCGCCCGCGACCTTTGAGAGCTTCATCAACACAGGCCGCTGCATCAACCTGAAACGAACCAGAGCTCGCCGCTTTCTTCCGTAGTAGATCTACACCGGTGAGTTTCCTCCTTTCCTGCATCGTTAGATCTACGCTAGGGTTCATGCGTTCATCTATACAATTCTTTGTTCTGCCTCCTCAACTCTTAGCTTTTCCTTTTGCTGTGGTTACTTTGATCCAATAACTGTATAGATCTTGTGCGGTAGTTACTCCACATCCTTTTTTTAATATTAGCCGATCTTCCCTTTCTTTCTGTAGAGCATACGACCTTCCTTATCCTGCTTAACGCCATTGTAGGGTTCAAAAATTTTTTCTTTATTTATACATGGTAGATCCAAAATTGTACTGTGATATTGTGAAACCTGTTTTTGTAACACTTAGCAGATTTTTTTTTGAATCCTGGCCCTTCTGCCTATGGGCGGTTTAACCTTTGATAACCAATCCGCCATATATCATTAGCACTCTTTTAAACCGCCAACTGAACTTGCATGGCAATTCTTCGGTTTAACACTTGAATAGTACACTTAAACCGTTAATTTGTAAACCGACTTTATTTTTCCTTTCAGTTCCCCTTCCAAGATGACTAAACAATTCTTAGCTTGTAATTGGGTTCCGTCCCGGATCACGGAGACACAAATCAATGGATACGTCACCATTGGCGCTTTAGCCTCAAAAAGGGTCCTTCATTTGCGAGTTCCGGAATCTGAATGTCCACCTGAACCGAAAGATGGAGAAGTGATTGTATTTATGCAACACTTGGACCGGGAATTCAGCCCGCCCGGATCAGAATTCTTCTGGGATGTCCTCGCTAGTTTCCAGCTCCATCCACAAGACATTGGACCGAATTCTGTGTCCAATATATGCAACTTTCAAGTATTCTGCGAAGTCTACCTTCAAGAAGAGCCATCCGTGGAGTTGTTCTGGGATTTCTTTCATCTGAACCGCCGTACAAAATTCTCAGATGGTCCCAACACAGAGCTTGGTGGCGTTTCAACACAAAGTTGACTTCCTCATGCAAAACATCATACCCATCCTAAAGATTGGAACCAAACTTGGTTTTATTGCCGGAACACTGCCCCTGAAGGGGAGAATCCTTTGCCGGGTTACCGCCCTCACCGGCTTAACAACGGTCACCCTTTACCTTCACGCTTATCCCCCGCAGAACAGAAAAACTTTGAACCTCAACTCGCCAAGCTCCGTGCTCTCATGGCCAACGGTTTGACTGGCATTGATCTGGTCCGCTGCTAGTTTTCTTGGGGCATTTTGCCTTTAAGCCGCCGCCCCGGATTGATGCATGAATACACTGGCAATGTCAAAGACCCTCAACGATATCATGAAGTAGTAACGACCGATCTTGAAGTTACTGAATCTGTGAAGAAAATGCTTGATGAGACAATCTCTGCATGTAGCCAAACCGGGTTGCCACCTTTTTGCATCTCCAACAAACTGCCAGCGGTAAAGTTCATCCTAATACTTAATTATTCGCCTCCGCATTAATTATGTGCTAACCTTTTCTTGTCTTTATTTCACAGGCTAACAGCTCCTTCTGGAAACGGACTAAACCGGCCAGGGCTCCTCATGCAAAGAGCAAGGCCACTAAAAAAGCTGCCAAGAAGAAAACCACCGAGTATTCTAATCCGCCAGAAGATGATGAATCAGACGCAGAGGTAGAACTTGGCTCACTTGGTTCCTTTTTCGTACATCTTATTGACAATGACTATTCCCAGGATGATGCTGAGGCCAGCCATGCAGACCATGTTGAGGTAATCATTCTTTCTTCCGATTCAGATCTTGTACCGGTTCAAAGAGTTTGCCGTACAGTCCGGAAAGTAAAACAATCTCACCCCTTGCTCATTTGGATCCAAAATTTTCTTTAAAGACACAGCAAGTTGAAGAGCATCGCACAACCCGGCATAGTGGTCAGCAAATCACTTCATCTGGTCTAGCAGATACACCAACCCAGAAACGTCGTCCAAAGGTGACTTGTTCTCCTGAAAAACTTTATCCTTTGACGGGTTTCTTCCGATGCCCACTCAATCCGTCTGACCCGAATTATCAGGCATCTTCCAACTCATCTGGCGGTTCATCAACCACTCAGCTACCTCCCCTCAAGACCGTCGCTGGGTAAGTACATTATTCCTCAACTTGTTTCTTCATGCGTTGGTTTATCCTATTCTAACTTTTGATGTTGTAGTGCCAAGGCCCGATTAAGTAAAAAGGCCAAGACCAGCGACCCTACTGATGATGTTGATCCGGAGAAGACCCCAGAGAATGATGGCGAAAATCACGAGATTGCCATAGACAGCTACGCTCGCAAAACCCGAAATCGATGCTAACCCGCCAGAAGTTGAACCGGATGTACATGTTGATACATCGCATCCTCATGCCCCTCCAAGTCCAACAGTTGAACAGCGGGATTCAACTGCTGATCCGCCAAGCCCAGTTAACAGACCGCCGAGCCCTGCTACCAAAGCGCCAAGCCCTGCTAAGAATGTCAATCCATCAAGCCCGGCCAAAGATGATGATGTTGTCATGACTGGCACTGCATATACCGCCCCAGGTAATCCGGTTGCTCTATCAAAGCACACTGCCAAGGATGAATTTGCTGCTATGAACAAGGGGAAGGGAAAAACTGATTTGTCAGCCTATGTTGATCTTTCTGCTCAAGACCTTCACTCCGGCTTCTTGAACCAGCTTTACACTAGCCGAGATTATGAAGCCGGTTTGGTAAATCTGATGAAGGAGCGCTATGAGGTAAACCGTCTGATATTTTGCTCTGTACCTTCATTGCATTGTAGCCCCCAAGGGCCGGTTTGTCTTTTAGAAAGTAAAAGTGGAACTTTTATATTCCGCACTGTACTTTGTTGATTTTCCTTGTGTATTATTGGATCAAACACACATTAGCCCCCAAGTGCCATGATTAAAACTTGTATTAATCCATGGGACTTCAACAATTAGTAAGAAAAAATGATCCACATTAGCCCCCAAGGGCCAAGTATATAACTAGTTATATGCTTGGGACTTCCAAAGATATTGACACACTCTTCTGACTGTTGCAGACTGAGATAAATCAACAAGTCTCTCAAATTGCGGATCTCCAAGAGAATCTTAAATCCCAGCAAGCAGAAACCACCAAGGCAAAAGATGAATTAAAAACCGCCTTGACCACCATGGAGCAGCTCAAAGAGTGGTTCAAGTCTGAAAGGGCCACCTGGGACACTGAAAAAGCTAGATTGCTGAAGCGGGCGGAAGATGTTGAATCAGCTCTTAAACCGGTGGCGGAAGAACTTAGTGGATTGAAGCACCAAGTTAATGCCATGACTTCTGCAATATTTGGTAAGTATCTTTTGCCAAGGCTTCGTAACTGTAGCTTTGAAATTTCTCTAGTTTAATATGAAACTCTTAAACCGCTGCAGGCAGCCGCATTGCCCATTTGGGCTCTGATATGCGGAAGAAACTAAAGGCCGCTTATACACTGATTGAACAGTTGTATATCGGTGCCCAACGGGTTATCTGTGCATCCTCCTATGACAATGCGGCCCCAACACTGATCAAGGACACGCTGGCCAGGTTATCTACGACGCCAGCACAGATAGAAGAGTTGAAGCGATCCGCTGCCAGGGCTGGCACTTTGTTGGCACTTACTCGAGCCAAGGCATGGATAGCTGATCTTGATCCGGTTGATATAGCCAAGGGCTTCCCCAGTGAACAAGAAAACAGGGAAGTGTTTGATAACGAAGCCCTCAGACGTGTGCCGAGGGAGATGCATCCTCTGGCGAGTTAGTTGGCAGAAGAAGCTAACTTGACGGTTCACCGATCCTTCTATGATGCTAACAACAAACAAGTTGAGGCTGTCATTCCAGAAGTGCAAAATCTTATTCCGCCAATCCGTAAGCACACTTACGCCCCTGACGTTGATCCGACTAAGCTTATAAGTGAAGAGGCTGTCTTTCAGGCCTTAACCCGGATTGACTGGACCACCACTGACTTCCAGCCATTGGATGGGGAGGAGGAGGCTGAACCGACGCCAGATGACCCATCTACTTCACATCAACATGGCGATGAAGCTTGACTCGGCAATCCGGTTGATATGTCAGAAACTGTCCGGTTTAAAACAATTCCATATTTTGGGCCGCTAAGTGCCTTGTAATAGGATAGCAGAAAATACTTTGATCTGCTGCCATCGTGTAGTAGGAGATACTTTATGTGATCCGCCATGATAATTTCAATGCTGGCTCATGTGTCATAATATGCAATTCCTGTCTGCATAAAAAGAAATTGTCATGTGATGTAATATCACTTTAGTTGGTTGACCAACATTGATTGTAGTGAGGGTGAAAACCCAAATCTGAAATTCTTATATAACTCCATCATGTATGGATGGCGTATACTAAGTCATACCAGGTGATGATAAACCCCAGATGATCAAAACTGGCGACAAGTAGTCAAAGCCAGGCCGGGTTAACGAACTCCGGTTTGATAATAAGGTCTGTTAACGTGTAGTTGAAAACCAAGCCGGTTTAAGGAACACCGGGCTAATAAGATGACTGATAAGTCATACCAGGTCAAAGAAACCGGTTTAATAGAAAATTTATCAAAAGAGAAGTGACAAACGCAAATAAAACCCTGTAGTCGAGGCTTTTCAAGGGATGCCAGGCCCAAATTCGAGGCTTTTCATGGGCTGCCAGGCCGCTGAGTTGAACCATTTAGCAAAGCCTTTTAAGATGGACCTCCAACTAACCAATCACCGTTTTAACTTTGACAAGTGCAGGGTCTCAATGAGAGTAACTGTCAAACATTCGGAGGGTCATGCTAGAATTACCTCGATAGAAGTGTCTTACTTGATGAAGGCAGGTTAACCCGGGGTTTTAGGTAAATATACCAGGCTTCCAAGCCGTGGGTCGATACCCAGCTACAAGGGTCCTTTCAAACTCCTTGGTATTTGACACAAGGAGCCCCCAAGTAACGTGATGAGCTGTGCTCATTGGGTGCCTATGTTTGAGCTGTGCATAGCATCCAGACTCTCTTTGGCCCCTTGGGTGTGAAGCTCCCAAGCTATGTTGTGGCGTGATAGCTGGTTTAACAGGCAGTACTCTGCTTCGTCAGCTGAAGCCCCCATGTAACTCAAGGATATATGAGAAAAAACAGCAGAGGCCCTTCTTATAGCAAGGATGTTGGTTTATTTATTGATCATAATATATACATTGTCGAAATATATACATAAGAAAGCCTATGGATGAAGTGTAGTAAGGCCGTAGGAGAGCTATGTTCCACGGCCGCCGGGTCTCCTCCTCAGAATTGCGTGAGTTGTCTCGAACATCAATGAGGTAGTATGATCCGTTGTGCAGATTTTTGCTGACCACAAAGGGCCCTTCACAAGGTGGGGATAACTTGTGCATGTCGGTCTGATCCTGGATGAGCCGGAGAACCAAGTCGCCTTCTTGAAAGGTTCTTGTCCTAACCCGGCGGCTGTGATACCGCCGCAGGTCTTTTTGATAAACCGCCGATCGAGCCAGAGCCATGTCCCACTTCTCATCTAACAGGTCCAGCGCCTCTTGGCGTGCTTGCTCGTTGTCCGCTTCAACATAATTAGCAACCCGGGGCGAGTCATGACGAATATCGCCTGGTAGGACTGCCTCTGCCCCGTATACCATAAAGGAAGGTGTGTAACCTGTTGATCGATTGGGGGTGCTGTTAATACTCCATAACACAGAAGGTAATTCTTCCACCCAACAACCCGGCGTCTGCTTTAAGGGAATCATTAGCCGGGGTTTAAGACCCTTCAAAATTTCTTGATTGGCTCACTCCACTTGACCGTTGGATTGAGGGTGCGCCACAGATGCTAAGTCAAGCCGGATGTGCTCTCTCTGACAGAAATCCTCCATCTCACCTTTGGAAAGGTTTGTACCATTATCCGTGATAATACTGTGTGGAAAGCCAAAACGGAAGATAATCTTTTTGAGAAATTGAACCGCCGTAGCTGCATCACACTTGTCGACGAGCTCGCTTCAACCCACTTGGTGAATTTATCAACTGCCACCAACAGGTGGGTCTTCTTATCTTGGGAACGCTTAAAGGGTCCCACCATATCAAGCCCCCAAGTAGCAAAAGGCCAAGTGATATTAATCATTCGTAGTTCTTGAGCCGGAACATGAGCCCTGTGTGAATTTTTTTGACAAGCATCACATCGCTTTACCAAATCCTCCGCATCAGCATGAGCTGTCAACCAGTAAAACCCATGACGAAAAGCTTTGGCAACCAGTGACTTTGAACCGGCATGATGACCACAATCCCCTTCATGAATCTCCCGTAGGATCTCTTGGCCTTCTTCCGGAGAAACACAACGCCGAAAATGCCTGAAATGCTACAGCGATGTAACTCGCCATTGTGAACAACCATGGACTTGGATCGCCAGACTATCTCTCGAGCCATGATTTCATCATCTGGTAACTCGCCCTGGTTCATATACGCCAGATATGGAACCATCCAATCCGGTACAACGTGTAAAGCGGTCACCAATTGAGCCTTCGGATCAGGAACAACCAACTCCTCTTCTGTAGGCAACTTAACAGACGGGTTATGCAAGATATCTAAAAAGGTATTAGGAGGTACCGGTTTACGCTGAGATCCAAGCCGGCTCAAAGCGTCTGCTGCTTCGTTTTTGCGCCGATCAATATGCTCAACCCGATACCCTTTGAAGTGACCCGGCACAATATCCACCTCACGTCTGTAAGCCGCCATGAGTGGATCCTTAGAATCCCAAGTACCAGAAACTTACTGAGCCACCAGATCAGAATCTCTGAAACAACGAACTCGACATAAGTTCATCTCTTTGGCCACACGGAGACCATGGAGTAAGGCTTCGTACTCAGCTGCATTGTTAGTACAGGGAAACATCAAGCGGAGGACATAGCAAATTTTATCACCTCGAGGGGAAGTAAGGACAACTCCAGCCCCCGAGCCCTCCAACTGCCTGGATCCATCAAAATGAATAGTCCAGTATGTATTATCCTGTTTATCTTCTGGTGCTTGCAACTCGGTCCAATCATTGATAAAGTCCACAAGGGCCTGAGATTTGATGGATGTTCGAGGTACATACTTCAAACCGTGTGGACCAAGCTCAATTGCCCACTTTGCAACCTGGCCAGTCGCTTCCCTGTTTTGAATTATATCACCCAAAGGAGCAGAACTAAGCACTGTGATGGGATGGACTTGAAAGTATTGCTTGAGTTTTCGACTTGCCATAAAAACTCCAAACACCAACTTCTGCCAATGTGGATAGCATTGTTTTGACTCGATCAGGACTTCACTGATGTAGTATACAGGTCGTTGAACCGGATGCTCCTTCCCAGCCTCCTTACGCTCAACCACAATTGCTACACTGACCGCTCGAGCATTGGCGGCCACGTATAACAGCAAGGGCTCATTATCAACCGGAGCTGCAAGAACCGGCGGTTCAACCAACTGACGCTTCAACTCCTCGAAAGCTGCATTGGCTGCATCACTCTAGACGAAGTGGTCTGTCTTTTTCAACATCTGATACAAAGGAATTGCCTTCTCTCCCAAGTGGCTGATAAACCGGCTAAGGGCTGCAATCCGACCCGCCAGACGCTGAACATCATTGACACACTTCGGTTTAGCCAGGGATGTGATTGCCTTGATTTTTTCCGGATTAGCCTCAATGCCCCTGTTGGATACAAGAAAACCTAAGAGCTTGCCGGCCGGAACACCAAAAACACATTTATCCGGATTAAGCATCATTTTGTAAACCCGAAGATTGTCAAACGTCTCCTTGAGGTCATCTATCAGTATTTCCTTCTTTCTGGATTTTACCACAATGTCATCCACATAGGCATGAACATTACGCCCAATCTGTGTGTGAAGACAATTCTGCACACAACGTTGATAAGTTGTCTGGGCACTCTTGAGCCCAAAGGGCATAGAAACATAGCAGAAGGCTCCAAAAGGAGTGATCAAGGCTGTCTTCTCCTGGTCCTTAACTACCATCTTGATCTGATGATATCCTGAATAAGCATCCAAAAAACTCAGGCGCTCACAACCCGCCGTCGCATCAATGATCTGATCAATACGCGAGAGAGCAAAAGGATCAGCCGGACAAGCTTTATTCAAGTCCGTGTAGTCCACACACATACGCCAAGTGCCATTTTTCTTAAGAACAAGCACCGGATTAGCCAGCCATTCAGGATGAAACACTTCAACAATAAACCCAGCAGCCAATAACCGTGCTACCTCTTCACCAATTGCCTTGCGTCTTTCCTCATTAAAGCAACGAAAAATTGCTTGATCGGTTTAAACTTAGGATCAATATTAAGAGTGTGCTCAGCGAGTTCCCTCGATACACCTGGCATGTCAGAAGGCTTCCATGCAAAAATGTCCCGGTTCTCACGGATGAACTCGATGAGCGTGCTTTCCTATTTTGGATCCAGATTTTGCCGATCTTTGAAGCGCTTGGACGAATCGTCAGTCTGAAGTGAACAAGCTTAGTCTCGTCACCGGTTTGAAATGCAGGGTTGGGTCATGCTCAGTGGTGGGCTTCTTCAGAGGGGTCATATCTGCCGGATCAACATTTTCCTTATAGAACTTTAGCTCCTCTGTAGCACAAACCGACTCAGCATAGGCCGCATCACCTTCCTCGCGGTCCAAAGCAATTTTACGACTTCCGTGAACCGTAATAGTCCCTTTATGACCCAGCATCTTGAGATGCAAGTAAATATAACAAGGCCTTGCCATGAATTTTGCATAAGCCGGTCGCCCAAATAGTGCGTGGTACGGGCTCTGGATTCTCACCACTTCAAAGGTCAATGTCTCAGACCGGGAGTCATGTTCATCACCAAACACAACCTCCAAAGCGATCTTACCTACAGGATATGCCGATTTACCTGGTACCACACCATGAAAAATAGTGTTTGACGGTTTAAGACTCTTGTCTGTCAACCCCATGCGACGGAAGGTTTCATAATACAGAATGTTGATACTGCTTCCTCCATCCATGAGTACCTTGGTGAACTTATAAACTCCCACCTGAGGCGCCACCACCAAAGCCAGTTGACCCGGATTGTCAACCCGGGGCAGATGATCCTCCCTAGTCCACACAATAGGTTGTTCGGACCACCGCAAATAACGTGGTACTGCCGGTTCAACAACATTGACTGCCCTCTTGTGAAGCTTCTGATCACGCTTGCACAAACTAGTGGTGAACACATGATACTGGCCACCATTCAACTGTTTTGGGTGACTCTGGTAACCCGACTGCTGCTGATTTCCTTGATTACTCTGATGGTTATTACCACCCTGGTTGTTCTGGTTGCCCTGATTACTCTGAAATCCATAGCTTGAACTGCCGCCGCCATGGAAACATGGTCCTGAACCGTCGGATGGACCTTGATCATACCGGAAAAGATCAGAGTTTTTGAACTCCTTCATAATGTTACAATCCTTCCAGAGATGCGTTGCAGGAGCCTCCTTGGTCCCATGCTTTTGGGCAGGGCTGATTCAACAAGCGCTCCAGATTCATTCCACTGCCGCGCTGTGGCGGTTTACCCTTACGATGCTGCACATTAGCGTTAGCCACAAAGTCTGAATCTGCTTTACGTTTACCGTTATTCCCATGGCCTCCTTGATTGTGCTGCTGTCCCTTTGCACCGCCGTTCTTCTTTCCCTTCTCCGGTTTCTCATCATCAGAATCGGGATCCTTGGTATTATCAGAATCGGCATACTTGACCAAGGCTGCCATGAGGGTTCCCATGTCGTTGCAGTGGCGCTTGAGCCGTCCCAACATCATTTTCAGCGACTTAAACCGGCAATTGCGCTCCAGTGTTATGATTGCTTGACCAGCGTTAATCCGGTCAGATGAGGCAAAACCTCTGAAACCCGGCGTACCCAATGAGTTGTTGACTCATTCTACCCTTGAACACAAGCATCCAGATCCACAATGGACATGGGCTGTTTGCACGTGTCTTTGAAATTGGCTATAAACCGGGCTTTCAACTGATCCCATGACTCGATGGAGTTAGCTGGTAGATTTTTCAACCAAGTACGGGCCGTTCCTTCCAACATCATTGTGAAGTACTTTGCACAGGCGGCTTCATCTACATACAACATCTTCATTGCCATCTCTTTGGGCAGACGCACATTACAAAGAGCTGGAATAAGACACGACACTCCCCAGGAACTGAAGGCAAGCCTGGTGCCTCGATCGACTGACGCTGCTGGCTGAACCGGGGCGGGTTGATGACGGCCCAAAGCAGCATCCCTTCGTGCCCTGCCATGATCCACCACATGTCGAGCATTAGGATGCCGCGCGCTGCTAGACACTTCGGGTTCATCCATACACCTGCTATAGCTTGGGTCGGACGAGGGGTTGAATGAATTCTATCCCGGCTATAAGAATAAGCCTGCTGCTGTACCACGGCGGTTTGAAGAAGATCCCTAGCCCGTCGCATTTCAATTGCTACTATTGAATCGCCCTCCATCGGAATGGCTGCCAGGCGCGATGCTACGGCAATCATGTTATCCGGAGGGCTCAAGAAGTGACCCGGTGGTGCAGACACGTATTGCGGCGGGTTATCTGTTCGTCAGGGTGGTTCTGTTATCCGTAGTTGATCCGGAGCTGTCCTAGGCGCATCAGTCCGGTTTGCAGCTGCCAGATTGCTTGGCCCAGCGCCTGGTGTTTGAAAGAGATTTAACCCTTCGTAGACCGGCGGCAGACGAGACCGGTACTTCCTTCGCATTACATCCTCTGATGTGGTCCGATCCAGCATGAGCTGATATTTCTGCGCCTGTCGCTGTGAATGGGCATCCAATGCGGCTCGTTCTTCAGCCATCCTTGCATCCTTAGTTGCCAGATCCTCCTTAGCCTATGTTATCTGGTCCTTCAGCTTCGCAATGTCCACATTGTGCTGATCCCGCGTCTCCGGGGTGACTGTCGTGGTTAACAAGGTCGCCCAGGCATCCATCAAACCAGAGAGGACTTGAGCCGGTTGGCGCGCCGGGACTCCTACCGCGGCTGCTGATCCGGTATTCATTGCTGCTGTTGATGAAGACTGCAAAATGGGCTGTGTTCCGGCCATGTAAACAGCAACTCGACTTGGCGGTTCAAGGAGGTCCGGAATACTGTTGCCATCAGAATATCCTTCGAACACACCATTATGAATCTGGTACAAGGACTCGGTTTCGCCAGTGGATGACTCGCCGTCAGAATATACAGCCGTCTCGCCTTCAGACACCAGTTCAGATCCGATCCCATGGACACATCCTACGAACGCACGCTTCATGGCGGGCTTAACCCGGGCTGGACTCGCACGCTGAGCCGTCTCGAGAAGGTCGGTGCAGATGTCCGGCTCAGGGCCCGGTTCGCCGATGTTGCCGATGAAGACATGAATTCCACCAAAGGAGACCCGGTACCCGTACTCGATTGAGCCGGCCTCGTCGATGTAGAGCTTGCCACGATGACTCTTGGTCATCCGGCTGACCACGTACCCCTTGAGTCCTTCAAAGCTGACTTTAAGAACTCAAAACCATCGTGCGATAGCCCCACGGTGGGCTCTTGGTTGTCCTTGAATATTACCTTAGGGTGTCTTGGGCATCCCCAAGCTTTGGCTCTTGCCACTCCTTATTCCATAGTCCATCGAATCTTTACCCAAAACTTGAAAATTTCACAATACAAAACTCAACAGAAAACTCGTAAGCTCCGTTAGTATAAGAAAATAAAACCACCACTTAGGTACTGTAATGAACTCATTCTAAATTCATATTGGTGTAATATCTACTCTATTCCAACTTCTCTATGGTTCATACCCTCCGATACTACTCATAGATTCATCAAAATAAGCAAACAACACATACAAAACATAATCTATCAAAAACAGAACAGTCTGTAGTAATCTGTATCAAACGTATACTTCTGGAACTCCAAAAATCGTACAAAATTAGGAAGTCCTAAGAAATTTGTGTACAAATCCAGAGCAAAACGAATCAGATCAAAAACACGTTTCTGTGAATTAGAAAAACTAATTTACTGGGTGGAAAAGTTTCTGATTTTCAGCAGGATCAACACAACTATCACCGTAAGCTATCCTAAAGGTCTTACTTGGCACTTTATTGAAACAAAAGCTATAAAACATGATTACTACAGTAGCATAATATGTGAACACACAAAAACAGTAAGGATAAATATTGGGTTGTCTCCCAACAAGCACTTTTCTTTAATGCCTTTCTAGCTAGGCATGATGATGACAATTATGCTCACATAAAAGATAAGAATTGAAACATAATGGGAGCATCACGTAGCATATGACTAGCACATTTAAGTCTAACCCACTATGCATAGGGATTTTGTGAGCAAAAAACTTATGGGAACAAAAATCAACTAGCATAGGAAGGCAAAACAAGCATAACTTCGAAACTTTAAGCACATAGAGAGGAAACTTGACATTATTGCAATTCCTACAAGCATATGTTCCTCCATCATAATAATTTTCAGTAGCATCATGAATGAATTCAACAATATAACCAGCACCTAAACCATTCTATTCATGATCTACAAGCATAGAAAATTTACTACTCTCCACATAAGCAAAATTCTTCTCACTCGGAATAGTGGGAGTATCATAAGAGACTTGAATACTATAAATTGTTTCCACATTAAAAGAGTAATGTTCAGAAAAAGGGTAATCATAATCATGACAAGTTTTATAAATATAATCATCACTACTTTTTATAGCATAATTTTCATCACAATAATCAACATAAATAGCAACTTCGTTCTCATCATAATCGATTGAAACCTCTCCCAAGATAGTGGAATCATCACTAAATAAAGTTGACACTCTTCCAAATCCACTTTCATATTCATCACAATAAGATTCCATCCTCCAAAATAGTGGGATCACTACTTCCTAAAGTTGACACTCTTCCAAACCCACTTTCATCAATATAATCATCATAGGTAAGAGGCATGCTATCATCATAACAACTTTGCATATCAAAACTTGGGATTCTAAAAATATTATCTTAATTAAACATAGCATCCCCAAGCTTGGGACAAACATTAATTTCAGCAAATATATTCTCAAATATGTCATCCTCATCAAACATGGCTTCCCCAAGCTTGGGACTATTCATATCATAAGCATAATCACTCTCATCATTAATAGTATGGATAGCACCAATAGTATAGCAATTATCACCATCACAATGAGTAGTAGGAGCAACATCATTTAGGAGGGATACCTTTTTACCTGTTGCTCCTTCTTTTATTTTTCTTCTTCACATTATTTGTGGGTTCATCCTTCTTCTTTGAGCTCCTTATTAATGAGATTGGTTGAATAGAAAGCTCCTCCTCGTTACCTGATTCATCATAAGAAATAATAGGAGGATAATGGGAAGTATCTTCCCTTTCATTAGTATTCTCTTTCATCTTCTATTTGCGTTCTTTTCTTTATGTAATTGGCAATATAAGGATTCTCAATGCAATCACCGCACAGTACATATAAATATCCTCTAGATCAAAATCAAGAAATCTATCAAGATTAAATTTTGGAATACCCTCAGTTATACATTTCATTTCTTCATACCCCGAAATAAGACTAAGCTCTTTATGATGCTGAAGGGTAATCAAGTTATCACAATTTTTGGACATGATTCGATCATGAAACAATTTGCATTGGAGATTTAAATGACCACGTTCATTGCAAAGTTAACAAGGAGCACGAAAAATATTGAATCTATCAGCACACACATCAAGAATTTCTTGCAATAATTTTGTTTCTAAATGCTTATGCCTCTTGCAATATCTATCTTCCCTATTTGGTGCGTACTTGCAAACCCGATTCACTCCACAAAAATCAACATGCTTATAGGAGACATTTTCATCATAACTAGTGCAATCATCATTAGTACTATGGATATTCAAAGAGTTCATAATAACAACAATGCAATCATGCACATCATTCAAAGATTTAGTACCAAGCATTTTAATGCATTGTTCTTCTAGCAATTCAGCACAATTTTCCTTTCCATCAACTCATGAAAGATATTAAAAAGATGAAGCGTATGAGACAAACTCAAATCCATTTTTTTGTAGTTTTTCTATTATAAACTAAACTAGTGGTAAAACAAGAAACAAAAAGGTTCGTTTGCAAGATCTAAAGATATACCTTCAAGCACTCACCTCCCCGGCAACGGTGCCAGAAAAGAGCTTGATGTTTACTACACAACCTTCTTCTTGTAGACGTTGTTGGGCCTCCAAGTGCATACGTTTGTAGGACAGTAGAAAATTTCCCTCAAGTGGATGACCTAATGTTTATCAATCCGTGGGAGGCGTAGCATGAAGATGGTCTCTCTCAAACAATACTGCAACCAAATAACAAAAAGTCTCTTGTGTCCCCAACACACCCAATAGAATGGTAAATTGTATAGGTGCACTAGTTCAGCGAAGAAATGGTGATCCAAGTGCAATATGGATGGTAGATATGAGTATTTGTAATCTGAAAATATAAAAACAGCAAGGTAACTAATGATAAACATGAGCACAAATGGTATTGCAATGCTAGGAAACAAGTCCTAGGGTTCATACTTTCACTAGTGCAAGTTCTATCAACAATAATAACATAATTGGATCATATAACTATCCCTAAACATGCAACAAAGAGTCACTCCAAAGCCACTAATAGAGGAGAACAAACGAAGAGATTATGGTAGGGTACGAAACCACCTCAAAGTTATCCTTTCTGTTCTATCTATTCAAGAGTCCGTAGTAAAATAACATGAAGCTATTCTTTCCGTTCAATCTATCATAGAGTTCATACTAGAATAACACCTTAAGACACAAATCAACAAAACCCCTAATGTCACCTAGATACTCCATTGTCACCTCAAGTATCCGTGGGCATGATTATACGATATGCATCACACAATCCCATATTCATCTATTCGACCAACACAAAGTACTTCAAAGAGTGCCCCAACGTTTCTACAGGAGAGTCAAGACGAAAACGTGTGCCAACCCCTATGCATAGGTTCATGGGCGGAACCCGCAAGTTGATCACCAAAACATACATCAAGTGGATCATGTGAAATCCCATTGTCACCACAGATAAGCAAGACAAGACATACGTCAAGTGTTCTCAAATCCTTAAAGACTCAATCCGATAGGATAACTTCAAGAGGAAAACTCAATTCATCACAAGAGAGTAGAGGGGGAGAAACATCATAAGGTCCAACTATAATAGCAAAGCTCGCGGTACATCAAGATCGTGCCATAGAGAGAACACGAGAGAGAGAGAGAGAGAGAGAGAGAGAGAGAGAGAGAGATCAAACACATAGCTACTGGTACATACCCTCAGCCTCGAGGGTGAACTACTCCCTCCTCATCATGGAGAGCGGCGGCATGATGAAGATGGCCACCGGTGAGGGATCCCCCCTCCGGCAGGGTGCCAGAACGGGCTCCCGAGAGGTTTTTGGTGGCTACAGAGGCTTGCGGTGGTGGAACTCCCGATCTATTGTGTTCTTTGATGTTTTTAGGGTATATGGGAATATATAGGCGAAAGAAGTCAGTCGATGAGCCTCGAGGGGCCCATGAGGGTGGAGAGCGTGCACAGGGGGGGTGGGCGCTCCCTCCTATCTCGTGGCCTCCTCGACGCTTCCCTGGCTTGCACTCCAAGTTCCCGGGATTGCTTCTGTTCCAAAAATAACTTTTCCGAAGGTTTCATTCTGTTTGGATTCTGTTTGATATTCCTTTTCTTCGAAACACTGAAATAGGCAAGAAAACAGCAATATGGACTGGGCCTCCGGTTAGTAGGTTAGTCCCAAAAATGATATAAAAGTGTAAAGTAAAGCCCATAAACATCCAAAACGGGTAATATAATAGCATGGAACAATCAAAAATTATAGATACGTTGGAGACGTATCATCCGGCACCTAATCTAGTCTTCTCACAAGCGCGGAGCTAAGTGCTGCCACTAGGACGTGGGAGGGAGCCCCCATGAGGCCCCAGGGCGACTCTCAGGAGACTCTGGGGCATGTACAGCCCCACTCATTATTACGTGAGAGTGTCACGAGGGGAGACCTTCACAGGCTGGAGCCTTGCTTCACAGGCTGGAGCCTTTCTTCAGGGGTAGAACTTCCGGAGGTGCTGGATGTTCCTGGCGTTCTCGATTGGACACCGTCCTGTGTCTCCAGGCGCGTGGCGCCAGGCCTAGAGACACTGGCAACCCTGAACAGGCCCTCCCACATGGGAGAGAGCTTATGCAGCCCCTCCCTGGAGAGCACCTGCCTCAGGACGAGATCGCCCACCTCTAACATCCTGGGGCGTATGCTGCGGCAGTGGTACCGCCACAGCGCCTACTGGTACCTCGCTGCCCGGAGCGAGGCTTGACGGCGGCGTTCCTCCCCCAGCATGAGATCCATCCTCCACGTGGCGTCCTGCTGTGTTTGATTGAATGCCAGGACCAGCGTGGAGTGATTCTTGACCTTGTGAGGGAGAACCGCTTCTGCCGCGTAGACGACGAAGAAAGGCGTTTCTCCTGTTGGCTTGGTCATGGTGGTGCGGATGGAGCACAACACAGACTGCAGCTCATCGAGCCAGCCCCTGCCACAGGCCTCGAGCTTCTTCTTGAAGGTGCGGGTCTTGTGGCCCCTCAGGACCTCCGTAATAGCTCTCTCAGCTTGTCCATTGCTCCTTGGGTGTGCTACTGAGGCGTAGCAGATCTGCGTTCCAAGGTTAGCACAGTATGTTTTGAAAAGATTGCTAGTGAACTGCGAGCCATTGTCAGTGATGATGCGATTTGGGACCCCAAATCGGCTCACGATTCCTAAGACCGTGCAGTAAGGATTCGTATTTGGCTGCATTGTTAGAGTCTATATACAGTATAACGGATTGTGTCTCCTGTGGGGGATGTTAAGACGACGCCAACCCCCAATCCAGCTAACATTTTAGAGCCGTCGAAGTGCATCAACCAGTTTGAATATGTTCCATATTCTTTACGGAGTTCAGCCTCTTTCCATTTGGCGATGAAGTCAGCCAATACCTGAGATTTGATAGCTCGGCGTGGCTTGTAAATTATTTCAAATGGTAAAAGCTCAACGGCCCATTTGGCAATCCGGCTGGTGGCATCCCGATTGTTTATAATATCGTTAAGTGGTACTTCGGAGGCCACCATGATTGAACACTCTTGAAAGTTGTGTTGCAGCTTGCAAGATGCCATAAAGACCGCATATGCTATCTTTTGATAATGCGGATATTGGGATTTGTATGGTGTAAGGACCGTCGATACATAATATACTGGTTTTTGAAGTGGGAATTTATGTCCCTCCTCATCTCGTTCGACGACGAGCACTGCACTCACCACCTGGTGAGTTGTAGATATGTAGAGAAGCATCGGTTTGCCGACGTTTGGTGCGGCCTAGATTGGGTTACTTGCTAGTAGAGCTTTTATTTCTTCCAGTCCAGCTATGGCAGCATCCGTCCACACGAAGTGGTCAGTGCGGTGGAGCAAGCGATATAATGGCAACGCCTTTTCCCCTAATCTAGAGATAAAATGGCTTAAAGCTGCCACGCACCCAGGGAGTTTTTGGACCTGTTTGAGTTCTGTTGGTGTTGCTAACTGTGACAGGGCTTTGATTTTGGCTGGGTTTGCTTCGATTCCTCTATTGGAGATGATAAACCCAAGCAGCTTTCCGACTGGAACGTCGAAAACGCATTTTTTCCGGCTTGAGCTGTATGTCGTATGTTCAGAGGTTGTGGAATGTAAGGCGTAGGTCATCCACCAATGATTTGACATGCTTGGTTTTGATGACTACGTCATCTACATATGCCTCCACAGGTTTGCTGATTTTCTTTTCCACGCATGTTATGAATCATGCGTTGGTAAGTTGCGTCGATGTTCTTGAGCCCGAAAAGAATAGTGTTAAAGCAGAAGGGCCCATACGGGAAGATGAACGCCGTGGCGGCTTGGTCGGATTCTTTCATCTTAATTTGATGGTATCCGGAATATGCATCAAGGAAGCACAAGGAATCGTGTTCTGCAGTTGCGTCAATAATCTGGTCAATTCGAGGTAGTGGCAAGGGGTCTTTAGGGCAAGCCTTATTAAGATCTTTGAAATCGACACATGGGCGCCAGGACTTATCCTTCTTAGGTACCACGACAAGGTTTGCTAGCCAGTCTGGATGTTTGATCTCTCTTATAAACCCGGCTTCGAGTAGCTTGGCTAGCTCCTCCCCCGTAGCCTGTCGTTTGGGTTCAGAGAATCGGTGCAGAGTTTGCTTGACTGGTTTGAATCCTTTCAGTATATTGAGACTATGCTCGGCCAGTCTCTGTGGGATACCTGGCATATCCAAAGGGTGTCAGGCAAAAATGTCCCAGTTCTCACGTAGGAATGCACATAATGCGGCGTCCACCGTCGGATCCAGCTGTGCCCCAATGGAAGCTGTTTTCTTGGGGTCCGTCGGGTGGACCTGAAATTTGACTATTTCGTCTGCTGGCTTGAAGGATGTAGATTTGGGTCTCTTATCGAGGATTACATCATCCCTATCTTCTATGGAACATAGTGTGGTCAATTCCTCGGCCGTGAGGGCCTCAGATAACTCCTCAAGGGCTAGAGAGGCGGGGGGTTTTTCGGCGCGGAGTGCTATGTCCGGATCACTGGTGATAGTGATAACTCCATTGGGCCCGAGCATTTTGAGCTTCATATACCCGTAATGGGGTACGGCTTGGAAGTGCGTGAATGCGTCTCGCCCCAGCAAAGCATAATACCTGTTGTTGAATGGTGCCACATGGAAGATTAACTCTTCGGACCTGTAGTTCTCCGGCGTGCCGAATACCACGTCGAATTTGATTTTTCCCGAGCATCTGGCTTCTCGACTAGGGATCATACCGCGAAAGGTTGTGTTACTTTGCTCAATGCGACTCATGTCCATTTGCATTTTATTGAGCGTGTCATCGTAGACGAGGTTCAGTCGGCTACCGCCATCCATGAGCACTTTAGTGACCCGAAAGCCGTCTACGATTGGCTTCAGGACCAAAGCGGCTGGTGCATGGACTGAGCGGGCTCTTGGTTCATCATCAGTGTTGAAAGTGATCGCTGTGTCATTCCAAGGATGTACTGCTGCCACGTGGCAGACTTCGGTGAGGTCGCGGAGCGACCTTTTGCGCCGATTATTGGAAGAAAAGGTCTCGAAGACCGTAAACACTTTGGGATCATTATACTCTGAATAGTAATTCTCTGGAGTGTTGTTAGTGAGGATACCCTCGCCGCTCTTGGCCACCTGCCGGAGTATCCAACATGCTCGAAGGCTATGCGTTGGTTCATTGTCCGGCGTCATGTGAATTTTACAGGGCTTGTCGAGCCATTCCTCGAGGATGGTTCTATGCCGCGTAACGGGTTTAATTTTTTTGTCCACGGTATGGTGATTGGGTGATCCACGGGGGTGCATCCTCTTTGTCCATCCGGGGGATGGCCTAAAGGCCTGTGGTTCCCAGCAGGCTGCCTGGGTTTTCCAGGTGCTTTCCATTGTGCAGTACTTCTGTACTATGTGTGCCAAATCGGCAAAGTGCAGTATGCGACGGCGGTCGAGGGCATTAAGGATTCCCTCATACGTGCAATTGTTGCAGAATACCGAGTTCGCGTCGTCGTCACAACAATCCTTAACCTTGTTTTTAACAAGTAGGAATCTAGCCCGAAAGTGTTGGACTGTTTCTTGAGGCTGCTCCCGCACATACATTAAGTCGCATATGTCTGGAGGACCGGAGTTTCTTGGCGAATATTGCTTGCGGTGGGTGGGCGGGTTCAAATCCGAACCGTGACCCTCTAAGAAGCCTGGATTCTGAAGGATTTCCGAGGTTACAGGTCTAAGCTCTGGAACATCCGGTGCGTTTTTGGGCTCAACGCCCGATTCCAAGTTCGGGGGACAAGAAGTGTCTCCTAGAGGATGGGAGTCCGGTTCTCCGAGCTCGACAAGCCGAAAATATTTTGTTCGCAATGTAGGAGAAGAGTCATTGTCGGCTTGTTCCTCCATGACAGCCACATGATCCGATCATAGTCAGTTGCGACGCCCAGGGCGGCGATGCGGTCTAGCAGTTCGTTTAAGGCTGATACATCTTCCGGATCCATCTTGTCGGAGTATTCAGGGCCGACGTGGAGGTAATTTTTGTCGATGAGTTGGGCTACTTCTGGCTTAACGGCCGGGCGAGCGCCCATGATGAAGCTGCCGAGTCGGAGGGTTTGCCCTAAAGCTAGGGCTTCTCCGGAAGTGATGCTATCCTTGACGACAAGGCGAGCCATTGATCCTTCTGTTGACGGCACAGAGGAACTCTCAATGAAAGCACCAATGTCGGTGTCAAAACCGGCAGATCTCAGATAGGGGGTCCCGGACTGTGTGTCTAAGGTTCAAAGGTAACAAGGAGGCAGGGGACACGATATTTACCTAGGTTCAGGCCCTCTTAATGGAGGTAATACCCTACTTCCTAGTTGATTGACTTTGGTGAGAATAGGGGTTGCAAGAGTTGATCTACCTCGAGATCATAATAGCTAAACCCTAGATGTCTAGCTTGTATGATTGTGATCGTCCCTCAGGACTAAACCCTGTGGTTTATATAGGCACCAGAGGGGACTAGGGTTGTACAAATTCGGTTTACAGAGGAATGAAACTATACTTCCGGACGCCAAGCTTGTCGTCCACGCAAAGGAGAGTCCCATCCGGACACGAGAGAAGGCCTTTGGCTCTGTATCTTCACGACCCATCAGTCCGGCCCATGTCACATAGGCCGGCTCTCCGAGGACCCCATAATCCAGGACTCCCTCACCTTCCGTTTAGCTGGGATAGCTGCATTCTCATCGAAGATCAACTTTCTCTTCGTGAATGGGGCAGTAGAACCCGAAGGTTTATCTGAAGGGATGGGAGCAAGCCTTGGTGAAGATCCCAATGGAGGAGAAATCTTTATTGGAGATGGACTTTGATATGGCTTATCTAGCAGAGTTCTTTGATCATACATGGGAATTTCTTTGCCAACATTATCATCAGAGGAATCATCAGATGATGCGAATGATGCCTTCCTCCTTCCTTGACTTTCTGGCAACATGTTTTCTCTTCTTTTCTTTTTGGGAAAATGCACTTTCCTCCTTTTCTAGCACATCTTGTTGAGTTAATTCAACGTTTTGCTATTCCAATTGATTTTCCTTCACAGCTCTAGCCTCACATTTTTCCTTGGCCTTTTACCTCTTAGGAACTTCTTTGGGAAAATCAGCAATGGTTTTCAATGAGTCAGCATGGGAATTTGGAGGTGGAGCTGGCCTAACTTTCTAATCATCTCGTCCTACGCAGTCCTCTGCTATGCAATCATTCCAAGGTGGAGTGAATGCAAATAAGATCTGATATTTCCTTCACATATTTTCATAGTTAAACCACTTCTTTGCCCAGTGACGACGAATATTCTACAACCTGTTATTTCTTTCAGTGGTAGTTTCAACTCTAGGTGGCGTTTTATAAGTTTCGGGACCAGACATCTCTGCGGTGGTGTTTCTCTCTCTGCCGCGACCACTCCTTTTTGGATTTCCACCAGAGAACAAGGTCTTGGAATCAGTGACTAATTCATCCTCAAGCTGACTATAAGATGAGGGCAAATCATCTTCTTCTTTAGCAGATTCTGTCTTAGGCTTCTTTTCCTTTGGGGTTTTGGAGGCTTGGCTGATTTCCTTTCAGTCATCTTTGCCTTAGCAGCCACACGCGGCTACTGAGGAATTTCTTACTTGGACCCAGACTTCTCTTCTGAGTTGTGTGCCATGACCACCCTTGAGAGAAAGAACAAAAAACCGAAAGAAAAACAAGAAGGGTCATAAGCATGCAGCGAAGCTTTTTTGACTTAAAACAAATAAATTTGTTTTGGAAGAGGCAGGAAGGAATTCATGGCATAAACTTGGCAGATATAATCGAGAGAATTTCAACATGCCATAGGACATGATAACATCCCCTGTAATCTTTTGACATGGTACACATGAACCCCAGATTGAAAATATTGACTGGCACAAGGAACTCCTACAAACCGTACGAGTCAAACCTTAGGGAAACCTAAGGATCTACCATAAGCAAATAAAACAAGATAAATGGCACCGAGATGAACTGCCCTAGAACAGAAGAGAGATGGGGCAAGTTCTAGATCCGTACAACCCTAGCTTGGCAATACAGATCGATAATGGCAGTACGAGAGAGAAGAGTTGCTGCACTGGTGCGACCAATGGTGACGAAGCTTTGCCGGAGTTGCATGGTGAGGCTTGACGTCGATGCTGCTTCGAGCTCGGGCCCGTACAGAGAGAAAAGAAGGGTTTGAGGTTGAATAGAGAATGAACAAGAGAGGAAGACGCCTAGAGAGGAGTATACATAGCCCCTGGATGGAACTGCTTGCCCCGAGATCTACGACCGAAAAACATGGGACGCTCCACATCCGCTGGATGAGATCACAATCGTGAGATCGTGGGCACGTGTCAGATGTTTCTTGCGAAAATCTCGGTATCTGAACCGAATGCCAAAGGGTTACACAAAGCGCAAGCACCAAAACAGATGAAATTTCAAAGTTGATATCATTCGTGACCAAGGACGTCGGATCGAAATCTCCTTCGTCTCAAGTTGCATGTTTATGACGAGAAAGAACTGGGGAAAGCAGAGACAGAACCAACACGACAAAGACAAACAAGGAAGAACACAAGACACAAGATACAAAACACAAAACACACCGAACGAAAACACAGAGAGAGTTAAGCACCAACAACGATTGATCTTAGGACTTATGACAAACATGTGATATCCGTAAGTGTATTCCATGCATAAGATGGTTAGTTCTTCTTCACAACCCACTGTAGCATGGGTGGTGAGGATCTCATTTGCTTCATCTTAGGAGGAATATTTCTTCGATGTGGCCTGTAAGATACCTATGCACTTTGATGATAATCATATGAATATGCTTTGAAATAATTTACAGATACATGAATGTAATGATTTGAACAGGTGTGCATGTATTCCTTTTTGTGCAGGTTAGAATGATAATCATTCGAGAAATACACTAGAGATGATTTTGTACAATATCCATTTCATTGTCGAGAATTATCCTGCATAGATAGGTTAGCGGTGACAGACAAATTTTCAACAATGCATTTCTTTACCCAGATATTGCTTCCTGGGTGAACCTATCTTGCAGTTAGTTCCAACAAATTGAGCAAAAACTTCACCATTCTGTTGCTTGAAGATTTTAGAATTAGAGTCATCAGACTCATCATTGTTAATAGGGATGGGTGAGTGATAGCCAGTAAGAGTTTCAAGTTCGAGGATTTTACTCTTTGCAGGAACTGAAGTCGTTCGAGGATATTGCTTGGGAGTCCAATAGGATCCATCCACATTGAGTTTCTTCTTGAAACCTAATCCTTCCTTTTGAGGATTTTTGTTTAGTATGGACTTCTTGAGAACATCACACAGGGTTTGATGCCCTTTTAGGATCCTTAGCATAACAGTCTAAAGCAAGTCCTTCAGCCTGCAATTTTCTTCAGTAATAGCAGAAAATTCCTCAGAAGAGGGTTTAGTGAGGGAGTCCTGGATTAAGGGATCCTCGGACAGCCGGACTATATACTTTGGCCGGACTGTTGGACTATGAAGATACAAGATTGAAGACTTCGTCCCGTGTCCGGATGGGACTCTCCTTTGTGTGGAAGGCAAGCTTGGATATTCGGATATGTAGATTTCCTTCTCTGTAACCGACTCTGTGTAACCCTAGCCTCCTCCGGTGTCTATATAAACTGGAGGGTTTAGTCCGTAGGACAACAACAATCATAATCATAGGCTAGCTTCTAGGGTTTAGCCTCTACGATCTTGTGGTAGATCAACTCTTGTAATACTCATATCATGAAGATCAATCAAGCAGGAAGTAGGGTATTACCTCCATCGAGCACCTGGGTAAAACATCGTGTCCCCTGCCTCCTGTTACCATTAGCCTTAGACGCACAGTTCGGGACCCCCTACCCGAGATCCGCCTGTTTTGACACCGACATTGGTGCTTTCATTGAGAGTTCCACTGTGTCATCGCTGTAAGGCTTGATGGCACCTTCGATCATCTTCAACGATGCGGTCCAGGGGGAGGTTTTCCTCCCCGGACAGATCTTCGTATTCGGCGGCTTCGTACTGTAGCCCAACTCGCTTGGCCATCCGGAGCAGATTGATAGCTACGCCCCTGGCCATCAGGTCAGGTTTGGAAGCTTGAACTATACTGCCGACATCCGCGGAGACTTGATCTTCGACAGATTCGAGCCCATGTCAGGCGCGCCGGACGGTCACGACGGGCATGACTTTGATCTGCCATCGGACACTATTCGGGAGATCTCGCCTGCGGCGACGCCGGGAATAAATCCAGAGCAGATCGTGCCCTCCGAGGACGGGTGGATGGACCCCACCACGGAGGCCGCGCACTCATGGACGCTGGTGTCGAACACCGATCCCACACTTGTGAGGGTGGTGTCATCGGACCATCAGACTCGTCTCCGGCTTCAGGATCCGAACCGCGTGCATCCATGCCTATGAAATCCGGTTGGGCACCAGTCATGGAGTTCACCGCCGCGGATATTTTTCAGCACTCGCCCTTGGGTGACATGCTGAACTCATTAAGATCTCTTTCCTTGTCGAGAGATTCTTGGCTGAACTATGTCCGGCTCGAGTGGGAAGCGGACGACGAAGAAATTTGTTCCCCACCCACCACCCACTTAATAGCTACTGTCGATGACTTAACCAACATGCTCGACTTAAACTCCGAAAACATCGACGGTATGGACGACAATGCAGGAGAAGAACAGCAACCACCGCCTATAGGGCACTGGACAGCCACCCCAAAGAAAGCAATGGCAATGAGGCAACGGACGATAACCCCTCGGAGAAGAAATCTAAGCACCGGCGTCATAGGCACCGCTCCAAGCCCCGCCATAGCAGAAATAGCGATACTGTCACAAGAGATAACAATCCGGATGGTGCCGAAGACGAATACAATCCTGCCTAGCCAGGCTTCGAGCAGGCCGAGCAAGAGGATGGGCAAGCTAGCCCTAAAGAACAGGCAACAGATGGAGAATTAGAGGATGATAATTACATGCCTCTCTCCGAAGACGAAGTGAGCCTTGGCGATGAAGAATTCATCGTGCCTGAGGATCCCGTCGAGCAGGAGCGCTTCAAACACCGGCTTATAGCCACTGCAAAAAGCCTGAAGAAAAAGCAGCAACAGCTCCAAGCTGATCAAGATCTGCTAACTGATAGATGGATCGAGGTCCTGGCTGCCGAGGAATACGGACTCGAGCGCCCTAGCAAAAGCTATCCAAAGCGTAGGTTGCTACCTCAACTCGAGGAGGAGGCTTTAAAGCCCAGGCTACCAGCGCATGATGCGGCTGACCGGCCACCCCGTGGTCGCGACAAAGCGGCGTACCAGCCCGAAGTCCAGACCGCACCCCACCGCCAATCAAACGATAATACTAAGGCTCGGGACTACACGGAGGACATGCGAGATGTATTGGAAAACAAAGAAGGATAGTCAAGATCGATCTACGGATCACGGGGGCGCGCCACAAGACGTGACGATGACCGTCATGCCGGATACAATAAACCAAAGTCCAGCCGGGCCGAATACAATAGACCGGATTCATTTGAACTACGTTGGGATGTAGCCCGGCACAGAGGCGCCGCACATCCCCTATGCTTCACCGATGAAGTCATGGATCACGAATTCCCTGAAAGGTTTAAACCCATAAACATTGAATCATATGATGGCACAATAGACCCTGGGGTATGGATCGAAGATTTTCTTCTCCACATTCACATGGCCCGCGGCGATGACTTACATGCCATAAAGTACCTACCACTTAAGCTCAAAGGACCGGCTCGGCATTGGCTGAATAGCCTGCCAGAAAGCTCCATTGGCAGTTGGGAGGATCTGGAAGATGCGTTCCTCGATAACTTCCAGGGCACTTACGTGCGACCATCGGATGCTGATGACCCAACAGCCTGGAGAGTTAGCCAGGAAATTATGGACTCGGTTCCTCACCAAAAAGAACCAAATTGTCGACTGTCCGGATGCCGAAGCCTTAGCAGACTTCAAGCATAACATCCATGACGAATGGCTCGCCCGACACCTCGGCCAAGAGAAGCCAAAATCCATGGCAGCCCTCATGACACTGATGACCCGATTTTTCCGGGCGAGGACAGCTGGCTGGCTCGTAGCAACATCACACCCAAAAACTCAGGCGATTCAGACGCCAGGGACAGCAACGGCAAGCCACGATGAAATATACACAAGCATCGCAACAATGGGGACAACGCCGAAGACACGACGGTCAATGCTGGATTCAGAGGCTTTAAATCTGGACAGCGAAAAAGGACATTCAAAAGAAATAGTCCGGGCTCATCCAGTTTGGACCGCATACTCGATAGCTCATGTCAAATTCACTTCACCCCCGATAAACCAGCCAACCACACCAACAGGGAATGCTGGGTGTTTAAACAGGCCGGCAAGTTGAATACCGAAAACAAGGAAAAGGGGCTGCATAGCGACGACGACGAGGAGCCATGACCGCCGAACACAGGAGGACAGAAGAAATTCCCTTCCCGGGTGAAAATAGTAAATATGATATAGGCAACCCATATTCCCAAGCGGGAACAGAAGCGTGCACTAAGGGACGTCTATGCGATGGACCCAGTCGCCCCAAAGTTCAACCCATGGTCCTCTTGTTCGATCACCTTTGATCACAAGGACCATCCTACCAGTATCCATCATGGCGGTTCGGCCGCATTGGTCCTTGACCCCATCATAGACGGATTCCATCTCACACGAGTCCTCATGGACGGTGGCAGCAGCTTGAACCTGCTCTATCGGGATACAATGTGCAAAATGGGCATCGACCCCTCAAGGATCAAGCCCACAAAAACCACCTTCAAGGGTGTCATACCCGGTGTGGAGGCATGTTGTACGGGCTCAATCACACTAGAAGTGGTCTTCAGATCTCCGGACAATCTCCGAAGCAAGGAGCTAATCTTCGACATCATAACCTTCTGCAGTGGCTATCATGCACTGCTTGGACGAACCGCATTCGCCAAATTCAATGCGGTACCGCATTATGCATACCTCAAGCTCAAAATGCCAGGACCTCGTGAGGTTATTACAGTTAATGGAAACACAGAGCGCTCGCTTCGCACGGAGGAGCACACTACGGCCCTCGCGGCGGAAGTACAAAACAGCCTTCTGAGGCAAACAGCCAATTCGGTGATAAAAAACCCGGATACAGTCAAGCGAGTCTGGAGTACTCCGCAACAGGATCATCCGGCACGTCCAAATCTCGACTAGCAATCCGGCCTCCGCCCTAGTCCCAGTAAAGTAGTGAAATTTGTGTCGCGCGTACACAACTACACACTTAAAATACCTTGGGCATAGGCGCAGGCACGGCCATAACACGGGCCACAATGCGGTTCGACCGCCCCGAGACACACGCATCTTCGCACCCCTTTTTTTCTTTCAGGTCCCTGTCTTCAGGAGGCTCTTCCGAAAGACAGGCTATCGGAAACATAGCGGGACGGACACACCAGGAGGACAAGAAGCTTTGGCGTACAAGCGAATTCTCAGCTGGTCTTTGATAACAATCATCATACCTGTTTTACATACCCGCATACCGCCCGCTCCTGGTCAGGATGTATCAAACAGTCCTATACTGCTTATCGCACTACTTGTATATATACGCTTTAACGTATCATTTGAATAACAAGGGAAAATAGTTTATAACGTCAGCTTGCTATTATGTTTATTTACCCCTTTCCTTTATTGCTTATTTATTATACCCGTGCATCTTGGCACGACCAGTTTGCCAAGGGCTTCAGTACCCCATAACCTGGCAAGACAAGTCCGAACACTTTCGACAGTGCGGCACCCCGAACTTATAGCACTATATGCATCAGCTTCGAATCATGTCTTGGGTCAATAGTTGGATTTGCCCGGCTCCTATGTTTTGGTATCTTACGTTCCGCTATATTGGCTAAGGTAGCGTAGGGAGAACTACTGCGATTGTGTCCCGGTTCTTCCGGATGAGCACCTCAGTAGAGAAAGCCGAAAATTGACTGTCATGATAAGGCGAGAGTTGGTCGTTGTTCGAGAGGTCTCAAATCCTTAAATATTTTTTTCGCTTCAAGCAAGGAATCAGCCTCCTCCGATTTAGGCGTGTATAGCGCCCCGAGTCCGGTTTTCCAGATACTAGGGGCTTTGCCAAAATTTAAAATTGTAGACTTCTATAGCTAAGTGAGAGCGATAAAGCCGTATAGTCCGATTGCCTCGTTCGCGGCGCTAAACACCTCCTTAAAAGGACCAAAAATTTGGATAAAGAGTGTTTATACTTATCTCGAACACCCCAGTACTAGTTGCATGGGGGCAGAAGCCGACGGCTGGCCAACTCACAAGATTTTATAAACGGCCGCACAGAAGGTAATATTTTAAATTAACAAGCGCCATATAGCGCATATGAACTAGTTTTCATATTACAGGATGACATGAGTACATTCATTCGAACATTACATCCTTAGCACGTTCATCTACTACAAGGCGGGGACCCTTAATGACATTTTCATAATACAGTTCGGGGTGGTGATGCTCCTTGCCCTTCGGCGGCCCCTCTGTCACCAGCTTCTCGGCGTCCATCGTCCCCCAGTACACCTTCGCACAGGCCAAGGCCCTGTGTGCAGCCTCAATGCAGACAGACCGCTTAACAACTTCAAGCCACGGACAGGCATTCACCCTCCGCTTGACAAAGCCGAAGTAGCTCCTGGGCAGGGGCTTGCCAGGCCACAGCCGGACTATGAAATCCTTCATGGACAGTTCAACCGCCTTGTGAAGTTCGACCAGTTGCTTTAGCTGGTCGATCAAGGGCATCGGATGTTCGGCCCCAATATATTGGGACGAAAACAGCTTATCCGTTGAGCTCCCCTCCTCAGCCTGGTAGAGCTCTACGGCACCAGAGATGCCGCGCGGCAGATCTGCGAATGCTACTGGAGAGCTCCGAATTCTGGTAAGTACAAGGAAAGTCTCCTTCACATGCTTACTTTGCATAATGAAAGCCTTACCTGCCGCTATCTTCTTGGTTACCTCAATTTCTTGGAGGGTCTTCTGGGCTTCGGCCTTGGCGTCAAGTGCGCTCTAACGGGCCTTCGCAAGCTCTGACTCTTGCGTCTTGAAGTCACGCTCCAAGGACTCGAATTTTTTGACGAAGTCGTGAAGCTCTTGCTAGACCTCATCAACTCGCGCCTCTTGTTTTTCGCGCTCGGTGTGCTCCTTGGCCGCTTTGTTGTCGGCCTCGGACAACGCCTTCTTAAGGGCCGCCACTTCGATCGTGGCCCCTAGTAAAATTCATCGTGCCTCTATTAGCATCAATGATTTTTTTATTTTATATAACATTCAGACGGGGTATTACTTACCTTTGTTCTCCTCGAGCTGCCTCTTCACGAGGCCGAGCTCTTCTTCGGCCCGCCCTAGGTTCTGCCTCAGTCCGGAGACCTCCGCAGTAGCAGCGGCGGCGGCCAGTAGTGACGCCTGCTTATTCACAAAGACATAATATGATTAGACTCCTGGGAATAATATTTGATCCTCTGTTTGGCTTTTCTTCCTGAACACCAAACAAAGCATCAGGGGATACTATCTATACTGTGATACTTTCTCATAATTCAAATTACTTACCTCAAAGCCTGTCAGGAGGGTGGCGCAGGCTTCGGTCAATCCTCTTTTGGCAAACTGAACCTTCGCAATCACCGTACTCATAAGAGTATGGTGTCCTTCATCAAGGGAAGCGCTCTGAAGCGCTTCCACCAAGTTACCCGATGCCTCTGGGTGGACAGAGGTCATCGGCACAGGCGGCTCGCCCCCCTTGGCGGGGGGCCGCCTGTCTGAATCCGGAACCACCGGAGGTTCCGGCGCAGTATCCGGCTGGGGGCCAAGCCTGCTGCGGCCCCCCTTATCCGAATCCATGGGGATCTTCCCCCCATGAGCCCAGCATCGGGAGTATCGCCTTGAGGCGTCTCCACGACTACCTCCTCCTGGCCCGGTATCCTTTGAGATAACACCTCGGTATCATCCACGGCCGGGGAGTGGAAGCCGTCGGGAGCTGATACGTCTCCAACGTATCTATAATTTATGAAGCATTCATGCTATTTTATTATCTGTTTGGAATGATTACGGGCTTTATTATACACTTTTATATTACTTTTGGGACTAACCTATTAACCGGAGGCCCAGCCCATATTGCTATTTTATTGCCTGTTTCAGTATTTCGAAGAAAAGGAATATCAAACGGAGTCCAAACGGAATGAAACCTTCGGAAAAGTTATTTTTGGAACAGAACCAATCCCAGGAACTTGGAGTGCAAGCCAGGGGCGCGTCGAGGAAGCCGCGAGATAGGGGGGCGCCCTGACCGACTTCTTTCGCCTATATAAGCCTACGTACCCTAAAAACATCGAAAACAAAGATAGATCGGCAGTTCCGCCATCGCAAGACTCTGTAGCCACCAAAAACCTCTTGGGAGCCAGTTCCGGCACCCTGCCGGAGGGGGAACCCATCACCGGTGGCCATCTTCATCATCCCGGCACTATCCATGATGAGGAGGGAGTAGTTCACACTCGGGGCTGAGGGTATGTACCAGTAGCTATGTGTTTGATCTCTCTCTCTCTCGTGTTCTCTCTATGGCACGATCTTGATGTATCGTGAGCCTTGCTATTATAGTGGATCTTATGATGTTTCTCCCCCACTACTCTCTTGTAATGGATTGAGTTTTCCCTTTGAAGTTATCTTATCGGATTGAGTCTTTAAGGATTTGAGAACACTTGATGTATGTCTTGCCGTGTTTATTTGTGGTGAAAATGGGATATCACGTGCCACATGATGTATGTTTTGGTGATCAACTTGCGGGTTCCACCCATGAACCTATGCATAGGGGTTGGCACACGTTTTCGTCTTGACTCTCCGGTAGAAACTTTGGGGCACTCTTGGAAGTACTTTGTGTTGGTTGGATAGATGAATCTGAGATTGTGTGATGCATATTGTATAATCATGCCCACGGATACTTGAGGTGACAATGGAGTATCTAGGTGACATTAGGGTTGCGGTTGATTTGTGTCTTAAGGTGTTATTCTAGTACGAACTCCTAAATAGATCGATCCAAAAGAATAGCTTTGAGGTGGTTGCGTACCCTACCATAATCTCTTCGTTTGTTCTCCGCTATTAATGGCTTTTTAGTGACTCTTTTTTGCATGTTCAGGGAATATTATATGATCTATCATTGCAATACCATTTGTGCTCCCTTTTATCATTAGTTACCTTGCTGTTTTGTAACATCCCAAATTTCCAATTTGGCATGTTATACATAGGTCACCCATGCATATCATATTTTATTGCTTTTTCATTTGCAATCCTCGAAATCCTAAGCAACTCAAGGACCTTCGGAGAGAGATGAGGATTTTCCAATTTTCATATTTGAATTTTATCAAATAGTGAAGACGAGGATTTTGATTTCTAATTATTTTCTCTCCGGAAAATATTTCATTTTAAAATAATAAATGAGGGGAGATAATATGACTTCTCCAAACAATTGAAATATCGGAGGTAAAATGTTAAAATCATTATTTGGATTTTATTTGAGTTTATTCGGAATTTTATTTGCCCTAGAAAAAAATTTGCATGTTTTAAAAATTGCATTTTAGGGGCCAAGAAAAGTTCATCTTGTTCTAAATATTTTATTTAGACGGAGAAAACTTGTTTTGGAATTTTTAGATTTTTATTTATTTTTCTAGGAATTTTATTTTCAGCGGAATGTTTAAAAAACCATACTGACAATAAAGGCCCACCAGAGTAGGCTGCCCACCGCGCCACCGCCGCCGCCTCCTCCAGGCATCCCGCCGCCGCCGACTGACTCGAGTCCGAGCGGACTCCACCGCCGACTGCCCCCTCCTCCAAGTCGCCCCACCCCCCTTTATATAGCGCCCCCGCCCCTCTAGCCACCACCACCATCGTCGCCGCTCCCGAGCCCGAGCCGAGCCCCGAAGTCGCCGCCGCCGAGTCGCCGCCGCCCGCCCTAGCGTCGCCGCCGCCTCCCACCGCCACCCGCGCCTCCCAAGCCCCCGCCCCTCGAGGCCGAGCCGCCTCCCTCCCGGACGACCTCGCCGGAGGTAGCCACACCCCCTCGCCGCTGGTTTTTTTAAATAAACCCCTTCGGTTTTTTAAGAAAAACCCTATTTCGTTTTTTTATATAAATCGGTTTTTATTCTCCGGTTTATTTACTTAGCGAGCGTTCGCTTGTTCGTACGTTCTAACGAACGCGTTCTTCGTTTAGTTTCTGTTAACGAACGTTCGTTCGTTTAGCCGTTTGTCTTTTTTCTTTTTATCGGATTTATTCCACGATTTTTCTGATCGCGATTTCTGATCCGATGTTCAAACCTGTTTATCTTTTCGCTCGTTTATCGGAATCAGGCGATTCAAGCGCCTGGAGTTTCATCTCGAAACTCTCTTTCCGAATAATCAACTTAAACAAGTTTTTATCTCTGTAAAATTTGACCTTAGTTCAGATTAGTTAACGGATCTTGTTTCTTTTGCCGTTTGAGTTTCGTTGCTCCGTTTGATTTGATTCTTTTTGCAAACCGGAGTTCTTAAGTTGAACTCTCCAGTCAAACTCTTTTATTTGGAGTTCTACTTGTGCATCTTTGATTGCTGCTTATGTATGTTATTGTTTGCTTGCGATAGAATTCCCGGAGTGCGAAGCGTGTTACTACGCGTCTCTAGGATTCACGGATCGTCAGCAAGGCAAGTAACACATTGATCATACTCTTTTCATACCCAGTTTTTATGCATTAGTTTCAATCCTCAAATATTGCATGACTAGGATGCCTTTAATATGTGGGTATTGGGAAGTAGTTGCTGAGGTAGAACCTATTGCCCTGTTTATTATCAAACCCTTGGGAGTTACTTCTACGTTATGCTTATTTTGCCATGCAATGCTCGTAGACGTGGTTTGGGTTTGAGTGACTTCCATGACAGATGTGAGATTGTTAAATTAATGGTTTACTTAAGGTGGCAACTTTAATACACATTGAGGCACCTGGGGTATCCAGTGATTGCCTGTTTTATTTTTGGAAATCCTGGGGTTACCATGTGATTCTCCTATGGACCGCCACCAGTGCTCAAAGGAATCGAGTCTATTCATGCTAGAAACTTCCGTGTGCAGCCGCAAGCTATTATGGGCTCTAGCATAGTTGAGTAAGTTACGTGAAGCTCTCAAGAGGTGGATCAGAGGTAGTGGGTTTGTAGGTTTGGTATGGTCTACCCGAGTAGAGAGTTAATGTTTACAAAGATCGTGTCTCGGTCATCCGTCTCTCAAACACCATGTAGTGCCGAAATCAACGGAGGCGATCGAGTCTTGCGGGGAAAAGTGCGCAAACCTCTGCAGAGTGTACAAACTAATCATGGTTAGCCGTGTCCCCGGTTATGGACAATTTTGAGTATCTAGTACTTGAGTATTCGCATGTATCTCAAAACTCTTAATTAATATTGCTGGGTTGTTAACTATTTTTAATTGGGATCATTGAGTTGGGGTTACCTTCTCAAATGATGTTTAAACCACCATGATAGTTAAATTAAAACTTATTCCTTTGTAGTAGGGAAAAATTGGCTTTTCGCAAAACTTCAACCATAGAGCTTTCCACCAGCCAAATATGCATGTAGTGGTAGCATTATTCTGTTATTGCTCTTTTGTGTTACATTGCCAGCATATTCCATGTGCTGACCCGTTCTCGGGCTGCAACGTATTATGTTGCAGACTTTTCAGACGAGGAGTAAGGTTCGTAGGTCGTTGCCGTGCAGCTCAGCTATGCCGTTGGAGTTGATGGACTCACATTATCTTCCAAGCCTTCCGCTGTTATCGCATTAGATGGCCTTAAGCCAAATTATTGTAATAAGTTCTCTTTTGAGACATTCGATGTAATAAGTGTGTGATTGCTACTCTTTTATAAATCCTTCGAGTACTGTGTGTGTCAGCATTACCGATCCAGGGATGACACGGAAGCACAGAGACGTGACCATCTGAGGTCGGGTTACTACATGTTTTTATATTTTTAGATTATAAAAACCTATATCTACTATCCATATTGCACTTGTATCACCATCTCTTCGCCGAACTAGTGCACCTATACAATTTGCCATTGTATTGGGTGTGTTGGGAACACAAAAGACTCTTTGTTATTTGATTGCCGGGTTGCTTGAGAGAGACTATCTTCATCCGACGCCTCCCACGGATTGATAAACCTTAGGTCATCCACTTGAGGGAAATTTGCTACTGTCCTACAAACCTGTGCACTTGCAGGCCCAACAACGTCTACAAGAAGAAGGTTGTGTAGTAGACATCAAGCTCTTTTCTGGCGCCGTTGCCGGGGAGGTGAGTGCTTGAAGGTATATCTTTAGATCTTGCAATCGAATCTTTTTGTTTCTTGTTTTATCACTAATTTAGTTTATAAAAGAAAACTACAAAAAATGGAGTTAAGTTTGTCTCATACGCTTCATCTTTTTAATATCTTTTGTGAATATGATGAAAAGGAAAATTGTGCTCACCTGCTAGAAGAAGAAATCTATAGAATGTTTGATACTAAATCTTTGAATGATGAGCATGATTGCAATGTTGTTAGTATGAATTCCTTGAATATCCATGATGCTAATGATATGCAAAGCCACAAGCTTCGGGAAGCTATGTTTGATGAAGATGATATGTTTAGTCCCCCAAGTTTTGATGAGAATATTTATTATGATGAAAGCATGCCTCCTATTTATGATGATTATATTGATGAAAGTGGGTTTGGAAGAGTGTCAACTTTAGGAAGTATTGATCCCACTATTTTGGAGGATGTTGAATCTTATTGTGATGAATATGAAAGTGGATTTGGAAGAGTGTCAACTTTATTTAGTGATGATTCCACTATTTTGGAAGAGGTTCCAATTAATTATGAGAACAAAGTTGCTATCTATGATGATTATAGTGATGACTTGTATGCTATTAAGTACAATGAAATCCATGAAACTTGTCATTGTGATTTTAGTTTTCATTTGGATTATGCCTCACATGATAATTATTTTGTTGAGTTTGCTCCCACTACTATTCATGAGAAGAGTTTTGCTATGTGGAGAGTAGTAAAATTTCTATGCAAGTAGATCATGGAATGAATGCTTTAGGTGCTGGTTACATTGTTGAATTTATTCATGATGCTACTGAAAACTATTATGAGGGAGGAACATATGCTTGTAGGAATTGCAATAATATCAAGTTTCCTCTCTATGTGCTTCAAGTTTTGAAGTTATGCTTGTTTTGCCTTCCTATGCTAGTTGATTATTGTTACCATAAGTTGTTTGCTCACAAAATCCCTATGCATAGGAAGTGGGTTAGACTTAAATGTGCTGGTCATATGCTTCATGATGCTCCCGTTATGTTTCAATTCTTATCTTTTATGTGAGCATCATTGCCATCATCATGCCTAGCTAGAAAGGCATTAAAGAAAAGCGCTTGTTGGGAGACAAACCAACATTTATCCTTACTGTTTTGTGTGTTCATATGATTATGATACTGTAGTAATCATGTTTTATAGCTTTTGTTTCAATAAAGTGCCAAGTAAGACCTTTAGGATAGCTTACGGTGATAGTTGTGTTGATCCTGCTGAAAATCAGAAACTTTTCCACCCAGTAAATTAGTTTTGTTAATTCACACAAACGTGCTCTTGATCTGATTCTTTTTGCTATGGATTGGTACAAAAATTTCTTAGGACTTCCTAATGTTTTAGAATTTTTGGAGTTCCAGAAGTATACGTTTGATACAGATTACTACAGACTGTTCTGTTTTTGACAGATTCTGTTTTCTATGTGTTGTTTGCTTATTTTGATGAATCTATGAGTAGTATCAAAGGGTATGAACCATAGATAAGTTGGAGTACAGTAGATATTACACCAATATGAATTTAGAATGAGTTCATTACAGCACCTAAGTGGTGGTTTTATTTTCTTATACTAACGGAGCTTACGAGTTTTCTGTTGAGTTTTGTGTTGTGGAGTTTTCAAGTTTTGGGTAAAGATTCGATGGACTATGGAATAAGGAGTGGCCAAGAGCCTGAGCTTGGGGATGCCCCGGAAGGCATCCCCTCTTTCGTGTTCGTTCATCGGTAACTTTACTTGGAGCTATATTTTTATTCACCACATGATATGTGTTTTGCTTGGAGCGTCATTTTCTCTTGTTAGTATTTGCTTGCTGTTATTTAGAATAATGTTTTGCATCTTCATTTTAAATAAAAAAAGTCAAGGATAGCCTTTGCCATGCTTATTTTGCTAGTATACATGTTGCTGTTTGAAAACAAAAAGTTTACCGCGGTTGCAAAAAATTCCCTAGGAAAGTCAGAGAATGATATAATGTTGAAACTTTTTGCATATTAAGCTCTGATAAATCTTCTACAGCATAGTATTTTTCTCATAATTTTTGGAGTTAGGGAAGTATTGATACGCTTGCATTCTTTACAGACTTTACTGTTTTGGCAGATTGCTGTTTTGTTTGCATTGTTTGCATATGTTTGCTTGTTTAATGATTCTATTTGAGGATAGGAGTATTAAATATGCAGAGGCATTCATTATGCAATGTTGAATAATAATTTAAGTGATTTGTTGCAGTAGAAAATGATAAGGTTTTGCATTGGTTTATACTAATCTATCTCACGAGTTCTTGTTGAGTTTGGTGTGGATGAAGCTTTTGAAAACCATGGTATGAGAGGAATTAAGGAGACACAAAGGTTCAAGCTTGGGTATGTCCAAGGCACCCCAAGATAATATTTCAAGAAGTCTCAAGCATCTAAGCTTGGGGATGCCCCGATAGGCATCCCACCTTTCTTCTTCAACAACTATTGGTTAGTATCGGTTGAGCCTAAGTTTTTGCTTCTTCACATGAGTTGTGCTATCCTTGCAAAGTCATTTTATTTTGTTTTGCTTGCTGTTTGAATACAATACCAAGATCTGAAATTCTTTAATTAGAAAGAGTCTTCATATAGCTACATAATTATTTAGCTACTCATTGATCTTCACATATCTTTTTGGAGTAGTTTGTCATTTACTCGTGTACTTCACTTATATCCTATGAGTAAATGGTTGAATGAGTTGAATGTCATAAATCAGAAATTATATATGTCTCATTTGCTTAACCCATGGGGAGTATTGAATTCACATCTAAGAAGAGAGGTTGTAAATTTATTGAAGGTTAGCAAGCATTGTATTGGTCATTTGAACAATTCATGAAAGAATATTGAAGGAAGAGAGATTTCATATATAAATACACTATCCTAGACATCTTTTATAATTGGGAGCACTCATTAAGTATGACATGCTAAAGAGTTGATGTTGGACAAGGAAGACAACGTAATGGGTTATATTTTCGCACATCTCAGTTAAAGTATATTGTCATGGATCATTCAAACATGTTGAGCTTGCCTTTCCCCCTCATGCTAGCCAAAATTCCTTGCACCAAGTAGAGATACTACTTGTGCTTCCAAATATCCTTAAACCCAGTTTTGCCATGAGAATCCACCATACCTACCTATGGATTGAGTAAGATCCTTCAAGTAAGTTGTCATCGGTGCAAGCAATAAAAATTGCTCTCTAAATATGTATGATTTATTAGTGCGAAGAAAATAAGCTTTATACGATCTTGTTATGGAAGCAATAAAAGCGACAGACTCCATAATAAAGGTGCATATACAAGTGGCAATATAAAGTGACATTCTTTTGCATTAAGATTTTGTGCATCCAACCATAAAAGCACATGACAACCTCTGCTTCCCTCTGCGAAGGGCATATCTTTTACTTTATGTCTTTTACTTTTATGCAAGAGTCAAGGTGATCTTCACCTTTCCCTTTTTCATTTTATCCTTTGGCAAGCACCTCGTGTTGGGAAGATCCTGATATATATATCCAATTGGATGTAAGTTAGCATGAACTATTATTGTTGACATCACCCAAAGGTGAATATGTTGGGAGGCAACACTGTAAGCCCCTATCTTTCTCAGTGTCCGATTGAAACTACATAACCATTAGTATTGCATGAGTGTTAGCAATTGTAGAAGACTATATGATAGTTGAGTGTGTGGAGTTTGCTATTCCTGAAAATAAGATGAATTGCAATTGTTTAATGACTGAGAATGAAGTTTGCTAGTTTTCAAGAAAGTTTATGGTCTATGCTTTAACATGTGAATTGCTTGTTACTTTATCGTGAGAAGTTTTATGAGATGAACTACTATTATGACATATAATCATGCTAGAAAAGGTGACTAAAATTATCATTGATCAACCTTTCTCACCTGCTAGCATGCACACTTCATAAATTCTTTGTTTATCATTTACCTACTCGAGGACGAGCAGGAATTAAGCTTGGGGATGCTGATACGTCTCCGACGTATTTATAATTTATGAAGCATTCATGCTATTTTATTATCTGTTTTAAATGATTACGGGCTTTATTATACACTTTCATCTTACTTTTGGGACTAACCTATTAACCGGAGGCCCAACCCATATTGCTGTTTTATTGCCTGTTTCAGTATTTCGAAGAAAAGGAATATCAAACGGAGTCCAAACGGAATGAAACTTTGGAAAAGTATTTTTGGAACAGAACCAATCCCAGGAACTTGGAGTGCAAGCCAGGGGCACGTCGAGGAAGCCACGAGATAAGGGGGCGCCCACCCCCCTGGGCGCGCCCTCCACTCTCGTGGGCCCCTCGAGGCTCCCCCGACCGAATTCTTTTGCCTATATAAGCCTACGAACCCTAAAAACATCGAAAACAAAGATAGATCGGGGGTTCCGCCACTGCAAGCCTCTGTAGCCACCAAAAACATCTCGGGAGCCCGTTCGGGCACCCTGCCGGAGGGGGAACCCATCACCGGTGGCCATCTTCATCATCCCGGCGCTATCCATGACGAGAAGGGAGTAGTTCACCCTCGAGGTTGAGGGTATGTACCAGTAGCTATGTGTTTGATCTCTCTCTCTCTCTCTCTCTCTCGTGTTCTCTCTATGGCACAATCTTGATGTATTGCGAGCTTTGCTATTATAGTTGGATCTTATGATGTTTCTCCCCCTCTATACTCTTGTAATGGATTGAGTTTTCCCTTTGAAGTTATCTTATCGGATTGAGTCTTTAAGGATTTGAGAACACTTGATGTATGTCATGCCGTGTTTATCTGTGGTGACAATGGGATATCACGTGTCACTTGATGTAAGTTTTGGTGATCAACTTGCGGGTTCCTCCCATGAACCTATGCATAGGGGTTGGCACACGTTTTCGTCTTGACTCTCCGGTAGAAACTTTGGGGCACTCTTTGAAGTACTTTGTGTTGGTTGGATATATGAATCTGAGATTGTGTGATGCATATCGTATAATCATGCCCATGGATACTTGAGGTGACAATGGAGTATCTAGGTGACATTAGGGTTTTGGTTAATTTGTGTCTTAAGGTGTTATTCTAGTAGGAACTCTTAAATAGATCGATCTGAAAGAATAACTTTGAGGTGGTTTCGTACCCTACCATAATCTCTTCGTTTGTTCTCCGCTATTAGTGGCTTTGGAGTGACTCTTTGTTGCATGTTGAGGGATTGTTATATGATCTATCTATGTTATTATTGTTGAGAGAACTTGCACTAGTGAAAGTATGAACCCTATGCCTTGTTTCCTATCATTGCAATACCGTTTGTGCTCACCTTTGTCATTAGTTACCTTGCTGTTTTTATATTTTCAGACTACAAAAACCTATATCTACTATCCATATTGCACTTGTATCACCATCTCTTCGCCGAACTAGTGCATCTATATAACTAGTAAGTGTGCACGTGCAACGCACGTGTCATAGAGTTATGAAAGAGAGAGAAAACTAGATCGCGGGGAGGAGAGCGGCGGCATAAGTGTCGAGGGAGGAGGATTGATTATTGCGGCGGCAACACAAAGAAGCAGCTCCATGCTTTTTTTGGAGGGAGGAGGATGCCCGTGCGGCCGTGCCTGCAGGTTCCTTGGTATTTCTCGGCTACTTTTAGTGGCTCCTTTGATTAAGTTGGACTATTGCAGAAAAGATTATTGGGAACTTTTTGTATGTACAATCAATAACTGGAAACTTGTTCGTGCAGCATGGATGGAAGAGGCAAAAGAAATTTCTAACCGGCGGGTGTAGATGACTTAGTTGCATCTCTTTTGCCTGGGGTGCTATTCGTATCTTTTTAGGTATTCCTCTTTCTTCTAACCGGACAGACGAGCATACCATCCTTGACCACTGCCATGTTTATTCTCCAAACCAGTATATGATTCTGAATTCTGCAACAAATGATTTTCGAATCCTTACCAAATGATTAGAAAGTCTAGTGACGTTTTGACGTGCATAATGCACATATAACATGAAATTTCCACGTGCATTGCTTCTAAATGTTTTTCCCATTAACGCTCTGATCCCCATGCTTGTGACATGAGTATCACTGATTTTGTGAAATGGAGGAACCAAAGTAACAAATTTATAATTGAAGATTAGAAAATACATATATTCCTTTAAGAGATAACATAATAAAACATTGTACTTTCTCCAATTATAAATTCTACAAATATAACCAAACATGATTTCTACAAATATTGTTAGGTTTCAAAACCATTTCGCAGTCTATGTGAACCATCTATGGCAACCAACAACAGTTGATCATTAATTTATTATCACAGCAGCATTGAGATAACAGTAAATAAACTCTTCCTAGCCGCAAAACTGTCTTACTGATTGCAACACCCAGCTCACATGATATTGGTGTCCAAGGATTAGGTAAAAAATGGATTCCTATCCTGATTCACCGTGAAATGTAACAATATTTAATGGCATGTCTAGCATCGAAACAGCAATAGAGAGACTTTGAGTTGAACTGATTTGGTCGGTACACTAACCTCTGAATTCTCTTGATCGACCCTGATGGATTTGGTCCCTGACTGCATGTCAGACATTTCACATTACACGTCTGATTGCTCGCTCGTCTTCGTAGCCGCGCAAGTCTGTTGGAACATCCGTGAAAACAACAATCACCAAAGATGATGAGCATTCAATTCAAATCCGGGTGAATTATCCCTCAATTCAATCAACATTTATCTAGTTAGAACACGCACCGCAGTAAATTGTTTGGATGTTTCGTTATTATGAGGAGAATCAAAGTCCGGAACGTGTATGGATTTCTTGGGCTGAGATCCTGATGTCTCCGTGTGTAGGACGATGGTACAGTGACGAGGCGACCACAGAGCGACTGCTCGGGGTCAGATGAAGGTTGGAGCGAGGAGGTGGCGATGATTTGGTCAGTAAAATTGATTAGTTGCTCCCTCTGCTGGTATTCGTGTACATAAGTCGCGTGATCCTTAATTACGGGAACAACCCAAGCGTTTTCCATTGTTTGTATATACCTAATCAATAGTTCAGGTAGCATGCCACCCTAAAATCAAGCAGCGACCACATACGCAATCCACGGCAAAGATCCTCTGCCAATGCATGCGCTGGGAGGTTTGCATGGGACGCCAAAGATCATATATTAATCAGGGCAGTAAGAAGATATTCAAAACACGTGCAGTAGTTGGCTATTTTGACGGACCAAATTTGTACGGGGCGCAATTAATCAGGGTAATTAAGGGCATAATTAAATCACGCCGGGTAGTTGACTGTTTTCGGGTGTGATATTTCACGGACCATATTTTTACAGGGTGCGTGGAAACCAGAATAAAAGCAAATAAAAGATCACCCAGTGAAACCAGAATTTTACGAAAGCTCAGGACGTTTTTCCTATGTGGTATATTCTGCGGCTGATACAAAGCAAATGAGTATAACACATGTAAAATAGCACCAAGGGTAGAGGAATTATCTACTGTATATACCCGACTAATGTTACTATCTGAGAACATATAATTACTAATCTTTAATTGAGACTCAAACCAAATACTGGAAGTATACACGGAACTAATTACAACATACACTTACACGTTTCAGAATCCAGATATACGTGGAACAAGCACACACATATAATCAGGTTCAGAATTTCAAAATAAAATATTGCCGCCGTCGAGCAGCCACACCTAAGTGGCGCACGTCGTTGAGATGCAGATCAGGGCCGATGGGGAGTGGTGCACGAGAATGCGACGAAGAGGCAAACCGGCGGGGCGGCCTACACGAGGTGGCGCGCGACCTGATGGCACAACAGGCTGACGGGGCCGCAATGGTGGCGGAGAGGGGGTGATAGAGGTGGAGCATGGAGGTTGGGAAGGAGCCGTGGTGATGGAGGAAGATTTAATTAATTATTTAGGTGTGTTGTTTTGGTAGTAGGTGTTCTTTAAGGCAGGTGATATATGGTGTGACGATTTATTTCCCAATGAAGATGCAATTAAGGTGCATATTCCTAATTAAGGTGTTGTGTAAATGATTTAAATTAATTAGTAAATATGTGGATTTGATGTGATACAACATTGGGGCAATCCGGTCCATTGATGGATGATGAATGTGTGGTTGAGATCTAATGTGTCTGCCTCAACTCGATTGTTTAATAGTAGTAGAGATTTGCCATTGTATTGGGTGTGTTGGGGACACAAGAGACTCTTTGTTATTTGGTTGCATGGTTGCTTGAGAGAGACCATCTTCATCCTACACCTCCCACGGATTGATAAACCTTAGGTCATCCACTTGAGGGAAATTTACTACCGTCCTACAAATCTGTGCACTTGCAGGCCCAACAACATCTACAAGAGAAGGTTGTGTAGTAGACATCAGGAGCGAATAGCTGTTCATCTCCGACAAGCTCAAGGACACATCCGAGGAGGATAAGTCGATGTGGGCTTTGGACGGACTGCACAAACAAATCTTGACATAATAAGAAGCCATAAAGCTAAAACATGCAAGAAGTATTCTGGCATATGAATACTTACGACTTCGCCAGGGGCTTGGCCCTGGGTAGCCACTCCTCCTCGCTATAGGCGGCGGTTGTGGAATGGTCCGAAGGGAAGGTCCTTCCCTTATAGGACCCTTCGGCCTCCCCAGAAGGGGCGGCCTTCCTTTTCTTCTCCCCCTCGTTTTGGGGGAGAGGGTTTTCCTCCTCCGCCTCCTCATTGTTGTTGGAGGAGTGCGCCTCGGTGTCTTCGGACGATGAGTCCGACACCACCTTGTGCCAGAGACTTTTCCTGGTCCGCGTGGCCTTCTTCTTGGCCTTCTTCTCAGGAACCTCATAGGGCGCCGGAACCAGCATCTCCGTCAGGAGAGCAGTTGCTGGATCTTCAGGCAACGGAGCAAGACAGTCGATCCGCTCCGCCATCGCCACATATTCCTGTTAAATCAGTATAGTGGCTTAAGTTCCTCCCACGAATATACGGAGGAAAGGCACATCTTGTGAAATGTAGAATGCTTACCGAGTTGGCGTGGCGCTGGGTGCTGAGTCTGCGGTCCTCGGTGCTCGGAGGAGGAACTTCGCTGGCCTTGAACAACACCTTCTAGACGTCTTTGTGCGTCGTGTCAAAGAGCTGTTGTAGTGTCTAATGTTGGGCCGCGTCGAACTCCCACAGGTTGAATGCTCGTCTTTGACACGGGAGAATCCGGCAAAATAGCATGACCTGGACCGTATTGACAAGCTTGATCTTCTTGGTTATCATATTTTTGACGCAGTTCTAGAGTCCGGTCAGCTCCGTGGACGCGCCCCGGGCTAGGCCCTTCTTCTTCCAGGAGGTGAGGCGCATGGGGATGCCGGAACAGAATTCGGGGGCCGTCACCCAGTTGGCGTTGCGCGGGTCGGTGATGTAGAACCACCCCGATTGCCACCCCTTCACGGTCTCCACATAGGAGCCTTCGAGCCAGGTGACGCTGGACATCATGACCACCATGGCGCCTCTGCACTCCGCCTGCTGACCGACCACAATCTTCGGCTTCACGTTGAAGATCTTCAGCCACAAGCCGAAGTGGGGCCTAATGCGGAGGAAAGCCTCGCACACGACAATAAACGCCGAGATGTTGAGGATGAAATTAGGGGCCAAATCATGAAAATCCAGTCCGTAATAGAACATGAGCCCGCGGACAAATGGGTGGAGGGGGAATCCCAGTCCGTGGACGAAGTGGGCGAGGAGCACAACCCTCTCGTGGGGTCCTGGAGTCGGAATGATCCGCCCTGCGTTCGGGAGCCGGTGCGCGATGTCTGCGGCCAAGTATCTGGCCGCCCGGAGCTTCGTAATGTCCTCCTCTGCGACGGAGGAGGCCATCCACTTGCCTCCCGCTCCGGACATGTTTGGCTGTACGAAGAAGGTGAGAACTGGAGCGCTAGAGCTCGAGCGTGCGAGAATGGATGAGCGAAGAAGGAAGAAGGCGTGGGTGAAAGAGGAGAATCCTTATCTCTTTATAAAGGCGGTAGAAACTATGCGCCTCCCCACTTGCCCATTAAAATCGCTTATTTCCCAAGTGCCACGATTGATGGCGCGGTTGGGTTACCCATACCCGTATTGATGAGAATCCCGTGATAAGGGGAGATGATTTCTGCTTCGACAAGACGTGTCAAGGAAACTGCCTCGTATTACATGCAGTAGCTGGTTGTGAAAAATGGTTCGAATAATGACCGAACCATGGCATGATGTCATGCTATAAAAAGCTGTCAGCAGATTAGATTTGTGGAATATTGTACTCTATACGGTGGTATGTGGAATTTGTTTTGCAGAGTCGGACACGATCCTTGTGTTCTAAATCTTCTACGGAGTATTCGGAGAAGCAACCCGCCTTGCAATGCCGAAGACAGTCTGCATGCCGGACTCATCATCATTGAAGCTTGATTCAAGGGATACTAAGGGAGTCCTGGATTAAGGGGTCCTCGGACAGCCAGACTATATACTTTGGCCAGACTGTTGGACTATGAAGATACAAGATTGAAGACTTTGTCCCGTGTCCGGATGGAACTCTCCTTTGCATGGAAGGCAAGCTTGGATATTCGAATATGTAGATTTCCTTCTCTGTAACCGACTCTGTGTAACCCTAGCCTCCTCCAATGTCTATATAAATCGGAGGGTTTAGTTTGTAGGACAACAACAATCATAATCATAGACTAGCTTCTAGGGTTTAGCCTCTACGATCTCATGGTAGATCAACTCTTGTAATACTCATATCATCAAGATCAATCAAGCAGGAAGTAGGGTATTACCTCCATTGAGAGGGCCCGAACCTGGGTAAAACATCGTGTCCCCTGCCTCCTATTACCATTAGCCTTAGATGCATAGTTTAGGACCCCCTACCCGAGATCCGCCGGTTTTGACACCGACAGTTAGTAGTACCAAATTCAATGATAGCAGTATTCTCTGCAATAGTATTGGAAGTTTTAACATTAGAATCATTATTGCTACGTTCTAGGCATTTTAAGCATGGATGTACAAAATCATCAGGAAGTCAAACAGATTGCTTGGTGAATAGAGAAGCTTTCTCTAACATCGGCTCGTTATAAGATTCTTTCAGTGACACGAGTTCTTGATTCCTATTAAGGAGTTCATCTGATAAACACTCGTAGTCAACTATAAGCGAGTCATGTCGATTGGTGAGATTATCAATAGTTGAGGCAAAAGCATCTTGCTCTTTGATCAAGTTCTGATTCTTCTCCGTCTCTTCGATGAGTAATCCTTCTGTTTTCCAGAGATTTTTCTCAAGCATTTCAAGTTCATCATGTTGGCATTTAGCAATTTTGACCAACTTGGCATAGGAAATATATCCAGGTGAATATTTGTTCATGGATCTCTGGTGTTTTGCTGATACCTGATCCCTTGATGATTTTGCCATGAGATAGAAGGCAATTGATTCATCCTCGCTAGAATCATCATCACTTGACGCATCATCATCAGCATTTGATTCACTGAAATTCTTGGGTGATTCAATTGCAACATATGCACTGCTTCTCCCAATCCTTCGGTTAAGCTCTTCTACTTCAGAGTCTGATTCAGGTGTATCATCTTCTGAATCAATAGTCATTTCAGCATGTACTCTATTCAGCTATGATATCCTTCTCATATTTGATTCGAAGGTAGCTCTGGCTTTCACGTCGGTGATTGGTCTCGTAGAAGAAGATAAACATAACTCATTTATCTTCGAGATCCTAGTGTGACGATTAACCTGAGTGAATCCTCTGTCATGATGATATTTCCATCTTTTTCTCGGCATATTGTCCCAACCAGGACAATCAGCAATGGCATGACCGAATTCTTTGCACTTGAAGCACTTCATATCTTTTGTAGGTAGCTGTCTTGATGGATTAGGCATGTCTTCTTCACCATCATTCACAAGATACAGGTTTTGTCTTCTGAGATCACTTAGTCTTTGTGTGAGCATCTCCAATTATCTTGTGATGGTATGTTGCTTTTCATCATCTTCTCCTTCTTCTTCTTCCTGTGAGCTACCATAGTGCAAGAGAATTTCTCATTCATCGTCTGAAGAAGATTCTTGATCTACATTTTCCAGTTCCATCTTTTCCTCATGAATTGACAGCAGTGTCATGACCTCAACATAGTGAAGCTCTTCATAGACTGGTCTTTGCTTAATGTCAGCTACAATAGGATTGAAGGATTCATTGAGAGCACTCAGAAGCTTGTTGACTACATCTGTATCGGTGATATCAGTTACTCCTTGTTGATGTAATCTTTCAACAATATTTGTCAATCGATCAGTGAGTTCCATAACACTTTCTTTATGAAGGATTCTGAATCCAGTGAACATGGAACAAAGCATTTGAGTGTGGGGATCTGATCTGGCAACAAATTCTTCATGCATTGTTGATAGCATCCCACATCTGCTTTGTAGTGTTGAGCCTTTGGAACTGAAAGAAGATGTCTTTAGATAGACTACCATAGATGATATCTTTTGCATGAGCATCCAACTGCAAATTTGCTTTATCATCGGTGTTGAGATTGTTCGGTTGCTGAATGGTGTAGCCATCTTCCACAATCTGCCACACATCATAGTTGATAGCTTGAATTCTAATTCTTATTCGTTCCTTATAGTACAGATAGTCATTTTCATCAAAGATAGGAAATCTTTCAGAGAGCGAGGATCTACCTGCATGCGACATACTCAAAACTCCAAGGATGTTAGACCTTTAATAAACAGAGACAGGGAGAACCTGCTCTTATACCAATTGTTATGACCAAGAGTATATCTACAAGAGGGGGGTGAATGGGAGATTCAAAAATTCTTTCGAATCTTTTAGACTGATCCCAAACACAACAGTGGAAATAAAGATTAGTATACAAGAATGCAATGCAAGCTTGCTACTGAGGAACAAAACCTTCAAGGTATGAAGAAATAACGATACGGGCATAAGCTACGATAGGCTTAACGATGATAATGGTGATACGGCATGCCAATAGAACAATCATGACAGGAAACTAGAACAGAGCTATGACAGAAGAGATATGACGAACAATAACTCAGCCTACGTAAGATATAGAACTCTATGAGAGATATGTTGAAGGAAATGCAACCAATGGTATCGAATCAGATAATGGTCTTCATAGGGCACACATAACAACTGTCGAAAGATTTGAAGTGAAGTAGAAAAGAACCAGTGGTGCTCGATGGCGACAGAGAGATTTGGTAGACCAGTTGACCCTTCTGCCAAAGGACTATGTCTGGTTGGAGGGGCTGTGACTTAACATGGAATATAAACTATCTTCACCCTATTCTCCTTCAACGCAGAGCTGATTAGACTCAGGTTGATTTCACTCGTGGTAGATCCTTGTCAGCAATCACTTCAATACTCGAAGCCGAAACCTATGCGTCTAGAGAGTGCACAGTTCTCAAGAGTAATAGGTACAAGAACTCTTACTCACAACTACTGTGATGCGAAACCACTATATAAGTTTGGGCTCTTGATTTTTCTCTCAGTGGATCTTAAACTCAAATCACCTAGAGAGGCGTTGCTCAAATCTGTATTCTCATACATCTCAAGCGGAGCAGCCAACGGACAACGTTGGAGCGGGGCGGCTATTTATAGCAGCAGCCTTCCCAGATGGGAAAATACCAAATTAGACATTGGGAACAGCCAATGGCCGAAGAACACGAGTCCAGCGGTTGGATTTGAGCACAACGGTAACATTGCTTGTGGAGGAAGGAATGCTAACTCCTCGGTTTGAGACAAATCTCTTGCAACAAAGAAGAACCCAGTCTCTTGCTGAAAAGTATTTGCTTGGAGCACAAAGAGATTTCTCTCGCAACTTTCATAGGTTTTGGCTAAGCATCACAGTGGATCTAAGAAACGAGAACCTATACCCCTCTTAATAGTATGGAGGCCCTATGACTCAAATGAATGAAAGAAGAAAAACAGAAATGAATACTGCGTCTTCACTTTGTCTTCGACTTCCATCACTGTAGTCAATTTCTTTGGACGCCAGTACTGAATCACAATGCTCTACTTCAGCAGTAAATTTTGAGGGGTTGATTTCTTCATATCAATCTTCTCGACTATCTGACTACAACACATATAGCTCATTCTTCTCTTCAACGTAGATATGCTTCGGTGAAGTTCCTCGAACTCAGCACCTGAGACAACATTCTCTTCGGTTGTGTATGGAGTTTTTATCTCTGTATGCACTAGCAAACAAATCAGTCCATACCTGTTTCTGTCAACAATCTCCAGAACACAAGGTAGGTAGATATTGCACCAACAGTGAGGATTGGTGTCGTTCCAGAACAACGCCATGTCCTGATCTCCCTATTGCACTATAGAAAGTGATTTTTTTTCTTGTTGGATAATCATGGGGACAATGTCGTTGTGCCAAAATTGGGTACAAGCTTTCATGCTTTACGCAAAGAATAAGATTTCTAGAGGAGAAGTATAACATCAAGACTCACCCATACATGACTCAGTCGTATGAGATAAGGCACAAGTGGGCCAAGCCATACTTTAAGGGAGTTTTCTGCGCTACGATGTCAAGTGCACAATGGAGTGAAAGCGTGAACCATATACCGAAAACTTACATGTCGCCCGAGTGCCTTATGCATATGTTTGTGAAGAAGTACATGAGATTGAAGTTCGAGCATGAATGAGAACAAAACTATGAGAAGAGGGCCAAATTGTATGATGTTTTGACATTTTCATAGTGCATATGGTTTCACATATTTTTGTATATCCCAACTTAGTTGTAGTACCTTTGTTTACAGAGACAACCGCTTATGACACTACTGGAAACAGGAAATTTGCCATCAGCCAGCTCTTTGCCATCTGCTAGCTGATGGCAAAGAATGTCTTTGCCATCTGCTTATAAAAACAGATGGCAAAGAACTGACAGACGGCAAAGAACATGGTTGCCATCAGCCAATTCTTTGCCATCTGCCAGCAGATGGCAAATAATCTTTGCCATCTGCCAGCAGATGGCAAATAATCTTTGCCATCTGCCAGCAGATGGCAAAGAGTTTGGCAAATCCTGTGGCCGTCAAGAGTGTAACAGCGTACCAGCCCCACCTCTTTGCCATCTGCCAGCAGATGGCAGAGATTCTTTGCCATCTGCTGGCAGATGGCAAAGAGATGGGGTTATATTTTTCCAGGTAAAAAAATGTGGGGTTATTTTTGTTCTCATTGGTTGAAAGGTTTGTGTCATGGATTGATGACATGGCATCCATCCATCCATCCATCCGTCCATCCCATTTATCTAAACAAAAAAAGAGAAAGAAAGAAAAAGAACCCCCACCCCCGGGCAGCCCAACCACCCAAACCCTATCCCATCCCACTCCATCGTCGCCGCCCCCAGATGAAATCTTGCCGCCACTCCATCCTTTCCAGCTCGCGCACGCTCGCTGCCGCCACGTCCGCCGCCGCGGCTGCACTCAGGGCGCAACGGCCTCCTCCCCGCTCGCCGCCCTCCTCGCCTCATCCAAGGCCGCCTCCTCATTCTACTCCGACGATGACGGCGGGATAGTCCAGCGGGGCCAGGCGCGGGCCTCGTCCGTCCCAACCCCCGACATCGCCCCAGCCAGGGCCACCTCCGCGCTTGTTCCCCCAGACGAGCGGGGCTCCCTCTTCGCGCGACCCTCTCGATCCACTAGGTTTTGGGCTACCGCGTAGCTGGTGTGGCTCCAGCGTTGCTCCGGTGAGTCAGATCCCGTCTCTTCCCTTGCCACATCCCTCCTTCCTTATCTTCTTTACCACGTCCCCTCTAACTCTCTGATCCGCCGTCGCTTGAGCACCGGGACGCCATGGACAGGATGGCCACTTCCTCCCCTGCCCGGACGCCGTGGAGTGGCTAGATCTGGCCATGGAAGGATGGCGAGGGTCTTCTCATTGCTGATCTCTCTCTATCCACCAGCCGCGCACCAACAGGTGAGCGGGCACATGATACGCTGCTGCCAGATTAGTTTAAGCCTGAGAAACCAAAGCTAGGTTAGTAAGTTCAGGGTGAAAATATAACCATGAGTATTACCTAGCACATATTGCAATACAAGAAGGAAACATCTCAGATAGACCAATAAAATTAGGATAACAGTGTGCACTCAGTTGCACATTAAGTGGCTCATCACATAAATGTCTGCAAAATAAACTTCCCGCCTTAGAGAGAAATGCAAATACGTAGAAATACTTCGGGTTTCATCGTTTCACAAAAACAAGATTATAGAATTGTAGGTACTGAGATATGGTTACCATAGAAATGTATTAGCTTTCACACAGGAAGGACTCTGCTACTAACAGTTCATTAATCCCTAAAAGAGTGTTGTATATAGCTTTAGTTTCAAAACGTGACTTGTCCCCTACAAAGAACTCATGCACGCATCCATCCACTTAAATGAAAGAGCAACCAGGCTGCTTGGTCTTTTTGCTATTGTATATACCTGTCCTCACTTTATTTCTGCTACTATATATTCCGTTCTTTAATTATGTGCATCTTTGAAACTAACTTCATTAGTTTTATCCCAATGCGAAGAAACAATTCTGGATATAGCGAATACGTGAATTCACATCCTCCAAAATGTTACTGTACCACAGACGATTCAGTTTTTTGCTTCCCATACTCTTACGCTATTAAAACCTTCATCAAATCTTGTACCAAGGTACGATGACAATGGCATACCTGCAACAATAATGTCAATTTCACTTGCCATATTTATTCGCAGTGACAAAGTACAAATAATGCTCTACTACAGGTACTGCAACAGTAGAAGCATTGAGATTCTCTGTTATTCTTGTCTAAAACCAAAAAGGAATGAGAAAAATAAAGTTTGATAAATATATTGCAATTACTCTAACAAATTTCTGTGAAGTCTTGCTAGCTGGTATAAAATGCGAACTCATCATCACTGCCAACCACTAATGCCAATTCTTAACCTTGTTTCCCTCGAAAAGAATACTTTTCCACATGAAGTTATTTATAAAAGAGGGACAACTTCCATGGATTTGAACTTAATTGGCACATGTATACATTTTATTTTTTGGCAAATAACTCGGGGAATGATCACCCTTTAATCTGAATAAGAAAAATACAAAATTCAGTTATCACTCTACCAAAGTTTGACCACTACTATATTGTTCCTGTAGTGTCTGGTTTATTCTGAAAAACTGTAGCACCATCATTAGCAATGTTCAGTAGCTAATTGCGTCTATATGAATTGGCCTTTCAGATCTGTGATTCCACTCTTTTAAAATTATTCACTATAGTCCTCATACAATGTGTGAGAAATCTGACAAAATATTTTTAGACCTTGAGAAGCATATTAACAAATTGGTGGCTCGCACAAACTTGCAAGTAGAGAGAGAGAGAGATGGGGTTGCACCGTTCGTTACGCATGAATATTTCTTGTGGGTATTGTATCAAACAGATGTCCTAACTTGATGCGAAAGTAAATCTTATGTAGCTGGGTAAAACAACGAACCAAAGGAAGAGACGAAGCTTTATTATTAGGGAAAGATGATAGTCTACGCAAGATGTACACATGTTAATTTTTTTGACTTGAATCTGTTATGCCCTTGATTTTTTTACTTAGCTTAACCCAGAACAACAACATCCTTGATATTTACTGATCCCCACCTTGCTCTTGCACTCGCAGACTTGAAGGCATCTATCGTCTCAACTTTCAGAATGGAGAAACTAGTGAGTTTCATATATGATCTGAATGAAATGTTTACGACTTGCGGCAGTGGACTTTGCTACTGGTGCGATCTATTTCCTGTTTTTGTCTACTAATCATCAGTTACTAGAATTTACCTTCTGCCTGCTACTGCTTGTTTCTTGACGCCACTAGTTTGAACTGAAACTAGTATTGTGACCCGCGCATTTGCGCGGTTAGCTAGATTCACAAAGTGTTTTTATAGTTGCTGTTCTAGAAGTACATGTTGTCTTATGTGCACGACTGTCGGTGTACTAAAGTAGGGGTACCTTAGTATCCCGAACTTGTGCACGGGCAACAGAAGACTGATGTGAGGGGCTTGCAGGCGCCCGCCAAGATCCTCCGTAGCTCATATTGATGCCATTCAAGAACAAAGTGTTTTGACTGAGAAGGCAAGACTCCGGCAAGAGTAGCTCGCCGGGAAGGACAAGGCCCCGGCAAGAGGAGTTTGCCGGGAAGGCCAACCAAGGCACTGCGAAGAACTTGCCGCAATGCACCGCGCGTCCCGGCAGGGCCCGACGAGCGGCAAGCTCTCGGGTGCGGCAAGACAACGACCGTGGCAAGGCGCTTGCCGCGGCGAAGCCACCACTCTGCGCCCACACTCCAGTGCATCCGACGACGTGTCGCCCCAAGATCGTTCCTGGCGCACGTGGCGTAATTTGTGCAGCCAAGCGGTGCGAGGTGGCAAGTGGAGATGACGAGAAGGCCATCATGGCGATTGGTGGTGCCCTTAACGGTCGTTTCCTGCACTGTTTGGGCGACCAGACGGGCATTAAATGCCCTTGTCCCCTGCCGTCAGAGTTAGGTAGGGGGCACTGTAGATAGCGGTTGTACCAACCCCTCTTTTTACTTTTATACCCCTCTCTGCGTTGCCACCTGTCGGTGACCCCTTTAACCTATAAAAGGAGGCCCATGTGCAACGTAGAAGGGGTTCGACTCCTTCGAAAACACAGAACGCTCACGCTCTTGAGCAAGAACATAATACCACCACAAAGCAGCAGTAGGAGTTTTTTCTCTCCGGAGAGCTCCGAAGCTGGGTAAAATCCCTCGCGTGCTTCGCCTCGATCTGCTCTTCGTGTGCTCTCCACTCCCTTACTGGACTGAAAGGGGCCCTGCCCCATAGGTGTTCATTCCCCACGACATCTTTGGCGCGCCAGGTAGGGGGGCGTCAAGGTTGTGCGAACCTGATCTGGTGTTCGCGCGCGCTACATCAACACCTTCATCGACATGCCACCGAAGAAGAAGACTTCGGAGGTGGTTGGTCCGTCCGCATCGATCCCACCGCCACCGGAGAAAGCGTGCGGTGGGGTGGACGCCGACGGAGGAACGGGCGCCGACGGGGGGACTCACATTGTCACCAGATCCAAAGACAAGGCCCCGCAAGCTTCGGCGTCCGTACATACACCGCACCCCTCCCAGGAGGTGCGGGATCGACAACGCCATGGTGCTCCTGGCACCGTACTCGCGTTGGAACAAGGCCAAGCTGGTGGATCGCGGGACGCTCAAGGCCAACATGCGCGTCAACATGTTGGCACGAGTGCGGTACGATCGCCTGGACGAGATGTTGCTCCTTCTAACACTGTTAGAAGTTTGAGCATATCCCGTTCCTCGCGTCGTTCGCCACCGCTGCCCAAAACTCCAGAGGAAGCTCTGGCCCGAGCCCAACTGCTTCTAGATTACCCTCCAGCGCCAGACAAGATCGACGATTGGAGGGCCACCATTCAGAGCCTCATCGGCTTCACCAACGGCGACAAGCCCCGGCAACTGAGCACGTCGAAGCCCCGGCAAGACGCTCAGGCGCAAGCCGATGGCGACAAGACCAGTGGGGGTGCCACCACCGTGCACTCCCCGCCCGAAGGCCAAGATCGCCGACTCGCCGGGCTAACCTCGACTCCGACTCCACCGCGTCATCGGACCCACGAGCTCGTTGCGACCAGCGCCAAGTTCTCCAAGAACGACGACAAGAAGACGCTCGTACTCGCATCGAGCGTCGAAGAGAAGCGCGGCGTCAGTCAGACCAGTGCGCTGGGCCTGCTGTTGATATGCATGCGCCATGGGAACCAGGCGACTTGCCGTACGCGGTAGGTTGCCCTGCGTTCACTCGTGAGCTGCGGCGGGTCTAGTGGCCCAGCACCAAGAATTTCAAGCCAGATGTACCCGAGAAGTACGATGGCAGGATACATCCGTCAGAATTCCTTAGCGTCTACACCATCGCGGTGCAGGCTGCCGGGGGGCGCGACGAGAAGATCCTCGCCAACTACTTCCTGCTGGTGCTCAACCCCAACGTCAGATCTTGGCTCATGCATTTGCCGGACAACTCCATCTCTTCATGGGCAGATCTGTGCCATCAGTTTGTCGGCGCCTTCACAGGCGGCCACAAGCCCCATGGCCAGGAGAGCGATCTTCATCTGCTCGCCCAGAAAGTAGGAGAACCCCTGCGCAAGTACATTCAAAGATTCAGCCAAGTGCAGCGCAACATCCCAAACGTCCACCCTGCCGCGGTTATCAGCGCGTTCCATCAAAACGTGCGTAACCGCAGGATGAGGGAGGAGATGGCGATGTGCAAAATCAGAGATGTCAGCGAGCTATATGCTCTGGCCGACAAATGTGCACGTGCTGAGGAGGGGAGGAAACTCCGAAGAGAGAACGCGGGAGCAAAAGGATCTGACAGTGAGGATGCCGCCCCGGCAAAGAAGAACCGGAGGCGAAATAACAGGAAGAGGAAAGCTAAGGATGTGCTAGTTGTCGAGCAGTCCGACAACGGAGGTGGCGCTGAGAAGGCCAAAGCTGGTGACCCCGGCGAGGCTGTGGTGGTCGCCGACAAGCAGGACGGCTCCGGCAAGCAGTACTACAAGATCCACCGGACCAAGGGCCATGATCTCTAGACTTGCAAAAAGGTTGAGCAGCTTGTTGAGCTACAGAAAGCTGAATACGAGCGTCGCGACAAGGAGAAGGCCCAAGAAGGTGGTGGAGGATCCGGCAAGAAGCGTCCCGGCCGGGGAGGGCGCCGCGGCAAGGCTAAGCAGCGGCAAGGAGACATGCCTCCCCGCGGCCGCGACAAGGATGAAGACGAAGACGAAGATGAAGAGATGGACGAGGATGAGACCGACGAGCAGGAGTTTCAGAAAGCAACAGAGGTTTTGTGCGTCGACGGCAGTGCTTCTCTGCATACTTCGCACCGCCAGCTCAAACAGTGGGTGCTGGAAGTTAATGCAGCAGAACCATCAGTTGAGTCGCGCAAGCCTCTGAAGTGGTCCAGCACGCCCATCATCTTTGACGTTGAGGATCACCCTGATTGCATAACTGCGGTCGGGTGCTTGCCGATGTTGGTTTCGCCAACTATCCGCATCCTCAAGGTCACAAAGATGCTAGTTGACGGCGGGGCCGTCTTGAATCTGATCTCCTCCACGGTGCTCAAGAAGCTCCAGATCCCCGACAGCGAGCTCGAAGAGACTGGTACCTTTCAAGGAATCAACCCGGGAAGGAGCAAGCCGAAGGGGAAGATCACACTGCCGGTTACATTGAGAGAGTCACCTTTGACGTTGCTGATTTCCCATTGCCCTACAATGGGATACTCGGCCGTCCAGCGCTCGCCAAGTTCATGGCAGCCTCTCACTACGCCTACAACGTGCTCAAAATGCCCGGTCCGATAAGTGTCATTTCTGTCCCTAGCGACAAGAAAGATGCCCTTATCTGTACCGACAAGATCTACCAGGAAGCAGCAGCCGCAGCAGATCGCAAGACACTTGCCGCTGAAGCTCCCGGGGGGAAGAAGAAGACCAAGTCCGGCAAGAGCAGCTCTAATGCCCACTCCGACAAGCGCACCTCTTCGGAGTGCTGCACTACCGTCGAGGACGCACCATCGAGCTCCACCGGCAAGTGCAAGAAGGCAAAGACAGCTTCACCAGAGACAAAGAAAGTGGCCGCCAAGGAGGACGGCACTGGTGGTACCTTCACCATCAGTGCCACGCTTGATCCTAAATAGGAAACTGCGCTCGTTGCTTTCCTGCGGGCGAATGTCGATGTGTTTGCATGGCAACCATCTGACATCCCCGGTGTTCCCAGGAAAGTAATTGAGCACCACCTTGCCGTCTGCCCTCACGCGCGGCCCGTCAAGCAGAGAGTAAGGAAACAAGCAGTGGAGCGACAAGAATTCATTGCTGAAGAGATCAAGAAGTTGGAAGCAGCAGGCCTGGTCAGAGGAGTGCTCCATCCAACATGGCTGGCCAATCTTGTAGTCATGCGCAAAGCGAATGGGAAATGGAGGTTTGTATTGACTTCACTGATGTTAATAAAGCTTGTCCCAAGGATCCATTCCCCTTGCCGCGCATTGACCAGATTGTTGACTCCACAGCAGGATGTGATTTGCTTTCATTTCTTGATGCATACTCAGGATATCATCAGATCTTCATGGCAGAAGAAGATGAAGAGAAAACCGCATTCATTACTCCATGCGGCACGTACTGCTTTGTACGGATGCCCTTCGGACTAAAGAATGTTGGTTCGACATTTGCAAGAGTAGTCAGTCATGCTTTTGAGCCATAGTTGCACAGAAATGTAGAAGCTTACATGGATGACATAGTGGTCAAGAGCAAGGACAAAGAAACTTTGGTCCAAGATTTGGACGAGACCTTTGCAAATCTGCGCAAGATCAACCTCAAGCTCAACCCCGAGAAGTGCGTGTTTGGAATTCCTTCCGGCAAGCTTCTCGGGTTCTTTGTATCCCAAAGGGGGATTGAAGCCAATCCCGACAAGATCAAGGCCATTGAGCAGATCGAAGCACCGAAGCGCGTTAAGGATGTGCGAAGGCTTGCCGGCTGCGTTGCTGCTCTTAGTAGGTTCATCTCTAAGTCTGCTGAGCGCGCCCTGCCATTTTTCAAAATTTTGAAAAAGGCAGGTCCAATGAAATGGACTCCTGAAGCGGAGGCTGCGCTGCAAGACTTGAAGAGATATCTTTCCTCCACTCCAATACTTGTCGCACCTAAGCCACAAGAGAAGTTGCTGCTATACCTAGCGGCAACCAATCAAGTGGTTAGTGCTGCGTTAGTAGCGGAGAGGGAGGCAGATGATGAGCCAGCAGCCGCGGCAAGCACATCCAGGGACAAGCAGGGGGCTTCCCCGACAAGCTCTGGTCCCGACAAGGATAGATCTGTGCAGCCAGAGGAAGAGAAACAAAGGAAGATGGTGCAGCACCCAGTTTACTTTGTCAGTTCCCTTCTGCAGGGGGCTAGATCAAGGTACTCTGGTGTGCAGAAGTTGCTTTTCGGCCTTCTCATGGCCTCGAGGAAGCTGCGCCATTACTTTCAAGCACATGAGATCACAGTTATCACTCGCTTTCCGTTGAAGAGGATACTGCAGAATCTAGAAGCAACAGGCAGGATTGTCGAGTGGGCACTGGAATTGTCAAGCTTTGGCCTCAAGTTTGAGAGTACTTCAACTATCCAGAGCCGAGCATTGGCAGAATTCATAGCAGAGTGGACGCCAACACCTGATGAAGAAACTCGAGACGAGCATCCCGTCAAGGAAGCAAACAAGGAATGGGTCATGTACTTTGATGGTGCCTTCTCGCTGCAAAGCGCCCGGTGCTTGGCGTACTACTTGTCGCACCCACCGAGAGCACCTCAAGTATGTGGTCGGATGCACTTTCCCAAGGAGCAAAGCGACAAACAATACTGCAGAGTATGAAGGCTTGCTTGCGAACTTCGGGATCATGGCGGACCTTGGGATCAAGAAGCTTATTGTCAGGGGTGACTCGCAGCTTGTCGTCCGCCAAGTTAACAAAGATTATCAGAGTCCGTTGATGGAAGCCTACATTGATGAAGTGAGAAAACTAGAAGAGCATTTTGATGGCCTACAGATGGAACATGTTCCGAGAGCTCAGAACGACATTGCAGATGGCCTGTCAAAATGCGCCACACTCAAGTTGCCTGTGGAACCAGGGATCTTTGTGCTCAAGTTGACTCAACCATCTGTAACACCATCAACTGGACAGAACAAGAAGAGGAAGTTGGTTTCTGGTGACTACTTTCTGGCTGAGCTCCCCGAAACCGCCGCCAAGAAGGTCCCCAGGATCAACACCAAGAGTGCTGAGGAGCAGTCTGCTCCGACAAGCCCTAGGGTTTGTTTCGTTGAAGCAGACGCTCCCGACAAGTTTTGCTCCGCGAGCTTGCCGGGAACATCAAGCTCGGCGAACCTCAGGTTCTTGCCGTAGAAGCTGATGTTCCTGCAGCAGCATTTGTGCCTTTAGTCTTTGTTGTTGAGCCACGAGCTCCAGCATGGGCACAGCAGATTGTCCGTTTCCTTCAAACAGGAGAACTTCCCGAAGAGCAAGAAGAAGCGGAGAGAGTAGCCCGGCAATCAACTATGTACCAGTTTGTCGATGACATACTGTACAGAAGGAGATTCAACAGAGTGAAATTGAAGTGCATTTCCCGGGAAGAAGGACAGGAGCTGTTGGCGGAGATACATGGAGGCATATGTGGTCACCACATTGGCGCAAGAGCACTTGCCGGCAAAGCCTTCCGGCAAGGTTTCTTTTGGCCGACAGCCCTCCAGGATGCAACTTTACAAGTAACCAAGTGTGAAGCGTGCCAGTTCCACTCCTAGCAGATACATCAACCAGCTCAAGCTCTCCAAACAATCCCTTTGTCCTGGCCATTTTCGGTCTGGGGGCTCGATATCCTCGGCCCCTTTCCCCGAGCTGTCGGGGGCTTCGAATACTTGTACATGGCGATTGACAAGTTCACGAAGTGGCCGGAAGTGGAAGCAGTGAGGAAGGTGACGGCACAGTCAGCAGTCAAGTTCTTCAGGTCGATTTTCTGCCATTTCGGAATCCCTAACAGGATCATCACCGACAATGGCACACAATTCACGAGCCGCACCTTCATGCAGTACGTCCAAGATCTTGGCACCAAGATGCGCCCGCTTCGTTGCTCACCCGAGAAGCAACGGTCAAGCGGAGAGGGCAACGCTGAAGTGCTGCGCGGACTCAAGACCAGAACTTTCGACAGGCTGCACAAATGCGGAAGAAATTGGATCGAGGAGCTGCCGGTGGTTCTTTGGTCGATCAGGATGACGCCAAATCGAGCCACTGGCTAGACACCTTTTGCTCTAGTCTATGGAGCAGAAGCAGTTCTCCCCACAGAACTCGTATACGGATCGCCTCAAGTGCTCTCTTATGATGAGCTTGAGCAAGAGCAGCTGCGATAAGATGACGCGCTGCTCCTTGAGGAAGATCGTCTTTAGGCTGCTGTACGAGCTGCTCGCTACCAGCAAGCTTTGCGCCGCTACCATAGCCGCAAAGTTAATGCCAGAAGCTTCGAGGAAGGCGACCTTGTTCTTCGGCGCGTCCAATCCGCCAAGAATTCCAACAAGTTGACACCGAAGTGGGAAGGCCCTTATCGGGTGAAACGAGTCACTAGGCCTGGCGCTGTCCGCCTTGAGACCGAAGATGGCTTTCCGGTGAGCAACTCCTGGAACATAGAGCATCTTCGTAAGTTTTACCCCTAAGGCGCGGTTGCCGGAACCTGCTGTTCTGACAACCACCTTTTGTACAGGGCTTGCCGCTGTTGCATGTAACCCTTTGTACAAAGCCGGGCGCAGATCCCGCGCATAAATAAAAATCTTATGCTCTGCAAAAGTTCACGTGCTTCGCACATCTTGTCAAATTTTATGCATTTTTCTTTCTTGCTTTTATTATGTGACACTTTGTGCAGCACTTGCCCCCGATAAGCAATAACGAGCGTTGAGGCTCCATATCTTTATTTTCTCTTCTTTCTTTTCCTCAAAAGGAAGGTTCCTTCGCCCACAAGTTCACCGGGGAGGAGAAGATAATGATGTGGATCAGGCGTCATTCAAAAAAGTATAAGCCTTGCCGGGACACGGACGACAGAGAAAGCTAAGTCGCCAAAGTCTGAGCATGATCAGTTTTAAATTTTAAGTTATCTTCCTTGAACGACCGTGCTTTGTATGGAAAACCTATGCGCGGAGGAACCTCCTCGTAGCTAGTTGCGCCCTTACTTTGTTTCGAGTCCACTCAACAACTTAAGTGTGCTGCAACTACTTGCGGCAAGGTATCTTGCCGGAGCCGGCACCGCCAGCGGGCTGCTGATGTTCCGCACTCAGCACTTGCGGCAAGCATCCCCGCGCCGACAAGTTCCCTAAAAGCGTAGGGTAAAAACATACAAAGAAAGGAATCAAGTAAAGGAGATAGCGTAGCAAGCATTGCCTAGAATAAAGTTATATTACAAAGGTAACTTGTTGCGGCACTGACTAAATTGTTTTCATAACATAAATGGCAGCGGCAAGGAAAGGAGAGAAAGAGCAGCCTAATCCACACGCTCGCCGTCGATCCTCCTGACTTCATTCACCTTGTCCACAATGGGTGCGACAATGGCTTCGAGCTCTTCAAGATCAGCACCCGCCAGCAGCTTCTTGAGGACGCGGGTGAGGTCGAGGCCCGGATTGCGGAAGAGTATCTTCACCAACACCTTCTCCAAGACCTTGGCACAGATTGCGCGCGACTCGTCAGCCAGCTTCTTTGGGATCCTTTCCCGGAGTTGCTGGAGGGCCGTCGCCACACCCTTGAAGAAAAGATTAAGCTTGGCGTTGGGCTGGAGGTTCTCGTCGGAGGAGTACCCGAAGCCCGCCAAGTCCGATTCGCCAGCTTGCTGTCGATGATATTTATGCGATGTTGACAAGGCCCTCCGTCTAGAGCTCCACCGTAGCCCTGAAGGTGTTTTGGGTCTCGGCGGCCCTCGTTAACAACTCCTCGTTGGCCTTGATCTCTTTCTTCAAATCCTCCTCTTGCCTCTTGGCGCCGCCCAGCGTCTCCGACAGCGTGGCCAGCTTCAGCTCCAGATCAGCATTTGAGTCCTTGGCGGCGTTCAGTTCCTTGCCCTTGTCGGTGAGTTGGACTTGCAGATCACCATGAGCGAGGCATCCTTCTCAGATTCGCTATTTGAGTGCGGCAAGCTCCTCATCCTTCCTTTCAGATCAGCCTCCAGCTGCGTCATCTTCACCTCTAATTCCTTCTTGGCGGCCTCGGCAGCTGCGGCAGCGTCCTTCGCTTCTTTGAGTGCCCCGCCAAGTGATTGCTCGCGTGCGACGAGCTCCTCCTTGTAGCTGTCCAGATTGACTTTCCGCTGTGTCAGTTCACCTTCCCGGGTGGACAGCTCTTCGGCGGCAAGCCTCTGCTGCTCCTCGGCTTCAGCCTTCTCAAGGATGAACGCCTTCTTCGCCTCAACAAGCTGCGCCCTCTCCTCAGCAATAGACCGGAGAGCCTCTTGGTTGCGGCTCTGGAGCTCCTCCGCATGCTTCTCTATGTCAACTCCCGCCCGTGCGACAAGCGCTTCCCGGGACTCCAGCTTCGCTTGTCGAGCGCGGTAGAGCGACACCAACTTCCGGAGTAGCTGCTCCTCTTCAGATTTTCCACTGCTGCTGCTTGGCGCGTCAACCACTGCCAGCCCAGCGGAGGCGAATACTTCTTCGTCGAAAGTCTCTCCCTCGACCGGCACCCTGAAACTCGACGCCCAGGGGAGCCTGATGAAGATACCTTCGCCGGCCTTCAAGTAGGCGCCGGGCTGGGGCTCTTCGGGGCCTGGCGCTGCATCAGCGGTGGAGGGATCGGCGTTCGGTGTAGCGCCCTGCGCTCCTGCGGCCCCCGGGTCGTCAGTACGATCGCCGGATCCCTCGCCAGCTCCAGCGCCAGCAGCCTTGGCGGCCTCTTCGTCGGCGGGGTCATCAGCGCCGGCCTCCTCCTCAGTAGCAGCGGCATCGCCAGTATCGCCGTGCAAGTTCTCCTCGCTGGTGGCCTCGGTCTCCATTGGCTGCGCGGAGGGAGGATCTAAAGGCAGGAAAAGGGGGGAGAAAAAGTCAAGCAAATATCCAAAAAAGAATATCAAAAGAAGAAGAAACCAAGGAAAAATTTCTGACAAGGAGGGCTACCTGTGCTGGGCTCTGTGACCATGGGCTGCACCACCGAAGGCTCGCTGGTCCCGTCCCTTGCCGGGGACCTCTCCCTTGCCGGAGAGCGCTCCCTTGTCGGAGAATCGCCCCTTGGCGGCGTAGTTGAAGCAGACAACACTTCTGGAGCGGCATCTGGTTGCTCCTGATGAGCCTGCTCTGCTCCTACACAAGCAAGTCAACAGTCAAGATGTCAACAGAGAAAGAGCACCCATGCGCGCCCCACAACAGGAAGTGAACAAATACTTACGCTAGGGGCTGCTTCGGGGAGAGGTTGTCGGGTCCGTCAAGGTAGTCTCGGATGCATCCTTTGTTGCCACAGTAGGATCGTCCTCGATGACAACCACGGGGACCTTGGCCCTCTTTGCCGCTCTCTCGGCCAGAGTCCTGGGAAGGAACGACGTTCAGAGGGAAGCAGATCAGATACAAGACAAGAGATATCAAGAATCAAAGAAACATAAGTTCAACCAGAAGAAAGTCATAGTCCTCCTCTTCTTCTTCCTCCTCGTCGGAGCTCAGTGCGGAGAGGTCGAAGTCCAGCACCCTTTCCGTGCGACGAGGTGGAGGAGTAGGCTCCCTTGGACGCTTGGCGGGAGCTGCGGCAGGATCAGGAGTAGCGGCTCAAGAAGGTCCCGCTCCAGTTGCCGGCGCGGCATGAGACGCTCCCGCGGCAATGGTGCTTGTCGCGGTAGAGCGTGTCCCGCGGCGCTGCGGCTGTTGGCCTGCCCGCCGCCCTGCTGTGTCTCCAGTCTTGCGGAGGCGCCTTCTCGGTTGAGCTGGGGGCTGCACCGAGGCCCCCGTCTGCGGCAAGTTGCTTGAAGATGGCTGGCCACTTGCGCCCCCGGCAGGCTCGCTCGCTTCGGCTTCGGGCTCCCCCTCGCCAACGACCTCCCCGCCAAGGTCCTCCCGGTCGGCAAGGCTTGCCGCCTCGGCCGCCTCTGCCTCCTCCAGCGTAAAACCAAACTCACCCGCGGCGGCGGCGCCGCCGCCTCTTCCGCCCTGGTGGCGATGTACCGCATCTCGTCATCAGTGGTGTCGCGGGTGAGGAGCCTCTGCTCATCGGCACGGACCGCCACCTCCACCAAGTTGTCGAAGAAGTTCTGCACGACGTCATCGGCAGGCTCCTGCCACGTTGGGATAATCCTATGCGAGTCGCACTCCGGCATCATTGCGCGGATGCGATCGAGCTGGGAGTTATTGCATAATGGCACGACGCCCTGCGGCAGCCTAAACCACTCCGGATGGTTGGAGTCGTGCTTGAACAACTCCTTGAGCATCCCATCCAACTCCAAGACTGTGAAATTAAAATTGAGGCCTGGACGCAGCCTCATGATATCTGCCGGGCCCCCGAACAACCAGGCGGGCCTCCTCCGCTCCTGCAGAGGGGCGATGCGGTGGCGAAGGAAGTCCGCGCCAACAGCCCCTACAGTAAGCCCGGCAAGCCTGAGCCGCAGAATCCGCGTGGTGGCGATCTTCAATCTGGCGTCATCCGCCGCCAGGGCGCTCCAGTCGCCGCCGCGCACTACTCGGGCTTGACGCAGGCTGGTGAATGGCTGCGGATCCGCGTCAACAATCCAACACCACTCCGCCCTCCACTCATCCCACTTGCTGCGGAGCTCGCCCTCCAGATAAACCTCCTTCATGCCGACCCTCGAGATCCAGGCGATCCCGCCAGTTAAGGGCTCTCCCTTCTCGGCCCGGGGCATGAAGTAGTGGCGAAAGAGGGCAACATTTGGGTGGATCCCAACGAAGTTCTCGCAGAGGTGTGCGAAAACCGCCATTGTCAGAACGGCGTTGGGGGTGAAGTCAAGAAGATGAAACCCGTAGGTGTTCATAATATCACAGAAGAAATCGGAAAAAGGTGGGCAAAGCCCGCAATAGAAGAACAGGGGGAAGAAATAGTATCCTCTTGGACACTTTTTCGAAGTAGAAGCTTCGGCGGAGAGTACCTGCGTGCGCGGATGCGCCCGCGTCTCCGTCGACCAGAAGAGATAGAACTCCTCCCGCAGTGCCTTCGGGGTGAGCTCGGGGGGGGGGGGGAGTGCTCCCTCCTTGCGCAGTGCCTCAAGCCACAGCGCCTCGGCCGACTTCATACTCTTTCCGGTCTTCGGAGCCATGGTGGAAGCGGTGGAGGAGGTTGGCGGCGATGGCGGCGACGACGGCGGCGAGGAAGGAGTGCTGCTCTCTTTCGGCTTGGGAAGCGGAGGGGAGCGGCGGAGCTTTCTGAGGAAGGAACCGCAAGTGGCGAAGGTGGGGGAACGACCCCTATTTCCTCTGCTTATAAAGAGGAGAGGCGAACGTTACGCCTTTCTTGATTAAAGAATTGCCCACGATCTCTCCCACGACGCCGCGTTTGACGCGTGCCATTACAGGAGGGCGCGGTGGATACGGAGTTAGATTTGGTATGGACCCAGGCCGCGAGTGCCCGTGCCCTGTTTTGGGCCTGGCCCAACAGCGCTCGGCACCGTGTGTGGCCCAGGCCCGGGGGCTCCTGTCGGTGTACTAAAGTAGGGGTACCTTAGTATCCCGAACTTGTGCACGGGCAGTCGCAGCACCAGTGGGGGGGGCTTGCGGGCGCCCGCCAAGATCCTCCGTAGCTCATATTGATGCCATTCAAGAACAAAGTGTTTTGACTGAGAAGACAAGACTCCGGCAAGAGTAGCTCGCCGGGAAGGACAAGGCCCCGGCAAGAGGAGCTTGCCGGGAAGGCCAACCAAGGCACTGCGAAGAACTTGCCGCGACGCGCCGCGCGTCCCGGCAGGGCCCGACGAGCGGCAAGCTCTCGGGTGCGGCAAGACAACGACCGCGGCAAGGCGCTTGCCGCGGCGAAGCCACCACTCTGCCCCCACGCTCCAGCGCATCCGACGACGTCTCGCCCCAAGATCATTCCTGGCGCACGTGGCGGGCGGCTGTGCAGCCAAGCGGTGCGAGGTGGCAAGTGGAGATGACGAGAAGGCCATCGTGGCGATCGGTGGCGCCCTTAACGGTCGTTTCCTGCACTGTTTGGGCAACCAGACGAGCATTAAATGCCCTTGTCCCCTACCATCAGAGTTAGGTAGGGGGCACTGTAGATAGCGGTTGTACCAACCACTCTTTACTTTTATACCCCTCTCTGCGTTGCCACCTGTCGGTGACCCTTTTAACCTATAAAAGGAGGCCCATGCGCAACGTAGAAGGGGTTCGACTCCTTCGAAAACACAGAACGCTCACGCTCTTGAGCAAGAACATAATACCACCACAAAGCAGCAGTAGGAGTTTTATCTCTCCGGAGAGCTCCGAAGCTGGGTAAAATCCCTCGCGTGCTTCGCCTCGATCTGCTCTTCGTGCGCTCTCCGCTCCCTTACTGAACCGAAAGGGGCCCTGCCCCATAGGTGTTCGTTCCCCACGACAACGACTTTTTTCATTATTATTTTATGAGTATGCAGTATGGTAAGATCATAAATGATATTATTTACTACAAAATTAGTGATAGTTAAAGTATTATTTATATATAGGTACATTAATATCTGCACTATGTGTGTATGTACTATATGTTGAAGTGATCTATGTGCAGCGGAATATTTCTAGGCTTTTCTTTCTATTCGTCCCACACATGTTTGGTTGGATTACATACTGTTATAGCATTGTCATAGATTTTAAACATTGCTTTTATGTAACTTGACACGATTTCTAGTTCCAGCTCTTATTATTGCTCTCACAACACCATGTTCCTTCCTTTCATTAGACGCTAGTAGATTGTAGATATAGACATTGGTATTGGTTGGTTGATTCTTCTTACCTAAATATATATTTTTCTTCTACATGATATGTTGGTCTTTCTCAATGTACTGCATCTCACTCGCTGCAGGTCATGATGAACTCAGTCCACCAGTGATGAGAAATTATTAATGCTTCCTTTGATATCTATCTTATTCAAGCCAAACTACATTTATATTACCAAAACCATTCATGTTGATACATGACATGCATTTTTCAAATATTTTTCTATCACCGGAAGTAACACATGTCTATCCATACATTGTTACATTGACAAAAAAATCATCGCATTTTTTTCATGTGTCATTTGTAGGTTGAATGGTACGTAGTGTATAGTGATCGTAAAAGAAAAAAAATGTATAGCTACATTTTTTTTATTGAAAATTCATAAAGAGACACATGTAGTTTTATCCACATGATAAGATTTCTTTATGTCACTTTTGCTACCTCCTTTTATTTCTTATTTTGTATTTTTATATAAATTACGTCTATTTTTCTGCCCCTGTAGAAAACAATTACAGGCAGGACTATTTAATACATTTTTTTGAATGACTTGAGATTACTCACCACGCCTGCTAATGTGCATGTCTCTTTTTTCATGATATATTATTTATAAAAGCCCGAGTTTGAGCTGGTTTGTATTTTTGGTAGTGAAAATTACTCAAATATTAATCTCTGAAAATAAGGACCACATCCAGCTTGGTAATCCAGAGCAAAGCACTTCCTTTTGCTGCTGTCGTCGCATGAAATACTCTTGTGTCAACCCGGACTGCCATTGTACATGTACGGATCAGAGTGCTCTAAATTTGCGTATGTTTAAAACGGGCTGAAGCTTTCCATCCTTAGCCAATACTATATTAGTACGGTCGCACTTTTAGTTTGAGTTGACAATGGATTGTTTATTCATATGTGCATGGATGTGTGCGTCCGTGGCCAGGACTTATGTATGTGCATACAATGATAGTCCGACCTGCCTTCTTTGCTTTATCTTAGCATGAAATCTGGACAGAAACTTATGTGTGTACGTGATCAGGATCTCCTTTTGACCAGCTATTTCAAATTCTCTCTATAGGCGGATTACAACATGCCTTTTCATAGATGTATCATTTTTTTTGCAAGTTAGATATATCTGATGGGTAGACACGTGACAGTTCAATACTGTGGTCTATACGTGTTAACATGTTACGTAATAAATTCTAAATCTTGGCCATTGATATTCTAATCAAACAGTGTAAATAATATTAGCATATGTTGTTAAACGTGGTTGCTTGTTTGCCTCTTGTCTTAATTATATAATAGATAAATGTGGAGACTTTACACCTTGCAAGATCATTTGGTGGTGGTGACCCATATGATGGCGATTTGCTCCGGCCATTCCAGTTTTGGTGGTGGTGGTGCTGTTGCTCCTATGATGGTAGACTCGTCTGATTCCCCTAGCCGCATCCATGGTGATGAAGCTCGGCCTAGGCTAGAAGCTCCTATGATGGTAAACTTTGTGAGGTGTAATTGTTCAATTTTGTTCATAGTCGAGCATTGGATGATATTGTATTTGTCATGATGTACATGGTTCATGAACTATGCCAACTTGCAGCTTTGTTGTACTAGTGATAGTAGGATAATGCAAGTTTTGACAATCCATGCATATTTCCGCATCATAATAATCTTCTTCTTCTAGTCTTCTTCTTCTAACTTTCTTCTTTCCCATTTTACAGATTTGCTTAAGATTATAGAAGCTTGGGTTGATGGAGTGCTTGTATTTAGTTTTTGTTTTTACCTTGTGAAACTTGCTACCTATGGATGAAACTGTGTAATATTGATGAAACTATGTATATGTACGGATGAAACTTGCTACTATTGGTAACATGTGTTGGATATATATGTGTTCATGACTATTGGTAATATGTGTTGAATATGCTATATTGGTCATATAAATATATTTGTGTTTAATTCTGTGAAAATGAAATGATATAAGAAAAACAAAATTAAATGGGGCAATATAGTCACTTTGCCATCTGTTTGGCGAGATGGAAAGAACTCGCCATCGGTGGCGAGATGGCAAAGAGGCCACGTGTCATCTACATGTAAAATTTGGGTTGGCCTATTTGGGCTCTTTGCCATCTGCCGCAGATGGCAAAGCTCTTGCCATCTATTGGCAGACGGCAAAAGCATGCAACCTTGCCATCTCATGGGCAGATGGCAAAAGCCTGCAACCTTTGCCATCTGTTTGGCGAGGCGGCAAAAGTATGCCGTTAACCTTCTAACGGGCTAACCCTTAGAGGCTTTGCCATCTGCCGGCAGATGGCAAAGACACATGCTCTTTGCCATCAGCTAGCAGACGGCAAAGAAGCCTTTACCGGCAGGGTTTCGGACGAACTATTTGCCATCTGCTGGCAGACGGCAAAGCCTTTGCCATCCGCTGACCATGCCTTTGCCATCTGTCATGGCAGATGGCAAATTCCCTGTTTCCAGTAGTGTGAGAGCTAACTTGCCATCGAGAGGCATGTCGGGAAGATATATACAAGAGCAAATTTGAGCAATTTGGGCATATACTTTACGAATGCGGTGCATACCATGTGGAGGGGATCGAGCAGGGCAAATTGCATCCCACTATATACACATAGGACGAAACTGACCCCTAGATTTGGAAAAAATAAATATAAATTTCCAAAAAAGTTTGTAGATTTTTAAAATATTTCACAAAAGTTAAAGAGAATATTCACAAGTTTTAATAAAAAAACTCATGTATTCGAAAAAGATTCATGAATTTGGGAAAGTACTTAATGAATTTAAAAACCATTCACTAGTTTGAAAAAAGTCACATATTTTTAATAAATTCATGATTTTTAAAAAATCACAAACTTGTAAAATGTTCTTGAATTTGAAAAAAAATATGAAATTTGATGTTTTTCATGATTTTGAAAATAAAACAAATTTTATAAAGGTTCATAAATTTAAAAAATATACGTAATTTTTAAAGAAAGTGAATAGAAAAAATGAAAATTAATGAAAACCGAAATAAAAAACTGAACAAAATCTGTAGAGAAAACCCAACAGAACTGCCACTACAAAATTTGCTCTATTTTGCGATGTTTCACTTGTGTCACGTATAATTGTATTTCGTCACGAAAAATATACGCGTGACATTTTCCGGCCGTCACCTCCCCTGTCACCGAAGCGTCATCATAGAATATAAAATTTTGAAGGTACCACTTTTTTCGTGGCACAAGATCGCATTTTAAGTGATGAACCAAAAAGTGCCACTGATGACCATTTTTGGTGATAACCTAGAATGTCACCTACGATAGCTTAATCTATCACCTAAGATCTTTTTGGCGACGATAATCCCGTCACCAGTGATCGGTCCACTGGTTTGACCGGTCAAAGATTCTAACAGGTGGGGCTAGCAGTTGCTGACGTGGCTGATTCCATGTGGGTCCCTCGTGGGGTTTATCACTGACGATCCCGTTAGTAATAAGTCGAGCGCCAGTTTGACCGGTCAACGCTGCTGACATATGGCCCCAGAAGATGCTGACATGGCTGCTTACATGTTGGACCAGACATTCTATTATCGATGATGATGTGTCGTCTGACCGGTCAATGATTCTGACATGTGGGCCCATTGTTGTGATAACGTGGATGCTGGTGACGGCGTCCGTAAACGTCATCACAGTGTGTAGGTGCGGTCAATTTGTTTTATGTATTACAACTTGCGGGCATATTTGATACAAAATAGACTTTATTTTCAAGAATTTATGAATTTGTGCAAAATTTAAAATGGAATGGAAATTCAGCCAAGTGACTTCATCGCAAACATAACAATTGTCTTTCAGACTGAGACTTTATGATACGTCCATTTTGCATCATGTTTACCTACTGTTATTGTTTTATTGCATAATAATGCTTTTTGGAGTAATTCTAATGCCTTTTCTCTCATAATATGCAAGGTACACACAAAGGGGGGGGGGGAATTCTGGCAGCTGGAAATCTGGACCTAAAAAAGCTATGTCAGGCTACCTATTCTGCACAACTCCAAATGAGCTGAAACTTCACAAGGAATTTTTATGGAATAAATGAGAATTATTGGGGCAAATTAGTACCAGAGGGAGCCCACCAGGTGGGCACAGCCCACGTGGGCGTGCCAGGGGGCCCAGGCGTGCCTTGGTGGGTTGTGCTCACCTCGGCCCACCTCCGGTGCCCCTCTTCTGGTATATAAGTCATTTTGACCTAGAAAAATAAGGAGAGGACTTTCGGGAAAAAGCGCCGCCGTCTCGAGACGGAATCTGGGCATGAGCACTTTTGCCCTCCGGCGGAGCGATTTCGCCGGGAGAACTTCCCTCTCGGAGGGGGAAATCATCGTCATCATCATTGTCGGGGGGATGAACCCTAAGCAGGCAACGGAACCCGATCCTTTTCAAAAACAACAGGGCCAGCATCGCTCCTCAAGTCGTCCCACGCTTGGCCGAGACGCTCAACCCGGCCAAGCCCGTTGACCCAGCCAAACTCTCCGACCCGGCCAAGCTCCTCGACTCGGCCTCGATAACCAGCACAAGGCAGCCGAACCCGGCCCACCAAGACTTCCCCAACAAGCCAAATCCACCCTTGGCGTGTTCCTCAACCCAGCCACGGGTCAGCTCTCATCCCACCCAGGTCGTATGATGGGACGAGTCTCCATCCACCGATGACCGAGGCAACAGTGCCCGCGCATGCCTCTGGTCAGCAAGAGCATGGCAACAGTGCCCCTCACCTACCAGCTGACCAGGGCCGGCGTGGCAACGGTGCCCCCATCGTAACCACTGACGCCAACAAGCGGCAACGTGACGGAGCGCCACTATACCCGACTCGACTGGGCCACTCCCTGACGATCGACAAGACGGCGAACAGTCCCCCTAGGCATGCGGGGCCCACACCTAGGGGAACCCGGCGAACCACAGGCACCCGGCGGTCCCAGCCCTGGGTCCCCAGATGCTGACGACCCGGCCCTACGGCCCTGTAACATTACCATTGTACACCTGGGGGGTTGGCCTATAAAACCCCCCAGGAGCCCTCATGCATAATGGCAAGCAGCAAGCACACATGAAAATAGCCAACCAATCAGTAGAACACACCTAGGGAGAAGGAGCAGCCTAAGCCTTGGCCAGTCTTCCTTCTTCCTCCATACAGCTCTAGGTGCAACCCTGTACTGTTGTATATCAACCACACTCGGCAGGATGTCGGTGTCAAAACCGGCGGATCCTGGGTAGGGGGTCCCGATCTGTGCGTCTAGGTTGATGGTAACAGGAAGCAAGGGACACAATGTTTACCCAGGTTCGAGCACTCTCGATGGAGGTAAAACCCTACTTCCAGCTTGATTAATATTGAAGATATGAGTAGTACAAGAGTAGATCTACCACGAGATCATAGAGGCTAAACCCTAAGAGCTAGCCTATGATGGTATGATTGTAATTGTGATCGGGCTTCTAAAAACCAACCTCTCCGGTTTATATAGACACCGGAGAGGGCTAGGGTTTGCATGGAGTCGGTTACAAGGAAGGAAACACAATATCCGGATCGCCAAGCTTGCCTCCCACGCAAAGGAGAGTCCCATCCGGACACGGGCCGAAGTCTTGAGTCTTGTATCTTCATGCTTCAATAGTCCGGACGATGTATATAGTCCGGCTGTCCGGATACCCCCTAATCCAGGACTCCCTCAGTAGCCCCGAACCAGGCTTCAATGACGATGAGTCCGGTCTTGCGATCTTGTCTTCGGCATTGCAAGGCGGGTTCCATCTTCGAATACTCCAAAGTACCTGTTACGACGAATAGTGTCCAGCATCCCATCAATGTTGCACTCCTCGGCTTCAGTGCCTCAATAATGACCATCTCCACATGTCGAGCGAATGCGAGGAGCCAAAGCATCTTTGCATTTTCCACCTCCAATCCTTCGGGCTGACCGTCTATTTGGAGAGACGGGGATCCTCAGATCCAAACCTCACTCCCCCCCCTCGAGCAAGCATCCAATAGAGCGCTCCAGAAAAATCATTCCAACATGGCCGATCGTCGCAGCTCTTCTGCTCGCTCTCCTCGCTCCAAGTCGGGGGATTGGGAAGAGTGTTCAGTTCCTCATAGCAATTTGATAAAGTTACAAACCCAAGGGTTTCTCCCACCGGCTTTTATGGTCCCTGTTCGAGCCGGAATAGCCACCTATAACGGAGGGGAACAAGCGGAGGGATCTCCTAATCCATCTTCATAGGAGCGAATATGCTTGATCCCGCATCTGCTAAGGAGCGTCGGATTTCCCATCCCCCCGTTTCTTTGCGGGCTCCTGGAGTTCTACGGCCTCCAGTTGCACAACCTTACCCCTGCCTCCATTCTACATATAGCAGGGTACGTCGCCCTCTGCGAGCTGTTTTTAGGCTGCGAACCTCACTTCGGGCTATGGAAGAAGCTGTTCTTCCTTGTCCCCCGCACCCAGGGAGAATCCCTATGTCAAGTGGGTGGGACCGAAGTATGGTGCATTACCGAGACCGGATATCTATCTGGCACTCCCAAGAAGGCACTAGAGAACTGGCCTTCAGAGTGGTTTTACATTGATGACATTCCCCTTCCGGATCCAATCCAGACAGGTCTCCCCAATTTTAGCAACGCCCCGCCGAAGGCACGTCTAAGATGGCGCCCCCGGGCCCCCCAAGAGAAGGATACCAGGGAAATACATTTCCTGATGAGCAGGATAAAGTTATTGGCCAAATTCGGACTGACGATAGTCGAGGTAATCGCAATATGCATAATGCGGGGAGTGCAACCGCTTCAATATCGAGGGAAGCCCATGTGGCACTTCAACGGGGAAGACGACGCCCCACAATGCGGCCGTAAGGGTCCGGACTCCGCCACTGCTCTGGCAAGGATATTGTCCGATTTATACAAAGGGGAAGTGGTGGAATTCCTTCACATTAAACCGCGGGATGGATTCTCCATGTACAACCCCCCAGAGTGGGTAAGTCGTTATTCCTTTCCCTTCTTCACATACTTTAGCGTTCTCTGCTAAGATTACCCGCATTAATGTTTCCGAGCAGGAACTGAGGAGGGCCGTAGAAGGAATCTTCAGCCCCTCCCCGCAGCCAGAGGACCCCGAAAGGGCCCTAGATCCAGGACTCGAAGAAGATCCGGATATTACTGTGGAGCTTGTCAATGGGGTATTTAATCAAGCGAGCTGTGATGGTGCCTCAGTGGCCATTATTGCCGACTATCCCGGACTGCTCCCTGCGTCGCGTGTAAGCCAAACTAAAAACCCTATCCTCCGAAGAGGACGCCCCTCAGATGTTATGCCTTACCCTTGAGGCGTCGTGCTGTTCGCAGATACGACGGTCGGAGCGCGGGACCGAGCCCCTAGGGACTCGTCGACCATGGGCGTCCGGATCGGTGAGGGTCGACACACCGTTGCAGAGGTAAAGCAAAAACCTGTCCTATGATTATGGTATTTGAAATACAACAGCACCCTTTGTGTCTGGCAGGAAGAGGAACAGTCGGACTACATCCGGGGATCCCGCCCATCACGCCTCCACCAGCCGGGTCCCAGAACCGGCTTCGAGGGCGGAGGCGGACACAGGGCCAGCACCGCATAGTTCTCCGACAGAGGACGCGGATATGCTTTCGGCCACAAACTCCAAAGTGGAGAGTGCCATGAATCACCAGCGCCAGAGGGCCGTGCTTCGGAACAACATCTTTTCCGAAGAGGCGTTTAATGCCTTCAATTCGGGGGATGCATACATCCGAGCGGCTCAAGGCGGGCTTACCCGAGCGACAGACCAGTATACCAAAGATATACGGGTAAGAAATTTTGATAAGCATGTATAGTAGTAGCCCCTGAGACTTGAAATGGTTGGGACAACTATTTGAAGGATCAATTTATGCACAGGTCCTTATAGATAAGAATGAACAATTGGCTCTGGAGCTGGAGGAATGCAAGGCCCAGCTGTGGGACATGGTTGCCAAGTTAGAGGAATCCCAGAAGGCCTCATCTGGTAACATTTGTCTTAATTGTATGAAGATGCACCAGTTAATAAATGGCTGATATGACAAATCTAATAGAAAATTCTGCAGACAATCCCGGGGTGAATCCGGAGGGCGTAAGAGATGACGACTCGCATCTCAAAAGGCAGCTAAAGGCTGGCGAGCGCATTCTCACGCAAGTTCGGCAGGAGAAGAACAATCTTCGAGATGCCAATGTCCGGCTGGACATAGAATTAAAAGATGTCCACGCCCAGCTGGCGGACTCCGTGAAGGAGAATAAAAGGCTTCGACGCGGCATTTATGGTGAGTGCCTAAACGAACTATATGATAGTTCGGCGAGGAAGTATATTGAAAGAATTTTGCTTGCAGGAATGTTAACGGGTCGCCCCGAGGAGGAGATGCCCTCATCTGCAAGTGATTTACTGCAAGACCTTTTGCAACTGCATGAGCGAGCTCGGCAAGTGATGCAGGTTGTTGCTTAGGCCTTGTGGCCATCAAGCTTGCTGCCGAATGGCATGGGGGAGCTTGTGGATATGCTTCAAGGAGCACGGCGGCGCTTCCGACTATGGAAGATGCCCGCTTGCCGGCAAGGCGCAAGAGAAGCCTGGGCTATGGTGAAGACGCGCTACACCAAGCTGGACCCAAACCATATGGCCGAAGTAGGACCGGCGGGGCCCGATGGGTAAGAAATTCCCGTGAGTCTGGTATATGACCAAGTAGCGTTAGCCGCTAAGTATTCTCAACAGGCTTGTAAGCTAGATAGCCTGTTGGATGGTATAGAGGAGGAATATAGTCAGTCCAAGTGACTGTGTAATTCAATGGACATAATTAGTCCCTAGCCGGATTAAAATCATTTGTCATGGCGGACCTTTTCGCTTCAGCCCCCGTATCCTATAGTCCGGGGTGTGTCCAAATACCCAATCAGTTATACAAAACCGGGGAATGCGTGGAGACAAGGCGTAGGGGTCATAAGTGCTTGAACAGACAAGTACCCAACTAGTTATGTTATATTACATGGATAGTAAGAAACATCTTCCAAGGAGAATAGTTCTGTTAGGGGTTCCTTTCCCTGGGTACGCATGCGACAATGCACATGTCCGGACTGCGAACGATGGCGCAGGATACAAGACTTCTGGGGATTTACATTGTAATAAACAAATACATCTTTTGTTCACCGACCGAATATTCTCTTAAGGAAACTAGCTCTCGGCTTCACCCTGTCCGAGGTAAACATCCGGCTGAACCGGCAGTAACAATCGTAGAGGTGCTCCCCTTATGCCCTAGCCGAATTTATGGGAACGTAGGGCATAAACACAAGAGCCAGGCAACCCAGCTTGGCCACATATTAAGTCATATCGATGCATATAATGGTGAATAAAAGGCACATATGAAAAAAGAAATGCATATGTGATGGGCGAAAAGCCATTAGAGTATTTATTTTTAGCTTCCGTATAGGAAGCCCCCAGGTATTTCTTACACACATAGTGCGGTCGGAGTAATCCGGAAGTCCGTACTATATTAAATACTTTGTGTGAAGAGGAAGAAAAAGTCAAGAAAGGAGAAGGGATGGAGCATTAATAAAAGGGAGGGAGTAAGGAGACGAACATTGAGTTCGGCGTTAGGTGTAGAATCTCCAGAGTATGGCCGCGTTCCATGGGTTAGGCTCGAGCCTGTTATCGGATGCATTACATAAGCGGTACGCTCCTCCGGTGAGAACTTTGTCAATGACGAAGGGACCTTCCCACTTGGGTTTGAGCTTGTCCTTCTTCTTCTCCGGTAGGCATAGAACAAGCTCGCCAATATTGTATGTTTTGGCCCGCACTTCTCTGCTTTGATATCGTCGAGCCTGCTGCTGATAGAATGCGGAGCGGGTTTTGTGACGTCTCGCTCCTCCTCCAGGGCATCCAAGTTATCCTGCCAATCTAACTCGGCTTCCTTCTCTTCATACATGCGTACGCGTGGCGAATCATGTATTATGTCGCAGGGTAGTACTGCTTCTGTGCCGTATACCATAAAAATGGTGTATATCCGGTAGTGCGATTCGGCGTGGTCCGCAACCCCCAGAGTACGGAGACAAGCTCTTTGACCCAGTGCATATCCGACTCTATCAAGGATCGCACTAGTCCGGGTTTGATGCCGCTCATGATGAGACCATTTACCCGCTCTACCTGGCCGTTTGTTTGGGGATGGTAGACGGAAGCGTAATCAAGCTTAATGCCCATTTTTCCGCACCAAGTTTTCACTTCATCGGCTGTGAAGTTTGAGCCATTATTAATGATGATGCTGTGGGGGACACCGTAGCGGTGTACGACCCCGGATATGAAGTCTATTACTGGTCCGGATTCGGCCGTTTTGACTGGTTTGGCTTCTATCCATTTGGTGAACTTGTCCACCATGACCAATAAGTATTTTTTTCTTATGGCTTCCCCCTTTAAGAGGTCCAACCATATCCATCCCCCAGACCGCGAAGGGCCAAGTTATGGGGATTGTTTGGAGAGCGGTAGGGAGCATATGACTTTGATTGGCGAAGAGCTGGCAACCGACGCAATGTTGGATAAGGTCCTGTGCGTTTGCTCGGGCCGTCGGCCAATAGAAGCCTATATGGAAGGCCTTGCTGACTAGTGTTCGAGCCGCGGCGTGGTGTTCGACCAGTCCGGCATGGATTTCAGCCAAGAGCAGCCGCCCTTCCTCTTCGGAGATGCATCTTTGGAGCACTCCGGTAGCACTTTTCTTTTAGAGTTCCCCTTCGTGGACTTTGTAAGCTTTAGAATGTCGGACGATGCAGCGTGCTTCATTTTGGTCTTCAGGAAGCTCCTGCCTATTTAGGTAGGCCGAGAAAGGCTCAGTCCACGGGGCGATTGCGGCCATGATTTCGTGGGCCGAAGATGTTATTTCGGTGGCAGAGCCTCCGATTGTGTCTGATGGTTCGGAATCTGGGGGTGTGTTCGGATCCATGCTAGTATTGTCGAACTCCCCTTCCCATACCACGGACGGCTTGAACAACCTTTCCAGGAATATGTTAGGTGGGACAGGGTCGCGTTTGGCGCTGATGCGGGTGAGGACGTCTGCCGCTTGATTGTTTTCTCGAGCCACATGGTGGAATTCGATCCCCTCGAACCGAGCTGAAATTTTGAGGATGGCATTATGGTAGGCCACCATTTTCGGATCCTTGGCATCAAAGTCTCCGTTTATTTGTGATATTGCAAGGTTCGAATCCCCGCGCACTTCCGTGCGTTGGATGCCCATAGAGTCTGCCATCCGAAGACCGTGTAATAGTGCCTCGTATTCGGTTGCATTGTTGGAGTCTGTGTATAATATTTGGAGGACGTACTGGACTGTGTCTCTGGTGGGAGACGTCAGGACTACACCTGCTCCCAATCCGGCCAGCATTTTGGAGCCGTCGAAGTGCATGATCCAGTTGGAGTACGCGCCGTACTCTTTAGGGAGTTCGGCTTCTGTCCATTCGGCGACAAAGTCAGCCAGTACTTGCGACTTAATGGCTCACCGTGGTTTGCATATTATGTCGAATGGAAGGAGCTCGATAGCCCATTTAGAAATCTGGCCCGTAGCGTCGCGGTTATTTATTATGTCATTGAGTGGTACTTCGGAGGCAACCGTAATTGAACACTCTTGAAAGTAGTGTCGCAGCTTCCGGGATGCCATGAAGACCGCATATGCTAATTTTTGATAGTGTGGATATCGGGATTTGCATGGGGTGAGGACCGTGGATACGTAATAAACTGGCTTTTGAAGCGGGAATTTGTATCCATCCACCTCTCGTTCGACAACGAGCACCGCGCGTACCACTTGATGTGTTGCAGCTATGTACAGTAGCATAGGTTCGCTGATATTTGGCACTGTTAGGACTGGATTACTGGCCAGTAAGGTCTTTATTTCATCGAGTCCGACCACGGCTGCATGCGTCCATATGAAGTGTTCGGTGCGCCGAAGGAGGCGGTAAAGAGGTAATGCCTTTTCTCCTAACCTGGAGATAAAGCGGCTCAAAGCGGCCACGCATCCAGCTAGTTTCTGGATGTGCTTGAGGTCTATTGGTATAGCCAACTATGACAGAGCTCAGATTTTTGCCGGATTCGCTTCAATTCCTCTATTGGAAAAAATGAAGCCCAGCAGTTTCCCCGAGGGAACGCCGAAAACGCATTTTTCCAGATTCAACTTGATGTTGTATGTCCGGAGGTTATCGAATGTAAGCCTCAATTCATCTATTAGGGTTTCGATGTGTCTTGTTTTTATGACCACGTCGTCCACATATGCCTCCACTGTTTTGCCGATTTGTTTTTCTAGGCATGATTGAATCATGCGTTGATAGGTTGCGCCGGCGTTCTTAAGCCCGAAAGGCATAGTGTTGAAGGAAAAGGGGCCATATGGCGTTATGAAAGCTGTTGCAGCTTGGTCAGAGTCTGCCATCTTTATTTGATGGTATCCAGAGTATGCGTCGAGAAAACATAGTGAGTCGTGTCCAGCTGTGGCATCGATGATTTGATTGATGCGAGGGAGGGGAAAGGGATCCTTGGGGCAAGCCTTGTTGAGGTCTTTGAAGTCGACGCATAGGCGCCAGGATTTGTCCTTCTTTGGTACCATTACCAAATTTGCCAGCCAATCCGGATGTTTAATATATCTGATGAATCCGGCCTCAAGTAGCTGGGCTAGCTCTTCCCCCATTGCTTGTCGTTTGGGCTCTGAAAACCGCCTTAGGGTTTGTTTGAAAGGTTTATATCCCTTTAGTATGTTAAGGCAATGGGCGCCAGGCGAAAATGTCCCAATTCTCCCGTAAGAAGTCTCGTAGTGCGACATCCATTGCGGGGCTCAACTGTGTCCCGATGGAAGTTGTCTTCGTGGGGTCCGTTGGATGGACTTGGAATTTGACTATCTCGTCTGCGGGATTAAATGAGGTGGTCTTGGGTCGCTTGTCGAGTATCACGTCGTCCCTGTCCACGGTGGCCCATAGCGTTGTTAATTCTTCGGCTGCTAGGGCTTTTGATAATGCTTCCAGGGCCAGTGTTGCTGTTTTGTTTTCGGCGTGAAGTGCGACGTCCGAATCACTAGCTAGAGTGATGATTCCATTGGGCCCGGGCATTTTAAGCTTCATGTACCCGTAATGGGGTATGGCTTGAAAGCTCATAAACGCGTCCTGCCCTAAAAGGGCGTGGTATCCGCTGCTAAAAGGAGCAACTTGGAATGTGATTTCTTTGGACCTGTAATTTTCCGAGGTGCCGAATACCACATCGAGTGTGATTTTTCCCGCACACTGCGCTTCCCGACTAGGAATGATTCCCCTGAAGGTGGTGCCGCTTTGCTCAGTGCGGCCTTTATCAATTTCCATCTTGTTGAGCGTTTCTTCATAGATCAAGTTTAATACGCTTCCGCCATCCATGAGTACTTTAGTGAGCCGGAAGCCGTCCACGATTGGGCTAAGGACCAGAGCGGCCGGTGCCCGGACAGTCTGGAAGCGAGGTTCATCACTGGCATTGAAAGTTATAGAGTGTCGTTCCAGGGGTTTATCTTTACCACATGGCAAATTTCAGCGGAGCTTCGATGAGCTTGCTTGCGCCTATTGTTTGAGGCGAAAGTCTCGAAGACTGTTAATACTGTATTGTGTTTGTTGGCGGGATGTTGTTCTGCTTTATAGCTTGCAAGAAGATCCTCGCCACTTTTTGCAACCTGCCGGAGTATCCAACATGCTCTAAGGCTATGAGTTGGTGTTATGTACGGAGTGTTGTGGAGTTTACATGGTCCATTGAGCCATTCTCCAATACAGTTCCCCGCCCTGGGGTGTCCTTTGGTTTCTTGGGAACTGGATCAGCCGACTTGCGAGAGTTCGCCCGTTTAGTTTGGACAAAGGTCTTGGTGAGAGCCGTACTGTCCCAAAATTCTGTTTGGGTTTTCCAGGCGCTTTCCATCGCACAGTACTTCTGTACTATAATGGCCAAGTCTGCGAGGTGTACTATGTCACGGCGGCTTATAGCATTAAGGAGTCCTTTGTCCGTGCAGTTTTTGCAGAACAGTAAGACTACGTCCTCCTCGCGGCTGTCCTTGACCTTGTTAAGCACAAGGAGGAATCTGGCCCAGTTGGAATGTACAGTCTCCTGGGGCTCTTGCCTGATGCAGGAGAGATGGTTTAAGTCCAGGTGGGTGTTGTTAGCTGAATCCGGATTCTGATCCGATCTAACACCCAGGGGCGTGGGAGGTTCCGAGCCTGACAGCTCGGGATCCGGGGTGCTTCCCAATTTCTTCGGCCCAATGCCCGATTCTAAGTCCGGGGCCTGGGTCATGTCTTCCTTTGAGCAGGTATTCGGCTCAAGGAGTTTGGTGATCCGGACATAATTCATCCTCAAAGTCGATGGGCGATCCGTGTGTCATTCCTCCACTACCGCTATCTCATGGGTGGCCGGCGGGGATCTGATGTCCCTTTGGTCGGGTTTAAGCCCGATCCGGTCATAGTCTGTAGCGACTCCCAGAGTGGCGATGCGATCCAAGATCTCATTAAGGGAGGAGAGCTCCATCGGATCCATCTGTTCAGCGAGTTCCGAACTGACGCGAAGGTTATGATTGATGACCTAAGAGGCCATCGTCGGTGCTACCGCCGATGGGGCAGCCATGATAAAGCCGCCAAGTCAGAGAGTTTGGTCTACAGCCAGAGCTCCCCCCGAGGTAACGTCGTCCTTGACGACGAGACGAGCCATCGAGCCTTGCGGCGACGACATAGAGGAACTCTTAATGAAAGCACCAATTTCGGTGTCAAAACCGGCGGATCTCGGGTAGGGGGTCCCGATCTATGCGTCTAGGCTGATGGTAACAGGAAGCAAGGGACACATTGTTTACCCAGGTTCGGGCCCTCTCGATGGAGGTAAAACACTACTTCCTGCTTGATTAATATTGAAGATATGAGTAGTACAAGGGTAGATCTACCATGAGATCGTAGAGGCTAAACCCTAAGAGCTAGCCTATGATGGTATGATTGTAGTTTTGATCGGGCTACTAAGGACCGACCTCTCCGGTTTATATAGACACTGGAGAGGGCTAGGGTTTACATGGAGTCGGTTACAAGGAAGGAAACACAATATCCGGATCGCCAAGCTTGCCTCCCACGCAAAGGAGAGTCCCGTCCAGACACGGGCCGAAGTCTTGATTCTTGTATCTTCACGCTTCAATAGTCTGGACGATGTATATAGTCCGGCTGTCCGGATACCCCCTAATCCAGGACTCCCTCATAGGACTAGGGGTATTATCTCTCCGGAGAGCCCCGAACCTGGGTATGTCTTGCGTCCCACGCTCTCTCATGCCGACCTCGCCTCTGGAGCCCACCAGTGCCCTCGAGCCTCCTCCTCTCTTTAGCCATCCCATGGCATCTGCCGTGCGCCCACCACGAAAGTTGGTGCCCACCGTGGGGCAGCTCGAGGTCATGGCCGGGAGCATGCTTCAGACAGGGCTCCTCTCTGACTCCGACGAGCCCGTCAGGCTGGCGGACGATGTCATCGACGTGCTCGCCGCCTCCTTCGCCGCACTGCGCATCTCCGATGCGCCCGCGGCTGATAAGTACCCCAGCGAGGTACTTGACTTCTCCGACTCCCACTATCCCTCGGCGGCAGCATTCCCGCCGGGGCAATGGACGTCCACGTGGAGGTCTTTGCCACCAGCACTGATGCCTCATCCTCGTCAAGCACGACGAGGAAGGCTGCCGAAGCCAAGGCCGCACACTACTAGAAAAACCCTTATAGACAATCACTTACTAGTAGCATGGCTTATGCGTCTCGTGCTACTACTAAAGTAGTAGCGCGGGAAAAAATGCGCTATTACTAGAGAATAGTAATAGCGTGGGTTTACCGTTCCCGCGCTACTACTAAGTGATCCTGACCGTGTCACCGGAGCATACAACAGTAGTTGCATGGGTACAAAAACAGCGCTACTACTAAATTAATAATAGTAGCATATGTATGTCACCACGCGCTACCTCACTGCACCGCAACTTCCTTTTCTTTCCCCTAAAAGAAACTCCCTTGTCTTTCCAAGGTCACCGCTCCTCCCAATCCCGCCGTCGATGCCCCTCTGTCCGAGCGTTCTGCTTAACGGTGCTCGCGCTCTCCACACCTCCATTCACGCCCTCCAATCCGGTGTCTGCCTCTCGCGGCTCGACCGCGTTCCGCCTGCCCAGGGCCCACCACCTCCTCCTCCCCCATGCCGCCCGCCTCCTCGCCCGCCGCACCCCGCCCTGCCCCGCAGTATCGCCGCCGCCCGCTCCGGATGTCGGCCTCCAACCACTCTGGCACCGGCGCCGGCTCCCCCTCCGCCCCCTCGCCGCCCCCGGCCCCCGCGGTGAGTCTGATGCATCGTCCTCCTCACGCGTCCGTCCGTATGATGTCTTACCGTGCCGGCGTCGATGGTGTCGGAGCTGAGATGTTGGGGCCGTACAATAGTTGTCGTGGATGGATGGAACCACCTAGTGCGTTGACTTAGCAACTGGACGATGGGAACGGATGCCTGCCTTAGCAACTCCAAGCTACGAACCTGTCTCATGGGTGCACCTACCGGAAGCTCGCGCACCAGGTGTTCGATGCTTTGTCCCTCTTTATACTCGTTTCATGGGAGCACTTCATACTATCTATTTAAAAATAGTGTCATGAGACTGGGGCACATATTTGATTGGAGTTCCTTGAATCACACCTGATGCTATTTTTTCTTTGGATAAAGTGTGGATTGGCGCACCCTAGCGAACTGTATAAACAGTTGTATGTTTACCGGATCTCGGACGGCCCTTCCTGCTCCCTCTTTCCTCTCTGCAATTGCAGATTGTTCCCGTTTATTACTAAGCATTAATGTGGGATGTATAGAGAGGCATGAGTTCAGTTCAGATTAGTTTAGAACAAGAGATTCGGAGTAACGCTTGCAATCTGTTTGATGTTTTGTGCACTAGGAAATGGGTTTACACTCTGGAGATGCTTAAGTTTTAATTCTGGAGATGCTTAACTCTGGAAATCGGCTTACACTCTGCAGATGCTTAACCAACGCTACTAGTAGCATTTTTCCTAGTAGTAGCAGCGGAGAAGGCCGCCTCGCCCAACCTGCTGCGCTCTGCGATGCAAAGCCTTTGTGTCCCCATCGGCACCGACATCGACGCCTCCAACATCGCCGAGGCCCGGGCCCAGCTCAAGAAGAGATGCCAGCACCTGCTAGACCTGACCGAGACGCTCACCGCCACGCAGCATCGCCTTGATTCCGCTTAGCTTGAGGGCAACGCCACCTATGGCTTCATGCCTACTGCGGCCGAGCCAAGCCGGGTCGCCGACGTGCGAGCCCGGGGGGCGCGATCGGCCGCGCCTTCGGCGCCATCCCGACCGTCTACGAGACTCCCTCGAAGAACATGCGCGCAGCCCAGGCGGTCGCGATCGTCCTGGACCAGCTCACAAGCGAGGAGCTGAAGGAGCACATCAACCAGATGAACGACCTCCTTGACGCGGCCGACGCGCAGCAAGACCGCCTCAACCAGCTCGCCAAGCCGGCGAGATCCGGCTCCGCCCGCGTTGCCGGACCCGGCGATCATCAGCACACGGCGTCCTCACCACCCGGTGAGGCGCACTCTGGCCGCACCCGGACTCGGCGCGACCCGGCCCTGACGACTGCCAGTGGCCTAGGCGACGAGCCGGCCTCGGAAAACCGACATGGACCCGACCAGCCCGATCGGTGTTCGGCTCCAACCGACCCGGCCCCCCGTGGCCCAATCGCCAGCCGACTCGGCGCGCGCGTCATCAACGACACCAACGCTCGCCACCGCCTCGATCGGCTCACCTTCTCCCTGGAGGTGGAGGAGAGTGGTGCCATTGAGCCGGCGTGCTTCGTCCCACGCATCCAGGAGGATCCCTTTCCGAAAGGGTTCACGCTCCCCCGCGACACCCCCAAGTACAACGGAACTGTGACGCCGGAGGACTGGCTCACCAACTACACCACCGCCATCGGCCTCACCAGTGGCAACCACCAACTCACCGTGCGCTACGCACCGCTCATACTCCAAGGGTCGGCTCGCACCTGGTTGAACAGTCTGCTGGTGGGCAGCGTCGACACGTGGGTCGACTTCGAGCAGGCTTCGTCTGCAACTTCACGAGAACATACAAGTGACCCGGCCGCCCCAGCCAGCTCGCCATGTGCGTGCAGGGGCCGACGGAAACCGGCCGCGAGTACCTCGCACGCTGGACCGAGCTCCGGAATAGCTGCGAGGGCGTCCACGAGGTTCAAGCGATCCAGTACTTCCTCAACGGGTGCCGAGACGGCACCCTCCTCAAGCACAAGCTCTTGCGCTCGGAGCCGGCCACCATGGCCACGCTCATGGTGACGGCAGATAAGTACGCCGATGCCGACTACGCCATGAAGATCCAGGTGGCGTTGGATGAAGTCAGCAAAGCGAAGCAGGTTCCCCCTCCGAAGCCGGCTGACAAAAGAAGCCGGCAGCAGCACAACCAGCAGAACAACAAGCGCAAGGCTGACCAACCGGCTCAGCGCTACGACAACTGGCTCGTTGTGGCCACCGAGCCTGCGGCCGACCTGGCAGCCAAGTGCCGACAGACCGGCAAGACGGCGTGACAACCCTCCATGAGCTTCGAAGAGATGCTCGACACCCCCTGCAAGCACCACAGCGGCGCAAGGCCGTCCACTCACACGCTTCGGCAGTGCGGCATCACCAAGCGCATCATGAGGGGCTACATCCCGCCTCCTTTGGCCCTGGCTCCGGGTGCGGGTCAGCCGCCTCCGCCTCCACCGCTGCCCCCAGCCGACGGCACGATGCACGATGATGCCTACCCAGACCAGAACGCGGCTTACGTCATGTTCACCAGCCTCAGCAACGACAAACGCAGCAAGCGCCTCCTTCGGCAGGAGGTGAACACCGTCGTCCTGGCCAAGCCGGAGTACATGCACTGGACGGACCTCTCGGTCACATGGACCCGGAAGACCACCCGACTGTCACGCCGAATCTGGGTGGCTACGCCGTCGTCCTCAACCCCACCATCCTCTCACGACGCACGTGCAAGTTTTCTCGAGTCCTCATTGACGGCGGCAGCAGCATCAACATCCTCTACCACGACACCATGACCAAGCTCGGCCTCGAGGCCAAGGAGCTAGAGCCGACTCGGACGATATTCCACGGCATCGTTCCCGGCCTCTCCTGTTCTCCCATGTGCTGGGTCCGGCTCGACGTCCTGTTCGGCGACAACAATCATTTTCGGCGTGAACTGATCTGGTTCGAGGTGGTGGACCTGTCCAGAGCATACCACACATTATTGGGCCGACCCGCCTCGCCAAATTATTGGTGGTCCCCCGCTACGCGTACCTGAAGATGAAGATGCCGGGTCCGAAGGGCCTCATCACCATCACCGGCGACTACCGAAAGTCCCTGGAGTCGCCCAAGATGGCGCCAAGCTAGCCGAGTCACTGGTCATAGCTAAGGAGCGGCGTCAGCTCGACCGGATCGTCACCTTGTCTGCCGAGACATCAGTCGCGCCGATCCTGACCTAGGAGCCAGCTGACGAGGCCGCCTTCAAGCCCTCCAAGGAGACCAAGAATGTGAAGTTGAACCCGGAAGACCCCAGCTGCAGCAAGTACGTTGTCGTAGGCACCCGCCTCAACAGCAAATAGGAAGGCGAGCTCGTCGAATTCCTCCGTGAGAATCGGGATATTTTTGCATGGACCCCCAAGGACATGTCGGGTATCTCGAGGAAGTACGCCGAGCACAAACTCCACGTCCGCAAGGACGCCAAGCCTGTCCGCAACCCCTATGACTTTTCTCCGAAGAGAAGAGAAGAACCATCGGTGAAGAGGTCGCTAAGCTCTTGGCGGCCGGCTTCATCATGGAAGTGTTCCACCCCGAGTGGATGGCCAACCCAGTCCTCATCCTAAAGAAGAACAAGACCTGGCGCATGTGCATCGTCTACACCAGCCTAAACAAGGCCTGTCCCAAGGATCCGTTCGCCCTCCCGCGGATCGACCAAGTCATCGACTTGAACGCCGGGTGCAAGCTCCTATCCTTCCTGGATGCTTACTCCGGCTACCACTAGATCAAGCTGGACCCAGCCGACGCCCTGAAGACGTCCTTCATCACGCCCTTTGGGGCGTATTGCTACATCACCATGTCATTCGGCCTGAAGAACGCCGGCGCCACCTTCCAGCGCTACATGCAGAAATGCTTGGTGCAACTCAGCCACAACATCCACGTTTACGTGCATGACATCATGGTGAAGACCAAGCAGCTCCTCACGCTCGTCGACGACCTGAAGGAAACATTCGCCAACCTGCATGAATACAAAGTCAAGCTCAAACCGGAGAAGTGCGTTTTCGGCGTCCTGACCGGAAAGCTACTCGGCTTCCTCATCTCGGAGCGTGGCATTGAGGCGAACCCGGAGAAGATCAAGGCCATCGAGCGCAGGCGCAACCGGCTCGGCTGTGGGATGTCCAGAAATTCACCAGCTGCTTGGCCTCGGTCAGCCGATTTCTCAGCCGGCTGGGTGAGAGGGCCCTGCCCCTGTACTAGCCGATGAAGAAGATGACACTGTTTGAATGGAACGACTAGGCGGACGAGGCCTTCCGGGACCTCAAGCGCATGCTCTCCACCGCACCAGTCCTGGCCGCGCTGGCCGAGAAGGAGCCGCTATTGCTCAATATTGCCGCGACCTCACGGTCGGTCAGCACGGTGCTGGTGGTCGAGCGACTAGAGAAGGGCAAGGTCCAGGCCGTCCAGCGCCCGGTCTACTACTTGAGCAAAGTGCTCTTCGCCTCCAAGCAGAACTACCCGCACTACTAGAAGATGTATTACGGCATGTACTTCACCGCCAAGAAACTAAAGCAGTACTTCCAAGAGCATGTTATCACCATGGTCAAAACGTCCCCCCTCGGCGAGAACATCGGGTGTCGGGACGCCTCTGGCCAGGTCGTCAAGTGGGCGCTCGAGCTAGCTAGCCACACCATCCTCTACGAGCCCCGCACCATGATCAAGTCCCAGGCTCTGGCCGACTTTCTCGTCGACTCGACCGAGACCCAGTACCTGCTGCCGCCACCAGACTCGACGCATTGGCGCATGCACTTCGACGGATCCAAGATGCGTCTCGGCCTAGGGGCCGGCATTGTGTTGTCTTCCCCGAAGGGCGATCAACTCTGCTACGCGCTCCAGATCCACTTCGCTGCCTCCAACAACATCGCCGAGTACGAAGCCCTTGTGCATGGCCTCCGGCTTGCCAAGGAACTCGACATCCGGCGCATCCTGTGCTACGGTGATGTAACGCCCCGGATACAACTTTCCGCATTCGTAACTCCAACTCTTGCCTTTTTTCGGAGATGCGATATGATATTTCCTTCGTGGTTGGGTTTTTGTCTTTTGTTTTGCATTGTGTTCATGTCATGCATCTCATCTCATAGCATCATGCGCGTTGCATCTGCATGTTTTCATAAAACTCGTAGCCATTCACAGTTGGCCTTTCTCTCTTTGCCTCCGTTGTTATTTTGTCAGGCCCATGTCCTCGTTGACCTCTCTCAGACCCCCTCTTGCGCGCGTCCGAAAACTCCCCCGAACTCAAACCTGGTTGTCGTGACCGTTGGGTTCGGATCATCCCCCAACATCTATAAAACATCTCCGTTTTCTTATTTGGACACCCTAGCCTATTTTTCTCGACCGCCCGATTTTGATCGGACGTACCGGGTTAACCCTGCCCTAATTCTCCTTGATATATAAATATGACCCAACCCTAAATTTGAGGAGAGTTGTCCCATCGTTCCCTCCCGCCACTCACCCGCATCCACCTTAGGATCCCTCCCGATCCAGTTTCCACCCGAGACCAATCGCAGCCTCCATCTTCTCCTCGTTCTCCCCACCAGCCCGACCGGAGCGCTCGAACAAGTGTCCTCCTTCCTCGGGATCGATCCAGATCCCACCTGGCCAAATCCCCTCTCGCTCCCTCGTCCTCGCCCGTTGTTGCCGTGCCCCCTCCTTGTTCCTTTCTCTCCCTTCTCTGGTTCCTCCCTCCGCTAAGCATGCTCTCTCTGTCTCTCTTTTGCTGAATCAGGGAACGCCATGGCCGCCTCGACCTGAACTCCTCCTGCGCCCGCACCTGCAGCCATGGACGCCTCAAGCTAGGGCTTGCCTTGCCGGCCTTGCAACCTCGGCGTCGCCTTCGTGCCTCCGACGACCGGCCTCGTCGTCGCCGGCAACCCCAGGCAGGACCCGATGTGCCCTCCCCTTCGTCCTTCCCCTCCTTCCACTCTCTCTTTCTCTAACCTTCCCCGCTCTCCCTGTCTTCTCTGTTGGACAGGAGCAACCAGAGCGGCCCGGAGCTCCAATTTCCGGCCAGATCCGTCGAGTCCCGCCGCCTCCTGCCGTTTTCCCGCACCATCGTGTTGGAAATATGAGTAATTTATCGAATGATTTTATTAACATAAATACTAGATAAAGCATGACTAAAATAGCTAATATAAAGCAAGTCATGCAATCTGACAGAGAGAAGGTAAACATCGTCTGCATATATGAACTTGAGGTAAACACATCTAGAATAGTCACTAGATGAAGTTGCTTATACGACATAGAACCTAACATATGTAGGGCCAGAAACTAGAGCCAAGAACTGTAGCGGGACTTCTAATGTAAAGGAGAAGAACACGCACGACACAGCGGCAGCAAAGCAGAGCGCTGGACTTGGGTCGATGTCCTCGCCGCCATGTCGTCGAGGAGGTTGTGGATGTCGGGAAGAAGTCGCCATCGGGAAGTAGTCGTCGGCGATCGGATCGTCCGTGATGAAGCAGCCGAGAGTCGTGCAGAGCGCTCCCCAAAACCTTATCACCCTTCTCCGTCTGACAGACTCAAAGAGTGCGGTTTCGAGGTTCTCTCGTCCCGACCTGCGGTGCATGCCGCAAGCCGGGATGGAGAAGATCGAGCAGCAGCAGAGTGCTCAGAACCGTGGCGAGAGGAAGAAGTAGTTCTAGTGTGTCTTGCTGAGAGGAGCGACCTCCCTTTTATAGGCGCAAGAGAAGGAGGCGAGAGGGCAGCACCGGGAGCTGAAGGGACCGAGGGAGATGAAACGAACAGACAGCAGCCGAAGGGTGCAGCGTTCGCATTTAATCTCCACTACAGCAAAAACTTTCCATCTCCCGAGTGACCTTTCGTATACCCGTAGTGCGTGGCAAAAATTTAGACATCGGCTCGGCTCATTCCCGCAACCCGCGGCGCGTCGTGACGAGGCGAGGCGAGGCGAGGCGTGGCGTGGCGAGGCGGGCGGCGGAGGAGGAGCACGCGTGGAAGTCCCTCTTGTTCTCATGCTCATACAAGTGGGGAAGGAGCCTCCCTTATAAAGAGGTCCAACTCTCTCTAAACTAGCAATGTGGGACTAAACTTTAGTTCCACCTCTTGCCTTGCACAAATGGGCTGCGTGGGCCTCTAGGATTTATTAGGAATTTCTGAAACTGCTACTGGGCTAGGCCCAAAATGGACAAAATTCCAGCAATCCCCACCGATCCCGTGAGGCACACAAAATTTGCCTTTGGTTCCAAAACACTGTTTTATATACCGATCTGCAGGAGCATTAAGTTGAACTTCCACCTAGAACTCTATGCTACACTAGTAAGCAACTTGAACAATGGATGGGCCTTGAATCGCAAGTTTTCGTGAATCTAGCTTCACATAAAGCCTTGTCCGATACGTGGCTCTGTGGGTCTTCCCCGGGTGGAGCTTATGCGTCATACTCCGTGACCTTTCATGAGTTTACTAGAGAGAACCCTACTCTCATAGATTGCGACGTTTGACAATCAGACTCATATAGGTGTGTTCTTCAAAAGATGTTCTGCGAGGACAACATCTACGCTTCAAAGAGCCACTTAGAACACATTAAGATATACATCAACCTCGCCATGCAGATTAGGAGAGTATTGCATCTTCATGGAGTGGTATTTTTAATAGTAAGGATACTCTCCTCCCAGTTGACCAACAGCTTGTCTTCCACATCTAATTCACGGGATCTCCGATCACAAAGAATAGGCTACCATTATGAACAACTCATATTGTGGGTCTCATACCCATCTCCCTCGATGCATTATCTATCACATTACGTGATAGACCCTTAGTGAAAGGATCTGCCAGATTTTTAGACGTTTGGATATAATCCAATGCAATAACTCCGGAGTTTTTCATTTTTCTGACAGATTTTAACCTTCTCTGAACGTGTCTTGATGACTTCATGTTATCCTTTGAGCTGCTCACTTTAGTGATCACAGTTTGATTATCACAGTTCATAAGGATACCCGGTACAGGTTTCTCAACTACCGGCAAGTCATTCAAGAGCCGGCGAAGCCAATCTGCTTCGACCGTAGCTGTATCTAGTGCTATGAGTTCTGCTTCCATAGTTGACCTCGTTAAGATGGTCTGCTTGCAAGACTTCTAAGAAACAGCGCCACCTCCATGAGTGAACACATATCCGCTCCTGGCCTTTATCTCATCAAGATCGAGATCCGATTTGAGTCACTATACCCTTCAAGCACCTTTGGGTGCCCAAAGGTAGTGAATTCCATAATTTGATGGTTTTCAAATAACGCAAAACTCTCTCTAGAGCTTTCCAATGCACATCTCCCGGTTTTGAGACAAACCGGCTCAGCTTGCTAACAGCAAAAGAGATGTTAGGTCTTGTAGCACTGGCTAAGTACATAAGCGAGCCAATAATCTGAGAATACTTCAATTGATCTCTAGCGATTCTTCAATTCTTTCGAAGCAGCACACTAGCATCATATGGTGTTGGAGAGGGCTTGCAGTCACTATAGCCAAAGCGACTCAAGATCTTTTCCACATAGTGAGATTGAAGCAAAGTAATCCCACCATCATCATCTCTCAACAACTTGATGTTCAGAATGACATCAGCCACTCCTAAATCCTTCATCTCAAAACAGCGAGATAGGAAATCCTTGACCTCCTTAATAACATTCAGATTTGTTCCGAAAATTAGTATGTGATCAACATACAAGCAAAGCATAACTCCCTCGCCCCCACCATGGCGATAGTACACACATTTGTCAGCTTCATTCACAACAAAGCCTGCAGCTGTTAAAGTTCTTTCGAACTTCTCATGCCACTATTTCGGTGCTTGCTTGAGTCCATACAAAGACTTCAGCAACTTGCACACTTTCCCTTCCTGACCATCTATAACAAACCCATCTGGTTGTTCCATATAAATTTCCTCATCCAACTCTCCATTTAGGAAAGCAGTCTTAACATCCATTTGATGAACGAGAAGACCATGTGAGGCAGCTAGTGAAAGTAGAACTTCGAATAGTGGTCATTCGAGCCCAAGTGAGTAAGTATCAAAGAAGTCTTCACCTTCCTTTTGGGTATAACCCTTAGCCATGAGCCGAGCCTTGTACTTTTCAATAGTACCATCAGGCCTAAGCTTCTTCTTGAATACCCATTTGCATCCTATAGGTTTTCACCCATAAGGACGATCAGTTATCTCCCAAGTTTCATTCGCCAAGATGGAATCCATCTCGCTACGAACTGCTTCCTTCCAATAGTCAGCATCTTCAGATGCATAGGCCTTTGAAATAGAACTGGGAGTGTCATCTATGAGATACACAAGAAAATCTTCACCAAAAGACTTTGCAGTCCTCTGTCTCTTGCTCCTAATAGGAACTTCATTGTTCTCCTCCACAGGACCTTCAAAGTGTTCCATCGAAATGGCAGGTTCGGTAATTGTAACTGGTTCCTGATTCGATGAACTAGGCATCTCCTGATTAGATGAGGTAGCCATATCCTTCATGGGAAAGATATGTTCAAAGAAAGTCGCATCATTCGACTCCATGATCGTACCGACATGCATGTCAGGTACCTCAGATTTTACAACCAAGAATCTATAGCCAATGCTATGAAAAGCATATCCCAAGAAAACACAATCCACAATCTTTGGTCCAAGTTTCCGCTTCTTTGGAATTGGAACATTGACTTTCGCCAAACAACCCCATGTTCGCAGATAAGAGAGTTTTAACCTTTTCTTCTCCCATTCCTCAAATGGAGTTATCTCTTTGTTCTTTGTGGGAACTCGATTTAGGACATGACATGCTGTCAATATCGCCTCCCACAACCATGCCTTGAGAGACCCGATGTGTCTAACATGGCGTTAACCAAATCAGTTAGAGTACGGTTCTTTCTTTCGGCCACCCCATTTGACTGAGGTGAGTAGGGAGGCGTCCTCTCATGGATTATACCATGTTCCGCACAAAAAGCATCAAATTCATTGGAAAAATACCTTCCACCACGGTCGGATCTAAGCCTCTTGATTTTCCGATCAAGTTGGTTTTCCACTTCAGCTTTATAGATCTTGAAAAAGTTCAAAGCCTCATCCTTAGATTTCAGAAGATACACACAGGAGTATCTAGTGGAGTCGTCAATTAACGTCATGAAATATTTCTTTCGACCTTTTGTCAAAACACCATTCATTTCACATAGATCTGAATGTATAAGTTCTAGTGGTGCAAGATTTCTCGTCTCCACAGTCACGTGAGATTTACGAGGTTGCTTAGCTTGCACACACACTTGACACTTAGATCCCTTAACGGTGGTGAAACTAGGGATTAAGTTCAACTTCGCTAGTCGCGACATGCAACCAAAGTTAACATGACAAAGTCGTGAATGCCACACATTTGATTCACTATTGTTGCAAATATGATTAACAACTTTATTACAAAGCGTCGATAAGGATAAGCGAAACAGGCTCTCGACTCATAGCCTTTACCAACAAATGTTCCATACTTGGATATTACAAATTTATTCGACTCAAAGACAAGCTTATAGCCATCTCTACGTAAGAGATCCGCTAACAAGATTTTTATTGACGGAGGGACATAATGCACGTTCTTCACCGCAGACGATCTTCCCCAAGTAAACTTCAGATTGACCGTGCCAACACCATGAGCGAAGCACTTGAACCGTTGCCCATCAGCACGGTTGAAGTCCCTATGATCCGATAAGACGAAAACATGGAAATATCACCGCATACATGCACATTAGCACCGTGTCAATCAACCAATCAGAGAATGACATACTTGAAAGAATAGTGGGAAATATACCATACCCAACATCCTTCATGTCAATGTCTCCGATGACAACATTAGCGGTCTTGCCGCCTTTCCCAGGATGACGCTTGTCATAGCGATTGGGGCAACTAGGAGCCCAATGATCAGGATCTCCACACACATGACAAGCACCTTTCTTCTTGTCATTCTTCTTCTTGAAGTTCATGTGCTGCACAGCCTTGTTCTTCCCATCAAACTTTCCTTTACCATCAAACTTGCCCTTGTTCTTGAACTTGTGGGACTGGAAGTTTTTCTTCTATACCAAATTGGCACTAGATCCTCCCTCAATACCTCGAGCACGTGTGTCCTTTGCTCTCGCCTTTTCTTCCACATCAAGAGTGCCAATGAGATCCGGAACGGAAAACTCCTGTCTCTTATGCTTCAGTAAGGTAGCAAAGTACCTCCACGAAGGAGGAAGCTTAGTGATGATACCCCAGGCAACAAACTTGTCCGGTAGGCTACAATTGAAGTGCTCAAGTTCTCTAGCAAATGACTGTATCTCGTGAGCCTGCTCAACCACGGAGCACTCTTCGGTCATCCTGTAATCATAGAATTGCTCCATGATGTACAGCTCGATGCAAGATCCGAGACCCCAAACTTGGCCTCGAAAGTCGCCCCACATATCTTTTCCATTGTCAATTGACGCATAAGCATCAACTATGTTCTCACCAAGAACACTCAAGAGAGCAGCCTTAAACAAGGTATCCATTTTCTGAAAAGCTTGTGCTTGTTGGGCATCTGGCTCTCCTTCAGGTTTGCCAAGAGTGGCGTCATAGCAACTCATGGTTTGAAACCATAAGACCGCTCTCACGCGCCACCTCTTATAGTGGATACCCTCAAACATAGGAGGTCTCATGGAAGCAACAAAACCATTCGAGGTAAATTGCCTATAATAAGGTTTTTGGATTGTTGGAAATATGAGCAATTTATCGAATGATTTTATTAATGAAATACTAGATAAAGCATGACTAAAATAGCTAATATAAAGCAAGTCATGCAATCTGACAGAGAGAAGGTAAACATAAATCGCATATATGAACTTGAGGTAAACACATCTAGAACAGTCACTAGATGAAGTTGCTTATACGACATAGAACCTAACATATGTAGGACAGAAACTAGAGCCAAGAACTGTAGCAGGACTTCTAACAGAAAGGAGAAGAACACGTACGGCACAGCAGCAGCAGCAGCGCTGGACTTGGGGTCGATGTCCTCGCCTGCCATGTCGTCGAGGAGGTCATGGACGTCGGGGAAGAAGTCGTCGTCGACCGGATCGTCCGTGATGAAGCAGCCAGTAGTCGCGCAAGAGAAGGAGGCGAGAGGGCAGCGCCGGGAGCTGTGGCAAAAATTTAGACATCGGCTCGGCTCATTCCCGCAACCCGCGGCGCGTCGTGACGAGGCGAGGCGAGGCGTGGCGTGGCGAGGCGGGCGGCGGAGGAGGAGCGCGCGTGGAAGTCCCTCTTGTTCTCATGCTCATACAAGTGGGGAAGGAGCCTCCCTTATAAAGAGGTCCAACTCCCTCTAAACTAGCAATGTGGGGCTAAACTTTAGTTCCACCTCTTGCCTTGCACAAATGGGCTGCGTGGGCCTCTAAGATTTATTAGGAATTTCTGAAACTGCTACTGGGCTAGGCCCAAAATGGAAAAAATTCCAGCACACCGGAGGTCTCACTACCTCGATCCGATCCCGGCGGCAAGAGTCGCCGCCGGCTACCTGCCGCCGCCGGATCCGCTTCCTCCGGCCGCCTCCACCGCCCAGGGCCCCGGCGACCTCACCGTCCGGGCCTCCTCCATCGTGCCATCGCCGGAGTCCCAAGCCGCACAAAGCCACCGCTCCATCCTCTGCTTCCAGCAACTGAACGAGCAGCTGCTCGCTCGCCTCGCCTTGCGTTGACCGCGATTTCGCCAAGTCCCGCGTCGTGGCCCAGCTCCTATAAGCCGGCCTGCCTTGGCCTCTCCACCGATCTGGGCCAACCCAGCTAGGTGAGCTGCAGCCCATCTCTAAGCCGCACCCAGTGCTCCTATCGGGCCAGCCAGATTCGGCCCATCTCATGTTCTGTTTCCCTGGACGATTTTATGATTTAAACCAGTGCATTAATAATTACAGAAAATGCCATGATTTTAAATTACTCACAACTAAATAACCGTGCATCGGATTTAGACATGTCATATATGTAACTTGCTCTGTTTTTCATGTACTTTCATAATATCCCACTTTCATCCATGTTTAAAATGTTTAAATTGTTGTTTGCATTAATTTGCTTAAATGCCATGTTAAAATGTTTTATGTCATAACTAAATAACTGTAGCTCGGTTTTAAATAAACTTTATATGTAAATGGGGTGGGAAAATGCCTAGTTTAACATGGTCCACTTTATTTTCCTCTTTATCAACAATAAAATATGTTTTAGGGCAGAACAGTAGCTAATCCAAAATAGGCATATGGGGATTTTCCGGAATTGTTGTTTGTTGTTCCGGCCTCATTTAAACTTGCCTAGATAGGTAGTTTAATTATGCTTCACCTCTTGCCATGTTTAACAACATTTAACATTGTTTGGTAGCTTAAACAAGATTAAACTAAATATGTCAATGTGGTGTTTTGTCAATATGCAACTCGTTGCATATTGAGCTCCACTTAACTTGTGGTATTGTTTGTTGCACTTTGCCATGCCATGCCTTATTAAACCGGACATGCATCATACCTGATTGTGCATCATGCCATGATTATTATCATGTTGTTTGTTTCTTTCTGGTGTTGCTTCTTAGTTCCGGTAATGTTGCGATTGTGAGGATTCGTTCGACTACTCCCATTCGTCTTCTTCATGGACTCGTTCTTCTTCCTTGCGGGATTTCAGGCAAGATGACCGTCACCTTGGATCTCACTACTATCATTGCTATGTTAGTTGCTTCGTTTTATCGCTATGCTGCGCTTCCTATCACTTGTCGTTCAAGCCCTCCCAATTTGCCATGTCAGCCTCTAACATTTTCACCCTTCCCAGCAAACCGTTGTTTGGCTATGTTACCGCTTTGCTCAGCCCCTCTTATAGCATTATTAGTTGTAGGTGAAGTTGAAGATTGCCCCTTGGTGGACAGGATTTTTGTTGGGATATCACAATATCTCTTATTCAATTAATGCATCAATATACTTGGTAAAGGGTGGAAGGCTCGGCCTTATGCCTGGTGTTTTGTTCCACTCTTGCCGCCCTAGTTTCCGTCATACCGGTGTTATGTTCCCGGATTTTGCGTTCCTTATGCGGTCGGGTGATTTATGGGACCCCTTGACGGTTCGCTTTGAATAAACTCCTCCAAAGAAGGCCCAACCTTGGTTTTACCATTTGCCTCACCTAGCCCTTTTTCACTTGGGTTTCGGAGCCCGAGGGTCATCTTTATTTTAGCCCCGGGCGGTGCTTTCTAAGTGCTGGTCCGAATCGAAAGATCATGGGGCCCCTCGGGAAACACGAGGTCTGGTTTTACTCGTAGCTTGACTTATCCGGTGTTGCCCTGAGAACGAGATATGTGCAGCTCCTATCGGGATTGTCGGCGCATCGGGCGGCTTTGCTAGTCTTGTTTTACCATTGTCGAATGTCTTGTAAACCGGGATTCCGAGACTGATCGGGTCTTCCTGGGAGAAGGAATATCCTTCGTTGACCGTGAGAGCTTATCATGGGCTAAGTTGGGACACCCCTGCAGGGTATTATCTTTCCAAAGCCGTGCCCGCGGTTATGTGGCATATGAGAATTTGTTAATGTCCGGTTGTAGATAACTTGACACCAGATCTGAATTAAAACGCATCAACCGCGTGTGTAGCCGTGATGGTCTCTTTTCGGCGGAGTCTGGGAAGTGAACACGGTTTTGGGTTATGTTTGACGTAAGTAGGAGTTCAGGATCACCTCTTGATCATTGCTAGCTTCACGACCGTTCTGTTTGCTCTCTTCTCGCTCTTATTTGCGCATGTTAGCCACCATATATGCTTAGTCGCTACTGCAACCTCACCACTTTACCCCTTCCTTTCCCATTAAGCTTTGCTAGTCTTGATACCCATGGTAATGGGATTGCTGAGTCCTCGTGGCTCATAGATTACTACAACAACAGTTGCAGGTACAGGTTATGTGATGATCTTGACGCGAGAGCGATGTTTGCTTGTTTGGAGTTCTTCTTCTGCTTCTTCGGTCAGGGGATAGGTTCCAGGTCAGCAGCCTGGGCTAGCAGGGTGGATGTCGCTTGAGTTTCTGTTTGTGTTTCATCCATAGTCGGATGATGCTCTTATGTAAGATGATGTTGTATTCGTGTGGCATTGTATGCCTTTTGTATGCATCCCCATCTATTATGTAATGTTGATGTAATGACATCCACCTTGCAAAAGCGTATCAATATGCGGTTCTATCCTTGGTGGGACCTTCGAGTCTCTTTAGGATAGTATCGCATATTGGGCGTGACAGGCGACCCGGATCTGGTGGTGCAACAATGGGCAGGTCCAATGGGCAGGTCGAGCAGGCCAACAGCCTCATTCTATCCGGCATCAAGCCGCGGATCGTCGAGCCGCTCATCTGATCACCTGGCAGCTGGCTCGGCGAGTTGCCAGCCATCCTTTGGAGTCTCTGAACCATGCCAAACCGGTTGACCAGGTTCACCCCATTCTTCCTCGTCTATGGAGCTGAAGCCGTCATCCTGACCAACATCGATTTTGACTCGCCGCGTGTCACGATGTACACCGAAGCCGAAGCCAAGGAAGCCCGCGAAGACGGCGTCGATCGACTGGAAGAAGCATGCCTCATGGCGCTCAGCCGTTCGACCATCTACCAGCAAGGCATGAGGCACTACCACGGCAAGAAGATCAAGCCCCTCGCATTTTGCAAGGGCAACCTCGTCCTCTGACTCGTCCAAGAGCAAGCCGGCCAGCACAAGCTGTCCCCTCCATGGGAGGGCCCATTCACCGTCAGCAGGGCCTTGTACGATCGCAACGCCTACTACGACTACAAAAAAAATAGGGCCATTTGCATTTCTGCCCCTAACTCGAACCACCTAATCATATATACCCCTAATTCGAAAGCCTGCTCAAATTTGCCCCTCCGCCGTTAGGTGCCCTTATAGAAATGCCCTTCTGCGCCGTTACCGTCCGGTCAAATAAATTTGACCGTCCTGAAAAAAATAGCAAAAAATTTTAAAAAAAATCTAAAATTTTGTGAGTTTGAAGATACTCATGTGTGCAAGGTGCGTGCAAATTTTCGTGCTATTTGGACATTCCAGGAGCTCGTGGCGAGGAAAAACAGTTAATATGCACACTTGTGAATAGTAAATTTGAAATAAAATAGCAAGAAAATTCAAAAAAATATGAAAAAATTTGGCATCAAAGAGGCTTGGGTGCACAAGGTGCTTGCAAGTTTTTGTGATCAAATGACATGCGAGGAGCTCTAGCAAGAAAAAACAAAAGTCATTTTTTCCCGAGCCAAATTTTGTTTTTTTCTCCACAAGCCCCTCCAATGTCCAAACACAACAAAAATTTGCACACATCTTGTAGACCATAGCCTCTTTGATGCTAAAAAAATTCACATTTTTTTGAATTTTCTTGCTATTTTTTGAATTTACTGTTCACAGAATTACATATTTATTGTTTTTCCTTTGACACGAGCTCCTGGAATGCCCAAACAGCACGAAAATTTGCACGCACCTTGCGAACCTGAGTATCTTCGATCTCACAAATTTTTAGATTTTTTAGAACTTTTTTGCTATTTTTTTCAGGACGGTCAATGCCCTTTGACCAGCTTTGACCTGCTTTGACCGGACGGTAATGGCACAGAAGGGCATTTCTGTAAGTTCACCTAACGGCGGAGGGGAAAATTTGAGCAGGCTTTGAAATTAGGGGTAAATCTGAGAGTGGGCGCAAATTTGGGGCATAGATGTAAATGTCCCAAAAAAATACACTTCCGTGATGATACGTGTTTGTCACAGTAGGTCGCATTTTTTGTCATGCATGTACATCCATGACAAACTTATGATAGAATCAAGATAGTCATACCTGTGATGTCGTAGAAGTGTTCCATGACATTACCAAAATTATCATCACGGAAGTGTCCACTTCCATGACGATAAATCGCGCGTCATAGAAGTGCTTTCGTCAAGGGCAACCGACACGTGGCATCCACCGTAACGGAACACCGTTAAGCTATCGGGTCGGGTTTTGGATCCGATAATCCGTTAACAGCCCCGACCAATGGGGATTTTCCACGTGTAAAATCATCATTGGCTGGAGGAAACACATGTCAGCTCACCGTTGGGATAGATGTCATCCACTCATTGGACAGAAGGCGCCTATGATACATCGACACGTGGCACGGCCCAACAGAGGCCCTTTCCTGTGAAAAGGCCGGCCCATTTGACTTGGTCAAAAGGTGGCGGGCCGGCCTATGTAAAGCCTGTTAATGGCCTATTCGCATATAGCCCATTTACAGCCCGCTAACCCAAGGCCCGTTATGCCCTATCCGAATTAGGCCCAGTAGCGTCATTTGGGCCACCCAATATGATTCCAAACCCGTTTTCGCCGGCCCATGTATGGCCCATGAAGTCTTTCCGCCCATATGAGGCCCTATGTAACTCTTGGCCTATTAATGGCCCGTGGTGGCGGCCCATAATGAACAAGTGTATTACTTTACACCCATTAACGGCCCGTGGTGGCGGCCCGTAATGAACAGTGTATCACTTTATACCCATTAAGGGCCCGTTATTCCGTTGGGCCGTTTCCAGCCCATGTTATCTTTTGCCCTTCTCAAAGACCATTTATTCTTGGGCTCATTTCCAGCATTCGTTTAATTACGGCCCGTTACTGTCATTTTCTGCTTATGGGCCAAATTCAGCCTGTGGTTACAGTCGGCCCGTTTGTGGTCCGTTAACACGTTGGGCCGTTTTCATAGCGTCATGAAATACGGCCTATTAACGATGGCCCGTTATGGTCGGCTCATGAACGGACGATTCAAACTCTAGCCCGTTTACGGCCATAATGCGGCCTGTTATTGGCCCATGTTTGGCCAATCGATCATACTGCCAGTATAAGGCCCATTGATGATACGGCCCGTAGAAGGCCCATTGTTTCCGTGGCCCGTAGAAGGCCCATTGTTTCTACGGCCCGTGGAAGGCCCATCGCTTATCTGGCCCGTAGAAGGCCCATTGCTTCTACGACCCGTAGGTGCAAAGTGTCACTACTGATAAATATTAGCCCATGGTTATTGTGGCCTAGTTTTAAAAATAGGTTATTGCAGCCACTAGCAAACCGAGAAAAAGAACTGCACCGACTACAAGCAAACAAATAAACAAGACAACAAGGAAATAAATAAGCAAGCAACTTACACTAGGCTATCACGGCTATTACACATATTACATCCACTGGGCATCAAAGTTCGCCACCAGTGCAAATATAGGGAACACAACAGCATATAAACACCACAGCAAAACAAGTCCAGAACTGAAACCACTTCAGAAGAGCTCAAGAAACAATATCCTGGGTACCCATAATGCTGGCAAGATGCTTAGCAAGCTTATTAAATTTCTCTTGTTTGGCGCTTAAGTCCTCCAGTGCCTACTGTTGCACCAGAAAGTATGCATCTGAATTCTGCAGGGACTTCCTCAGTCCTTCGGCTTCCTGTCGCATAACATCTTATCGATGTCTTTTAACTTGAATTTGAGACTCAAGAAGCCGAACTGATTCAGGCAACGAGTTCGAAGAGCTGCTGCCAGCAGTGGTAGCCAGTAACTCGAACACTACATCAAGGCAGGACTTTGGGGTTGTCTTAGTGTCCTCATTATAGTTTTTATCAGCTTTATTGGAGACCAACAAGGATGTCTCACTATCTTGAACCTTATCTGCATTACTTCCTTTACCATTGCATAACAGGGTACTCTTCTCCAATATTTTATTCGCGTTCTAAAAGGGAAACAAACAAACACATCTCAGGTTTACAATGTAGTATATGAAACTTATTTTGGTAAACCAGTTCAGTAGTAAGGTGGACAGGATAACAGCATGAAACAAACAAATATCTATGTAGTATGGTCACTGTATGGTCTATATCATTCTACTTTATGTTGCCAAATCAAGATAGATACAGTTCGAATCATATCTATTTAAGAGAAAGCAGCATAGACATAAATGTAATGTGCATGGCATGAGAACATAACTGTTTATTCAATTAAACTGAAATCAACATAGAGCAAGTTACAACAGCAAACAGCCAAACATGTTGAAGAATGAGGTTTAAAACATACCTGTTGCGCCATTGGAGTTTCAATTGCATCCTTCAAATTTGAAATTGGTTGGTATCGAGAATACAAATGATGCAAGAGCAAAGTAGTATGAACCATAGCTACGGAACCCGACACGAGAACAATTCTTCTTACGCTTTAAGCATTGACTTGGGTTCGGAGTGGTGGTCCTCGTGATTTGGGCACTGCAGTTGCCTTACTAACTGCTTTCGTGTTTGGGTGCTCTGTGGTGGAGACGGTCTTTGTGTCAACGGAACCTGGGTGTCTATCTCTTGGGGTTGGGGTTAGAAGGGGTGTAGCTGGTTCTCTGTCCAAGCGGGTAGGAGTACAATCTGCATGAGTGTGGGTTATGTGTGGTGGGGCTGATTCTTGGGCAAGTACAACCGTGGTTCTATCTGCATCGATGGGTAGCACGATCTTTTCTAAAGACCGTGTTTTACTCCCACGATATCGCCATCACTCCCTCCAATTGAAATGGTTGATAAACAAGAAAAGTAATTGAATGTACAGACATTGTAAGATAAACAGGTGCAATGGTTAGTAGGGAAGAAAACAGGGCATGAAATAATTCACATTTATGTTGTCTAAGCAAACAGAATAGCAGGACATAATTTCACATATATGATGGCTAATTAAACAGGATAGCATGACACAATTTCATATTTATGATGGCTAACTAAACAGGATAGAATGACATACTTCAAAATATGATGACTATGTAAACAGGATGACATGATATAACTATACGATGTGTCTATTAAAGTGGTTGGCATGCCATAAATCACAAACATGCCGTCGATGGAAACATGATGGCATGATATAATTCACGGATAGAACGACATAATTTCAAATATGATGACTATGTAAACACGATGAGATGATATAACTATATTATGTCTTTAGAAAATGGGTTGGCATGCCATAATTCAGATACATGATGTCTATGTAAACATCATAGCATGACATAATCCAAATATATGATTTATATACTAAGGAAGTGAGTAGAGGGCAATTGCATATATGATGTGTCAACTAAGGAGATGGCATTCAATATTGTGTATATGATGTAAAAAATAAGCATTGCAATACAACATATGCATTATATGAGTAATATAACCCTGCCAAGTTTGAGCATGCACCTCAGGGGTATAATAGGACTGGTCATCTGCCTCTGAATCCTCCTCTAAACAGCTATTTGTAACCAGCAAGATATCTGCTTCAGCAGGTAGCATTGTCTGCTCTGAAGACCTTGTTTTCACTCCAGATTTCTCCATCACCAATTCAAATGGCTGATGCACAGGAAGAGTAGTTGAATATACAAACATTGTCGACAAAAGCAATGAGAAATACAAAAAAGGACGGCATGATATAATTCACATATATGATGCTTGCCTAAACAGCATGGCATTGCATAATTCACATACATAATGCCTTGTAACAAGATAACATTGCATAATTCACATATATAATGTCTTGCAACAAGATGACATTGCATAATTCACATATATGGTAATTAGACACTAAACAGGTGGCATTCACACAAAGCATGTCTAAACTAAGCAAATGACATAGCAATGCAAGATACCATACGCACGATATGAGTAACATAACCCTGCCAAGTTAGGGCATGCACCTCAGGGGGGAAATATGACTGGTCATCTGTCTCTGAATCCTCCTCTAGGAGCTATTGGTAACCAGCAAGACATGCGCTTCGTCAGATAGCATTATGCGCTCTCAAGACCTTGTTTCCACTCCAGATTTTTCCATGACTGTGCGAATGGCTGATGCATGTGAAGAGTAATTGAATGTACTAAAATTGTTGACAAATTTAACACATAATAAAAAATGATGGCATGATATAATTCACATATAAGATGGTGGCTAACCGGTGGCATTGCAAAATTCACATATATGATGCGGCTAGACAAGATGGCATTGCATGATTCACATATACGATAAAGAAACAAAAGCAGATGGCATTGACACAAAGCATGTCTAAACTAAGCAGATGACATCTTTAATGTATACAATAAGCAATGCAAGGCACCATATGCATGATATTACCAACATCAAGCATGCCAAGTTAGAGCGAAGACCTCATGGGGTAAATAGGAGTGGTCTTCTTCTACGAATCCCCTCGAACAGTTATCTTCCTCTTGATTACGATCCGAAATGGGTGGAGGGGGCTGCCTTTGCGCCCACCATGGAGCGACGTCGATGAAATTTTATTGCCACGCAAGGCTCGTCTCTTTTGCTCTACATGATCAGTTCCATTGTGTACAAGAACTGGCATGCATAGGAATAAAACATAGTGAGATTATGTAAGGAGTGCATGCACAAATCCAGAGTGATGGTAGCAAAGCGTGGATAGACCCAAAACCAATGATAGCAGCAGATAATAGCTTTAGTTAAAAATACAGATAATGGCTCCTTTAATGTTTGTTTGCACCCAACATGAAACTCATAGTAGACACCGGAGATTAACCAGATAGTAGACAGGATAGTACTGATTGCTGCCCCAATATGTACCCCACCACCATTTAAAAACTCAAGTTCCAGCATTAGTTTGGACCTGACTCAGAGTCTAATAGGTGAACACGACGATAATGTAGCATGTCATCATATTAAGCGACGCATAACATAAGTAGGCACGAAAGAGTGCGACCTCTCTTGCGGACCCGTGTAGTCCTCAAGGTCATCTGCTCAGTTGATGATGGTAATGTAGTTGTCGTGGCTGCCGGCGGTGGGGAAGAAGATTTGAGGCGGCGAAAGACAGTCTGGAGAGCGGATCCCTGCTGTGGTGGACCCTTCCATCGTTGGAGCGGTGAGCTGGGTGGAACACTGGCCAGCAGAGCAGGACAAACCACACAAGGTTTTCTTTGACACATATGTATAACTGAAGTAATTGAGTAAGGGCTTGTTTGAATTTGAGGATTCTAACAATGTAGGGATAGGAAATAGACAGAATAGGATAGGAATGCACGTGCAAAGCAGAGAATTTAAAACACAGGATTTACGCTAACTGGGTGTTTGATTCACAACAATTGGAAGATCACGGGATGCAAAAAGCATGGTGATATTAAGTCAATCCACAAGAAAATGTACGGTTATAATGCTATTATGCTACTATCTCTTAGTCTTGTGCTTGATGAATAGGAATATGAAAAGGAGGAGAAGTGGAAATTAGAATTCCTACGTTTTTTCTTTCAAGGAGACACTAAAGGAACAAATCCTACAGTTTTCCTTTGCTCCATTCCTTTGCACCAAATTCATGAAAGTTAGTACCATAGGAAACTTTCCAATTCCTATGTTTTTCATTCACTTTTCCTTTCAAGCACTGGCGATTCTAGTAGGCAGGCTTGAGCAAGGAAAATCCTACACTAAAAAATGTTTTTGTGCTACTTCTATTACTTTGGACCGAGGCCACTGCCATACAAGCTCAACTCCCAGGCCCATCGACAAATGCACAGCTCAAACGCGCAGAGATAAATAATGATGGCGTTCAAGAGAGTCCATCACGGATAGGTAAGTTTCCGGGTACCTCACTGCTTGTCATATAGTAGGATAAAATAATCGTATTTGCCGTTACTACGAGTGCTCAGTGGACAATATATATAACATGTAGAGTAAAAGAGAGATGCAACAAGTGTACAACCTCTTTGGCGAAGCCATGTCGATCTCAGCGTGATTGGGTTGGCGGTGAGGATGCTCGGTGACTTTCTTTGTCGGAGGAGGAAGAAGATCTTAGGCGTCTGGAGATGGAGCCCGAGGTCTCGCTCCTTGTGATGGAGGGTTTAAATCGTTGGAGCAGCTCCGGTGAGTTGTAAGATGCCGAGGCTGAAACAGGACAAGAGAGACAATGAACAACGTTAACCTGAATGGAATTCTAATAGCATCTCCAATACATGACGTAAAATACATAACCACAAAGTGCTAGATGTAAAATACATCAGCCGCTCATCTCGAACTTAAGCGTTAAACTGAACTTAAGCGTTAAATCGAACCTAATTGTCGAAACTGAATTTTGATGTCAAAACTGAATTTTGCTGTCGAAACTGAACGCACTAGCAAGGTGAGGCTACACGTCGGTCGACTGAATTTTTCATATCTGGCCAGTCGATTTTGCAGCCGTTGGATACGAAATCAAGGGCCTGCAGTTCATCTTCAACCTGCACCCCCCTGAGCCGCCAGCCACCACCGGCCAAACAGCAGCCCCCGCCATGCCCGCCCCGAAATCACTCCCCACCGCCGGTCCGCCGCCGCCCCGGCCATCCCTCTAGGCCCCCTCGTGCCGAGCTTTTTCTCCAGCGATCCCCACGCCACCGCCCCGCCAATGCCCCGCCACCGCCGGCGACCACCGCCCCCATCCTGAACCCTAAGATAGATAGTGGGGTACCTCTCCAGCGAGCCCCCCTCCTCGCTGCGGCTGGTTCTTCCTTCACCCCGGCGAGCCCACCCCTTGGAAATCAACTGACCCAAAAGTCGATTCAGTTGACTGAAGTGTAGCCAAATCGGAGCAGTATTGCAAGCAAGAGCAAGAGCGAGAGCAGCAGCGCGAGCAAAAGCAATAGCAAGAGCAGACCAGGCAGGGGACCGAGAGCAAGAGCAGAGCAGCAGCGCGAGCGAGAGCTAAAGCAGCAGCAGCTCCTACTGATGTGGACATCGCCACCGAGGGAGTGACACCGTGGAGGAAGTGGCCGGCGACGCCGCCGTGGATGGAGCCGCGCCGTGTCGGCTCGGGACCGAGCGCCGGCAGCATCGTAAGATTGAATCAAGAAGAAAATGCGGCGATTAGTGTACAACCTCTTTGGTGGCGCCGATTAGGCCGCAGCTTCATCCGAGGAAACGGTGATGATGATGCTCTTCCGGTGGTGCAGGTGAAGACGGCGGTGTGGGAATGGAGGTGGCGCGAAAAATGAGGGGAACGTCGGGGCAGCTCCTTGGAGGTGGAGGACGGGGTGGCTGAACCAGCGGGACGATGAGATGGACGATAGATCCTCATCCGGTACGGTGGATGAGGGACGTCAAGGTGTTGCTGCGGACGATGTTGTCGGGGAAGAAGCTCCGGCTGGGTGGCAGACGGAGCAGGGTGTGGGGTTTCGTCACGGGTTTTCGCGGCCTCGGTGTATGAATGGGTGGGCGGATGGGATGGCAGTGGGGAACCATGCCTTAGAGACACGCTTGTCCGAAATGTGGGGTAAGTTACGAATGTTCCCCCCAACGATTTGAGGCGGTTCTTTCGGTTCAAGGGTACCATGGGCATTTCATGTGTCGGGATTTCACAGGAGGTCGGAGTTTTCGCGCACGTTGTAATTTTGGAATAGCAAGGCGCGGGTTGAGATGGAGGGAGTTGTCGGAGCACAACAAGACAAAGATATATCTTAAATATTTTGGGCTAACAAGGCGCGGGTTGAAGAGGCGGGAGTTTCGCAGCACGATAGACAGAGATGCTAGCTTCAATTTTCGGCATAACAAGGCGCAGCTTGAAATTTCGGAAGAACAAGCTTAACGTGTACCCAAAAAAAGACAATTTGCACCTCAACACGCACAACACACACACAAACACCATTTAGACTAGAGTAAGGTACACGTTCATTGCACGCATGAGATTTGGCAACAAATTATGAATAAATACCACATTATAGCATGCAAGCTTTGAGTCATATATGCATGATGTAGATGTTCGTTTAGTTTTTATAGTTCATTTCATTCAAAATCATGTAGTTTTTATAAGAAAGCTAATCTATTTTAAGATTCATGGAATTGTGCGTTGTAAGACATAAAGTAAAAACAAATAATGGCAAATCATGTAGAAAAACATTTGGGCAATTATGATACGGAAGATTCTAGAACAAATAAGAAGTGCTTGTGTTTTGATGTTTGTGCATTATGCTTATGTTCAACCATGGAGTCTTCTAGATTATACATGTGGCGAAATCTGGTGGAATCTAGATGATATCCAACGGCCAATAGTGCTCAAATTTGCCATCTTTGGACCTTCGGATTCGCCTCATCCAACGACCATATTTCAAAGTTAAAGTTACCCGCTCACAATATAAAAAATATATAATATAATATATATAGGGGTATAGATATAGATATGTGATGCGAAAGCCGCCCATCATCTCCAATTACATGCAGGGATGCGACATGGGCAAATGATGTCTGCCGTCGGTATCTCAAATTCAAATCAGTCTGACCTTGTTCAATGTGTATACATTACAAGATGCTCGTTTCCAAAGCACACCGTGCAGATCTCCGTTATATTCATGCATTCATGGGTTTCAAACATCAGGATCTCTTATTCAAATATTTGAATTCAACTTTACATTGATTATGACCTCACTTATTTTTTTAGACCCACACAGTAGTCTTCTCTTTATAATTACCACTAACTTTCTCTCGTGCATGCATGCACACACACTACCAGTCGGCATTATCTATCGCACGCATGCAATCTTTTTCTTCAGGTCGGTCTCCCATGAAGGCACACACCCACACACATCCCCCTCTCCCTCATACCGGGCATTCTTTATCTCTCACGTGTGCATGCACAATGATCGATGTTCCTCTATGTATGTGTGTATATAGCTAGGTCTTTCATAGTTTTCCACACAAACCGATCAATCGATATATCCAGTGAGGTCTCACCCTCTTTCCCACGTCCACATCGATCAATCTATACCTCTCCCACGTCCACATCGATCAATCTATACCTCTCTATATAGGACTAACATAAATAGCTAATACACCCACATTAATTATATATCCAACGTCCCCCTCTCATCATCCATGCCTTCCGCTTCATCTCTCAGATGCGTGCACAATGGCGAAGACAGGGGGCAGTAAGGGCCCTGCCCCCCTGAGCGAGTCCTGGACTAGGTGTTGTCCGGATAGCCGAACTATCATCATTGGCCAGACTCCAAGAATATGAAGATACGAGATTGAAGACTTCGTCCTGTGTCCGGATGGGACTTTCCTTGGCGTGGAAGGCAAGCTTGGAAATACGGATATGTAGATCTCCTACCATTGTAATCGACTACTGTAACCCTAGCCCTCTCCGGTGTCTATATAAACCGGAGGGTTTTAGTCCATAGGACGAACAACAATCATACCATAGGCTAGCTTCTAGGGTTTAGCCTCCTTGATCTCATGGTAGATCCACTCTTGTACTACCCATATCATCAATATCAATCAAGCAGAGTAGGGTTTTACCTCCATCGAGAGGGCCCGAACACAGGTAAAAACATCGTGTCCCTTGTCTCCTGTTACCATCCGCCTAGACGCACAGATTCGGGACCCCTACCGAGATCCGCGGTTTTGACACCGACATTGGTGCTTTCATTGAGAGTTCCTCTGTGCCGTCGCAATCAGGAAGGATGCCTCTTCCCATCTTTAAAGACGGTACCATTGCCAAGGGAGCCTTGGCCGCCGGCCAAAACTATCTGGCTAGGTGGTTTTCTTATGACCACCTGTTCGGGCGCCGCTCCGACAATGACCTCTCGGGTCATCAAAAGCGATCTTCACGTCAACTCAGAATTCGCCGAGCAGCTAGATCCTATGGAGCTCTCTTCCGCTAACGAGATCTTGGATCGCATCGCCGCCCTGGGAGTCGCTACAGACTACGATCAGATCGGGCTTAAAACCGATCTGAGAGAGATTAACTCTCCCCAGGCTACCCACCACGTAGCTGTGGTAGAGGAACAACGCGGCGACTCTTCTTATATATTAAAGACCAGTTATGTCCGGATTCCTAATCCCTCCATGCCGGATTCCCGCAGAGGGACGGATGTCAATCAAGTACTGAACTTAAAGTCAGGCAGTGGACCAGATTCGTTGGACAACATCCAGCAATCCAAGCTTCCGAATTCGGAAACTTTTCGGCCCTTGAGCCTCAGATTGGGCGGGGTTCCGAACTTAATTCCACCCGCCCACCCAAGCACAAGCGATCTATCTCAAATCCGGCAAGAGCCCGCTGAAACAGTACATCATTACTGGGCCAGATTCCTCCTGGATGGACAGGATAAAGGACTGCCGTGAGGAAAGCGCAATCCACTTTTCTGCAATAATTGCACGGACAAGGGAATTATGAACGCCATAAGCCATCGCGAAATCACACGCTTCGCCGACCTGGCGTCCATAGTACAAAAATATTGTGCAATGGAGAGCGCCTGGAAAACCGAAACTAAGTTTTGGGATAATCCGGCTCCGAACACAACCCTAGTCCGAAATAAAAGGGTGCATCATGCTCAGGCACCTGGGACGAAAACCAAAAAGCAAAAACCCCCCTAAAGGGCACGGAACCGTACCCTGTAAAATCCATAGTACAGGGGCGCCACTCCAACACATAGCCTTCGAGCATGTTGGATACTACGGCAGGTGCCCAAAAGTGGCGAAGAGCTTCTAGCCCCGGAGAATCAGCCCAACAGTACCAGTACGATATTAACAGTCTTCGAGACTTTCGCATCAAATAATATGCAGAAACGGACAATCCGCAGCCTCGCCGAAGTCTACCAAGTAGCAACAACAAATCCATGGAGCGACACGGCTATCACCTTTAACGCCAGCAATGAACCCAAATTCCGAACAGCCCGAGCACCAGCCGCATTGGTCCTCAGTCCAATAGTGGACGGCTTTCGTCTTACCAAGGTACTCATGGATGGCGGCAGCGGATTAAACCTCATCTATGAGGAAACCCTTCGAAAAATGGAAATAGACTGGAGCCACATCGAGCGAAGCAGCACAACCTTTAGAGGAATAATCCCCAGTCGGGAAGCACGCTGCGCAGGAAAAATTACACTAGGTGTGGTGTTTGGCTCGCCGGACAATTACAGGTCCGAGGAAGTCACGTTCCAAGTGGCCCCGTTCAGCAGCGGATATCACGCTTTATTAGGGCGAGAGGCATTCACAATTTTTCAAGCTATACCCCATTACGGGTACATGAAGCTTAAAATGCCCGGGCCCAATGGAATCATCACTCTTGTCAGTGATCCGGACATAGCGCTCCACGCCGAAAACAAGACAGCCGCACTAGCCCTAGAGGCACTATCCGAAACCCTAGCGGCAGAGGAACTCATCACACAAGGCCCACGGTGAACAGGGACGATGTGATACTCGATAAGAGATCCAAGTCCACCTCTTTTAAACCAGCGGACGAAATAGTAAAATTCCAAGTCCATCCAAGGGACCCCACGAAGACGGCCTCCATTGGGGCACAATTAAACCCTGATGTAGACGCTGCACTACGAGAATTCCTTCGGGAAAATTGGGACATCTTTGCCTGGCACCATTCAGATATGCCAGGAATCCCACGCAGGCTGGCAGAACACAGCCTAAACATCCTAAAAGGATTCAAGCCAGTCAAACAGGCTCTTCGGCGATTTTCCGAACCCGAAAGACACGCAAGGGGAGAGGAGCTAGCCAAACTATTAGAAGCCGGATTCATCAGAGACATAAAACATCCGGACTGGCTAGCGAACCTGGTAATGGTACCAAAAAAGGACAAATCCTGGCGCCTGTGTGTCGATTTTAAAGACCTTAACAAGGCTTGTCCAAAGGATCCTTTCCCCTTCCCGCATCGATCAAATCATCGATGCTACCGCAGGGCACGATTCATTGTGCTTCCGCGACGCATACTCCGGATACCATCAAATCAAGATGGCGGAGACAGACCAAGCAGCAACAGCATTCATTACTCCATATGGACCATTCTGCTTCAACACAATGCCCTTCGGGCTCAAGAACGCCGGCGCAAGATATCAGCGCATGATACAGACATGTCTGGCAACCCAGATCGGCAAAACAGTGGAGGCATACGTAGACGATGTGGTCGTCAAGACCAAACACGTCGAAACTCTAGTAGACGATTTGAGGCTCACATTCGACAACCTCTGAGCATATGACATTAAGCTCAACCCGGAAAAATGCGTTTTCGGCGTACCAGCCGGAAAGCTCTTGGGCTTCATTGTATCCGATAGAGGAAGTGAAGCAAACCCAGCCTAGATCCGAGCTCTGTCACAGTTGGACATCTTAAAAGACCTCAAACAAATAGAAAAATTGACTGGATGCATGGCGGCTCTAAGCCGCTTCATCTCCCGCTTGGGAGAAAAGGCATTACCCCTTTATCGCCTCCTCCGGCGCACCGAACACTTCGAATGGACGGATGCTGCCACGGCCGGACTCGAAGAAATAAAGGCCATATTGGCAACAAATCCGGTCCTGGCCACGCCCAACTTGGGCGAACCAATGTTATTATATATCGCGGCAACACATCAAGTTGTAAGCGCAGTGCTCGTCGTCGAACGAGAAACAGAAGGACACAAATTTCCTCTTCAAAAACTAGTGTACTACGTATCCACTGTCTTAACTCCATGCAAGTCCCGGTATCCATATTATCAAAAGATAGCGTACACGGTGTTCATGGCATCCCGGAAGCTGCGACACTACTTTCAAGAGTGTTCGATAACAGTGGCCTCCGAAGTACCTCTCAACGACATTATAAACAACCGCGACGCGACGAGCAGGATTGCAAAATGGGCCATTGAGTTCTTACCATTCGACATAACCTACAAACCACGGCGAGCTATAATGTCGCAAGTTTTGGCTGACTTCATCGCTGAATGAACTGAAGCCAAACTCCCCAATAAGTACGGCGCATACTCCAATTGGATCATGCACTTCGACGGCTCTAAAATGTTGGCCGGCTTGGGGGCTGGCGTCGTCTTGACGTCCCCAACTGGAGACATTGTCCAATATGTACTTCAAATTATGTACACAGACTCCAACAACGCAGCCGAATACGAGGCCCTTCTACATGGTCTCCGGATGGCAATCTCCATGGGCATTCAACGCCTAGAGGTCTGCGGGGATTCAAACCTTGCAATATCCCAAGTAAATGGAGACTTTGATGCCAAGGATCCGAAAATGGCAGCCTACCGTAACGCCGTCTTAAAAATGTCAGCTCGGTTCGAAGGACTCGAATTCCACCATGTAGCCCGGGATAATAACCAAGTGGCCGATGTGTTGGCACGCATCGGCGCAAAGTGCGACGCCGTCCCTCCAAACATCTTCCTGGAGCGGCTCTTTAAGCCATCCATAGTATGGGAAGAGGAGTCCGGAAACAACAATTTGGAACCAACCGCACCGACCAACACCGAACATTCTGACACAACCGGTGGCTCAGCCAATGAAATAACACCTTCAACCCACGAAATAATGGCAGTCATTGCCCCATGGACGGAACCATTCCTAGCCTACTTAATTAGGCAGGAACTCCCCAAAGACCAAAATGAGGCCCGCTGCATAGTACGACGATCTAAAGCCTACAAGGTCCATGAGGGAGAGCTTTATAAGAAAAGCACAACCAGAGTCCTTCAAAGGTGCATCTCCGAAGAGGAAGGGCGAATTCTTCTGGCTGAAATTCACGCCAGACTCGGCGGGCACCACGCCGCAGCCCGGGCCCTTGTAGGCAAGGCCTTCCGTACATGATTTTATTGGCCGACGGCCCGGGCAGATGCTCAGGACTTAGTCCAACGTTGCGTCGGTTGCCAGCTCTTTGCTGATCAGAGCCACATGCCACCTACCGCCCTCAAAACTATACCCATCACCTAGCCGTTCGTGGTCTGGGGGCTTGACATGGTTGGACCCTTTCAAGGGGGAAACCACAAGTAGAAGTACCTGTTGGTCATGGTGGACAAATTCACCAATGGATAGAGGCCAAGCCAGTTAAAATGGCCGAATCGGACCTGTGATAGACTTCATATCTGGGGTAGTACACCGTTATGGCGTCCCCCACAGCATCATCACTGATAACGACACGAACTTCACGGCCGACGAGGTTAAACTCTGGTGCAAAAATATGGGCATCAAGCTCGACTACGCTTCAGTCTATCACCCCCAAACTAACGGTCAAGTCGAACAAGCAAATGGTCTAATCATGAGCGGCATCAAACCCAGGTTAGTGCGGTCCCTCACGGAATCTAACACGCACTGGGTAGAGGAGCTCGACTCCGTACTCTAGGGGCTGCGGACCATGCCAAACTGTACTACCAGATTCAAACCATTTTTATGGTATACGGTGCAGAGGCAGTTTTGCCCTGCGATATAATTCATGACTCACCTCGCGTGCGCATGTACGAGGAAAGAGAGGCTGAGTTGGATCGGCAGGACAGTTTGGACGCCTTCGAAGAGGAGCGCGACGTGGCAAAAGCTCGTTCCGCATTCTATCAGCAGTAGGCTCGAAGATATCAAAGCAGAGAAGTACGGGCCAAAACTTACAATATTGGCAAACTAGTTCTACGCCTGCCGGACAAGAAAAAGGACAAACTTAAGCCCAAATGAGAAGGTCCCTTCATCATCGACCAAGTCCTGACCGGCGGAGCATACCGTCTACGAAACGCATCGGACAACCGACTCGAGCCAAACCCATGGAACGCAGCCCGTCTCCGAAGATTCTACGCTTAGCACCGGACTCAGAGTTCGTCTCCTTCCTCCGTCCACATTTTATACTTTCGTTGTCTTCTGTTTCTTTTTTTCCTCCCTTTTTCGTAAAGCCTTTGAGGGCTGATCTGCGCATTGTTTGCACACACTTGACGTGCTACTTGCACTCATTATACCTGGGGGCTTCTTTAAACAGAAGCTTATTTATACGGGCTTCATGCCCAACACATGTGTCAAACTTCCGCATGTACCTTTTATTCACCATTATATGCATCGATATGAATTAAGTTTTGGCCAAGATGGGTTGCCTGGCTCCTGTGCTTACCCCTACGTTCCCGATTGTTCGGCTAGGAGGTAAAGGGAGCACCTCTGCGATTGTTACTGCCGGGTCAGCCGGATGTGTACCTCAGACTGGGTGAAGCCGAAAGCTAGCTTTCTTAAGGGAATATTCGGTCGGTGACTTGAAAGATGATTTCTTACTTACTTATTTATCTACCCCCATATGCTTTTCTGCTCTTTTTGCAGTCCGGACATGCACTTTAGGGCATGCCTCCCAGGGAAAGGAACCCCTAACGGAACTATTCTCCCTGGAAGATGTTTCTTACTAACCATGTAATATAACATAACTAGTTGGGCACTTGTGCGATAAAGCACTAATGACCCCCTCGCTTTGGTCTCCATGCATGCCCCGGTTTTTGTATAACCGTGAGGGTATTCGGACACACTCCGGACTGTTGGGTCCCGAGGTTGAAGCGAAAAGGTCCGCAAAGACAAACGATCTACAATCCGACTAGAAGGCATTTTACATGTCATTTTAAATTACATCGTCAAATTGACTGATTGTATTCCTATTTAATCCCATCTAACAGGCTGTCTAGTTTACAGTCCCTTTGGGAATATTTCGCGGCCAACTCTACTTGGCCATACATTAGGCTGACAGGGATCTCCTTCCCATCGGGCCCCACAGGTCCGACCTCGGCCATGTGGTTTGGATCAGCCTTCGTGTACTGCGTCTTCACCATAGCCCGGGCCTCCCTGGCGCCTTGACGGCAGGCCGATATCTTCCATAGACGGAAGCGCTGCCGTACTCCCTGAAGCTTCTCAGCAAGCCCTCCAAGACCCTCGGGTAGGGAGATGGACGGCCATAAGGCCTGAATGACGCCACTCATCGCCTGTCGAACACGTTCATGCAGTTGCAGCAGCTCAGGAAGAAGGTCACCCGTGGAACCAGGCATTTCCTCCGCCGGACGACCTGTGAGCACACCTAGAGACACATTTCTGTCAATCGACTTCCTCGCCGAACTCTTCTTTTCAAAAGAGTTTGTTCAAGCACTTACTATAAATGCCGCGACGAAGCCGCCGATTCTCCTTCTGGTCGGACAATTTGGACCCGAACATCTTTTAGTTCTTCGCCCAGCTGGGTGTTGGCATCTTGGAGTTTGTTCCTCTCCTACTGCACCCTCATAAGCACCTTCTCACCGGCCTTCAGCTGGCGCAGCAGATGTTGCTTGTCCGGATCTAATCCGGCACTCTCTGCAATATTATTGTCAGACTTACGCACACACCACTTCATAAACTACTTATCTTTTCGAAGTATGTATTACCAGAGGGGGTCTCTGTGGCTCCCCCTGCGGCGTCTAGTGCGGCCTCAAGTTGGGCCTTGCACTCTTGAAGCTCCTGGGATAGGTGGGTATTCTTCTCCGTAAGACCCTGCATAACAAATGATCCTTAAATCGGTTATTTTAACTATTTTAAGTCTCGGGGGCTACTGGCATATATAACTATTAAAATTCCTCACCCGTATGTCTTTCACATACTGCTCCGTGGCTCTGGTTAAACCAACTCGAGCAGCACGGAGGTGCGCGTCTCCCGCATTAAAGGCATTCAACGCCTCCGGGGAGAAACACGCGTCACGAAGAACTGTCCGGCGGCGCCTGTGATTCATGGCACTCTCCACCTCGGACCTGGTGGCGGACAGCCTATCGGCATCCTCCGTTGGAGGAGCATCCAGCTCACGCCTTGTGTTCGCCTCCCCCTCTGGACCAGGCGTTGGAGCCTGGCTGGCGGAGGTTTGATTGGCAACCTCCCCGGGCACAGTCCGGCAAGCGCTCTTTCTCCTGGAAAAATCATGAGCATTAATATATCTCCCAGGAATCTTTCCCTTAAAGACGGTGGTGCGCCATACCGTTGCGGCGACGTTTCGATTCGCGCCGCACTCCTCTTCCGCCTACTGGGCCGCACTGACCCTTGTTGGTCAGCCGCCGCGGGTTCGGCTTCCCGCCTCAAAGGCACCTCCTGCGAGGCACCGTTGGTATATGGTGGTCAGAAATAAGCATGGATGAAGTAATGAGTCAGGACTCCGTTCACAGTTACCTAGGAAGCCGGGGATAAACCGGGGTAGTCAGCCGTATTGGTGACTAAAGCATTGTCCATGCTAAGTTGGTCTAACACCCCATTGATCAGCTCCACCTCTATGTCCGGATCCTCTTCGGAGGCCGGATCAAGGGATCGTCCCGGATCCTCGGGTTGTGGAGTCGGGCTGTGTATGCCCTCTACGTCCCGGCGCAGCTCCTGCGTCGAAATCATGAAGTGAGACACTTAACTTTGGGAATATGGATCGGATAAATAAACGTCCGCTTACCCAGCTTCGAGGGTTATTCATGGAGAATCCATTCAATGGACTCGCGCGGAGGAAGTCCTCTTTCTCCCCCTTGTACAAGCCGGAGAGGATCTTCACCAGATCGGCAACCGATCCCGGCCCCTTGCGGCCATGACGGGAGGCGTCATTGTCCCCGTTGAAATCCCACATGGGGTGGCCCCTATATTGGAGCGGCTGCACCCCTCGCATGATGCATGTGGCCATGACTCCAATCATGGTCAATCCGGAATGAGCCAGTAACCTTATCCGGCCCATCAGATATTGGACGCTCCTATCACTCTCCCGTTGAGGGCTACGCGGGCTCCAACTCAGGCGTTTCTTCAGAGGAGCATTGCTAAACTCCGGGAGGCCGATCCGAACTGGGTCCGGCAATGGGGCGTCTTCCATATAAAACCATTCTGAAGGCCAGTCTTCGAACGCCTTCTTCGGGGTTCCGGATAGATATCCGGTCCCAGCGATGCGCCATATTTCGGCTCCGCCCACTTGATATATCGACCCCTCGTGAGAATCGGGTACGAGGCAAAACATTCTCTTCCATAGCGAAAAATGGGCCTCGATGCCCAATAACAGCTCGCAAAGGTCTACAAAGCCCGCGATGTGCAAGATGGAGGCAGGTGTAAGGTGGTGAAGTTGGAGTCCATAGAACTCCAGGAGCCCCCGGAGAAACGGATGTATGGGAAATCCGAGTCCCCTTATTAAATAAGGGACGAAGCATACCCGCTCTCCTTTGGAGGGATTGGGGACGCTCTCCGCCTGCTTCCCACCCTTGTAGGTGGCCAATCCAGCTCGAACTAGAACCATGAAGGCTGGGGGAAGGTATCCCTCGGCTTGGAGCGTCACTAGCTCGCTATGCGTGACCGAACATCTCCTCCAATCTCCGGGCTGAGGGCTGGGAGCGCGAGAGGAGGAGCTGCGTCGACTGTCCATGATGGAATGGATTTTTGTCAGAGGCGCTTCGATGAGTACTCGCGGAAGGGGGATTGTGTGATTCGGATCTAGATCCTTGCTCCTCTTATAGGCAGCTTATTCGCGCAGCTAGGGGGTAAAACGTAAAAATACCCTGGCTTTTCGCATTCATACGACACGTGGAAGAGGGCCATTATTGGACGTGGAAGCCTAGGAGCGCGACATTTCTGAGGAAGCTGGACACTATTCCGGAGCACATGGAATTTGGAGGAGAACCCGCCTTGCAAAGCCGAAGACAATATATGCGTCGGACTTATCGTCATTGAAGCCTGGTTCGAGGCTCTTGAGGAGTCTGGACTAGGGGTGTCGGATAGCGAACTATCATCATTGGCGGACTGCAAGACTATGAAGATACGAGATTGAAGACTTCGTCCCGTGTCCGGATGGGACTTTCCTTGGCGTGGAAGGCAAGCATGGCAATACGGATATGTAGATCTCCTACCATTGTAACTGACTCTGTGTAACCCTAGCCCTCTCCGGTGTCTATATAAACCGGAGGGTTTTAGTCCATAGGACGAACAACAATCATACCATAGGCTAGCTTCTAGGGTTTAGCCTCCTTGATCTCATCGTAGATCCACTCTTGTACTACCCATATCATCAATATCAATCAAGCAGGAGTAGGGTTTTACCTCCATCGACAGGGCCCGAACCTGGGTAAAAACATCGTGTCCCTTGTCTCCTGTTACCATCCGCCTAGACGCACAGTTCAGGACCCCCTACCCGAGATCCGCCGGTTTTGACACCGACACCCCCCCTAACATCACTATTTATTGAGGCTAATATGAATGTGATCATTAGACAATTGCTGCTAAAAAAGGTTTAATTTCATGAATTGACCCTCCTCGTAAAGGATTAGCAATGCTTGGCCCCCTAGCTCATTTATTTTTCATGGCTCCGCCACTGCGTGCAACAGCGCACGTGTTTGCCCCCTCTCTCTAAATATTGATCTCGCACTTGTGCATTCCTTCATAGTCTCCCTCCACTCGGCCCCTCGCACCATCTTCTAGCCCCCCACCGGATTTTGCCACATGTACAATCTAGCAGACTCCATGGTTGAACTTAAGCATAATGCACAAACCTCAAAACAACAGTGGTTCTCTTTTATTCTAGAATCTTCCGTATCATCACTGCCCAAACTTTTTTTTCTAGTTGAATTGCCATTATTTGTATTTACTTTATGCTTTACAACGCACAATTCCATGAATCATAAAATATATTAAGGGCTTCTTTGATTCAAAGGATTCTCAAAGGAATTTTGGAGGATTCTAATCATTAGGAATTTTTCCTATCTTGGTTGTTTGATTCGTAGGATTGTAAACCATAGGACTTTTTCCATATGATTCATTTGCACTAGATTTCATAGGAAACATCCATCCGCTCAAACCTCTTTGAAAGAATTCTGCGTTTTTTCTATGCACAATCAAACACTTGTACAATCCTATTGGATTCAATACGACATTCCACTATAATCCCATGTTTTCCTATTCACACGTTCTTAGCTTTTTTATAAAAACTAATTTGATTTTGAATGAGATGAACTATAAGAATTAAATGAATGGCTACATCACGCATATATGACTAAGAGGTTACATGCTATAGTGTGGTATTTATTCATAATTTGGTTGCAAAATCTGATGCGTGCAGTGCACGTGTAAATTACTAGTACTTCGAGTATGTGCAAAACACGTAAATTAGAGTACCAATGGCACGCTACACAGTGTTTCTCTTACAGTTCATGAAGCCATGTGGCACATGTGGAGGCGTTGTCGCGACCTCCTTGCGTGGATTGATCACAGTGACGTGCTACTGGTTCCAGAAGAATGTACTCGTCCTCCCTGAGCCATACTAGCGGTACATGCATGAAGCGAAGATGTGCACGCACGCCACGCACGCACTCATTCCCTCGCACTGCACGCTGGTACACGGCGACGCAATTTTGTACCAAGATCCACCCCATGTGATAATTTGACGCGTGTAAAGTCGTTCACTTCATTGATGGTCAATTAATACAGCGCATGCAAATTGAGTGGACGTGAGGGTGGAAGGAAGACATTATTACTCCACTGCACGCATGCGAGTAGTTAAATCATGGGTTGCTAGTAGTACTTCCATTGGTCTCCTTCGTATTTTGTGCCAATTTTTGACAGTAACATAATATTTACGCATTTGAGCAGTGTAGTCTACTTGAAATTTATGTTCCACTAAACTCATCGGGAGCCATTTCAGGCCTTGAAAGCAAAACCATCAATTAATCTTTACCTTGTTCCCATCACATTCGAAAGCCTGCTCACACCTACTAGTACTACGTACCAAACCTGAACGTGTTCCCACTATGCAGGTATTAGTACTACTAGTGCTAGTACTTAGGTTATAAAAAGGGGAACTACCTAACCGAAAATTACTCTACCTTTCCTCCTCATAAGTGCTTCTTCTTCGTCCGTCGTTGCCATGGCCGGTGAGCAGAGCTCTAGGTCGAGAACTACTCGTAACAAGGGAGTGGCAACCAAGGCTGCGGAAAAAAAAGAGAGGGCTCGCCGCCACGCAGAGACCTCGAAAGATCTCTCACGGGCAGGCGATGGCTCCCGGGAGCGCCCAAGCCGCGGAAGGTGAACATGCCGAGCCGGCAGAGCTGGAGTCATTATCCCTCGACGGCATGCCCGATCAGCTCAATAAGCACCTCAATAAGAAGAAGAAGTTCATCCAAGGCTTGATGGAGTTGCTGAAGGAGAGCCTCGACCACATGCCCGCTGAGCTCAATCAGTAGGGGGAGTTAACCGTCGGCTTGGTGATGCTGCTGAAGAAGAGCATTGCCTCGGAGAAGAAGGTGACCGGCGAAATCCTGCGACTTCAGGAGGACAAGGCGAAGCTCTGCCACGAGATCGACCTGTTGAAGGAGAAGAACGCCGGCTGGAAGAAGCTGCATGAGAATAGTAGTTCCTCGATGAAGATCCTGCAGGCCCTCGTCATGGAACGAAGGAGGAGTTGGCGAAGCTCGCGCCGAGCACCCGCTCTTGTCAAGGTGCGTAATGCGGCCGTGGAACAGATGATGAAGGCTCGCGTCGAGAAATCCCGCGTCATGGACAGAATGAAGAAGATGGCGGAGGAGACACGCAAGGAGATGGAGGTCGTGGAGGCGATGAAGAAGCAGTTACGACTCCGCGGTGAATTAGATCATTTGGGGTGATAATCTTCCTTCTTCGTTTGCTGCTGTGTTTCATCTTTTGCTTCGGGTGTTTCGCCGCACGTGTCACGTTCTCTGCGAGGCATGAATAGAACAATGGTTTTTGTTATTTGAGGGAATGAATATAACAATGCTAACAATGAGATGACTAGCAAATTAGATCATTATTTATCGCCATATGGCACTAGGCTGCCATGTTTCGTGCTCCTACTTCGCAGTACTACTCCAGTGGAAAACTTGAGTATACCGCACGGTTCTTTGATCCTCCTCGATGAGGTCGTTGGCGCATTTATACGAGCAGTCAAATCACAAGGCCCCGCCTTCCAGCAGTAATTTGCCGTCAAATCACAAAGGCCCTCACCTCTCGTGAAACCGACCAAGCTAGACTGCCCCGCCCTCTAGCCTTTTAAAAAATGTATACTTTTGTATAGCAGTAGTATCGATGGATTGCGCCATGGAGCAAAACTTGAAATTAAAAAAAAGGTGGTACATATAGAGAGCACTCTTCGCCAAATTATGCATATAGTATTATTAAAAAGGCTAGTCACAATAATGGTGTCCAGCACAACCCATCCCTCAAATAAAACTAAGCACCCTGGAATTCTTTGACAAAACTAAGCACCCTGAAATTCTTTGACAACTAAACTGCTGGCTATATGATGTTGGCCATATATATTGTACGTATATAATGTGAATAAACGAGTGGTAGTACTATACCAACTAAAAGATGAAATGTAAGAAATACTAGTATGTACTTCATGAAGAGGTAAAGTAACAAGAAGAAAGATAACATAGTTCTGCTGGGGCTCAAAGACAACACACCCTCAAATTAAATTAAGCACACCTGAAATTAAACTTTGCAACTATTCCGGTAGACACTGCATTAGAACCACCATGAGCAACGACACTGCCACCTTACTCGGAGTCCTCGTCCATGTCCTCGACTTCGTCCTTGTCCCTCTTCCTCTTGGCCGATACTTCTTTGCTTGAACCGCCAACTTGGTTGTTGCTCTTCATCTAACCCTTGTAGATATTGAAACAAAGGAAGCCATCCATTGCAGCGTACTGGATGTGGTATATATCTAGTACATTCTGCTGCCATGCATGACGATGAAACATGTATGGAGGTTTCTCCAATTTACTATACGAAGGATGAACCATGGCTCCTGCCAGGGTCAGCATTGAAGGCTGACGAGAGGACACCAGCCGATTCTTTTGGAGGTCGAAGGTGTTGCCTACAACGAGGCCTATCCGATGCAGGACTTCTTTGTCGTTACCAAAGTCTAGAGTAACGAATTTGACTAGGTTGCTCTCGAGGAAGTCCTTAAAATCCTGGCACTCAACGTCGGCATGGCATATGTGTTAGACCAAGCATAAGTCATGCACGCAAACCTGGATCATGGCGGGCTTCTTCCTCTCTTCGTCATTAGATCCTTCTCTCGTCCCATGACTGTGGTGTACTCAACATCTAGGCCGAGGACCCACTCATCATGTGAGTCTTCGAACATGCGTCTGAAGCGAGAAAGGCATCCTTTCACCGTCGCGGATGAACGGGTGTAGATGACGTCGAACTCATCGCCGGTGATGGTTCTAACCTTGTACTCACCGCCGATCAGGGAGATTTGGGACGCCATGGATTTGGGAGGAGGGTTAGGATTAGTGGAACTGCCGTAATGTGAATGGACGGCACGACTAGGAGCGAACCACCGTAGTATTAAAGGACGTGCGTGGATGAGTAGGAGCGAACTGCCCGCAAAGCGAGCGGCGGGGTAGTGGCTTTCCATTCTCCCATGATACGGGCTTCGAGAGCCCTTGGATCGAGATCGAGCGGTTGCATGGCGTGATTCTAATGGGTGAATATCCTATCACGGAGGTTATTCGCAAATTTTCAGCAACTTAGCATGCGACCGTTTGATCTCAGATCCAAGGGCTGCCAAGAGCCCATATCATGGTCGCGCTACTACCACCGTCACATCATTTCGCAAGCGGTCGCGCCTTGGAGATTTAACACGGTGCGTTAGGCTATCTGATGTTGGCATGTCATACATAGTCATCACTTAGTCACTCATACTACAACAAGGTTGGCTATAAGGTTGGCTATAAGTGTATTTTTATTACTCCTCTCTATCTCTTTCTTCGTACTTCCTCCGTCCCATAATATAAGAACGTTTTTGACACTAGTGTAGTACCAAAAACGTTCTTATATTATGGGACAGAGGGAGTACTAGTATTTATTGCATTTGCCATGGAGTGACCTCTTCCAATGAAATGGTGTTGCTAAGTTTGCTTCATTTAATTAGCTATAGACTCAAAATTGTCTTTTCACTTAGGTACACGCGCTTAGCACCATTTCTTCCTTGGGTCACCAAACTAGTCTCTCTCTTCTTCATTAACTTGCCACATCAGACTTTATGCCTTTGTGGCAAGCTTAAACACCTGTAGGAGCAAGTAAGGTGCCCGTCCGTTGCGTGGAAGAGTGAAATGCATTGATCGGGGTGTTGTTTATTTTGACAAAGGATGTGGGGGTCATCTCATGTGCAACCGGGTCGACGTGTCAAGCACCAAATAATAGTGCGGAACAGCAGGGGGACGCACCCCACTCGTACCGGCCCAGTGTTAGTAATGAGCAATGAGACGTCAAATCACAATGCCGCACCTTCCCAGACGGATGAAGGAACCATTATTTCACACTTTGGTTCGACATCATCTCAAACCACGTACTAGTATTGCTTCTGCCTCAAGAGGGACACGTGCATCGCTTTGGTACATCATGATACGTGGGACCGCATGACAGGCCATGCTCCCCCGCCGATCGCTGGGTAAAATCACCTCATTTTTACTATACTTCCTCCAGATCGGTTTACTACATGGCATGCACGTCGTTCTAGGTTGAGATATATATATATATATATATATATATATATGTGTGTGTGTGTGTGTGTGTGTGTGTGTGTGTGTGTGTGTGTGATGATGAAGACGCTAGCCTTTTAAAAATGTATACTTTTGTATAGTAGTACTCCACTATCGATGGATTGCGCCATGGAGCAAAATTGAAATTTAAAAAAGGTGGTACATATAGAGGCGCTAAATCGCCAAATTATGCATATAGTACTATTAAAAAAGCTAGTACGTGCTTAATTGGGTGCTAAATTCTATTAAAGAAATACTAGTACTAGTATGTACATCTTGAAGAGTTAAAAGTAACGAGAAGAAACATAACATAGTTCTCTTGGGGCTTAGCACAACACACCCTCAAATTAAACTAAGCACACTGAAATTAAACTACGCAACTAATCCGGTAGACACTGCATTAGAAGTTTAGAACCGCCATGAGCAATGACACTGCCACCTTACTCGGAGTCCTCGTCCACGTCCTGGACTTCGTCCTTGTCCCTCTTCCTCTTGGCTGATACTTCTTTGCTTGAACCGCCAACTTGGCTGTTGCTCTTCATCCAACCCTTGTAGATATTGAAACAAAGATAGCCATGCATTGCAGCGTAGTGGATGTGGTCTATATCTAGTACATTCCGCTGCCATGCATGACGATGAAACGTGTAATGAGGTTTCTCCAGTTTGCGGTACGAAGGATGAACCATGGCTCTGCCAGGTCGGCGTGAGGGTCGACGAGAGGGCACCAGCCGATTCTTCTGGAGGTCAAAGGGGTTGCCTACAACGAGGCCTATCCGACGCAGGACTTCTTTGTCGTTCTTAAAGTCTAAAGTAACGAATTTGACTGTTTTGTTTTTGAGGAAGTTCTTAAAATCCTGGCGCTCAACGTCGGCATGGCATATGTGGTAGACCAAGCAAACGTTATGTACGCAAACCTGGATCATGGCGGGCTTCTTCCTCTCTTTGTCCTTTAGATCCTTCTCTCGTCCCACGACTGTGGTGTACTCAACATCTAGCCCAGCTACCCACTCATCATGTGAGTTTTCGAACATGCGTCTGAAGCGAGAAAGGCATCCTTTCACCGTCGCGGAAGTACGGGTGTAGATGACATCGAACTCATCGCCGGTGATGGTTCTAACCTTGTACTCACCGCTGATTGGGGAGATTTGGGACGCCATGGATTTGGGAGGAGGGTTAGGATTAGTGGAACTGATGTAATGTGAATGGACAGATGACTAGGAGCGAACCGCCGTAGTATTAAAGTACGTGCGGGAAAGAGTACGAGCAAACTGCCAGCGTGCAAACGGTAGGGTAGTGGCTTTCCATTCTCCCATGATACGGGCTTCCGAGAGCCCTTGGATCTGAGATCGAATGGTTGCATGGCGTGATTCTAGACCTATGGCTGAATATCCTATCCTGGAGGGTTATTCTTAAAATTTTCAGCAACTTAGCATGCGACTATGTGATCTCAGATCCAAGGGCTGCCAGCAGCCCGTATCATGGTCGCGCCTACCACGACCGTCGCGTCGCTCGCGTGGTCGCGCCCTTGGAGATTTAACACGGTGTGTTAGGCTATCTGATGTTGGCATGTCATACATAGTCATCACTTAGTCACTCGTACTACAACAACGTTGGCTATAAGGTTGGCTATAAGTGTATTTTTTTTACTCCTCTCTATCTCTTTCTTCGTACTCCCTCCATCCCATAATATAAGAACGTTTTTGACACTAGCTAGTGTAGTGTCAAAAACGTTCTTATATAATGGGACACAGGGAGTACTAATACTTGTTGCATTTGCCAAGGAGTGACCTCTTCCAATGAAACGGTGTTGCTAAGATTGCTTCATTTAATTAGCTATAGACTCAAAATTGTCTTTTCACCTAGGTACACGCGCTTAGCACCATTTCTTCCTTGGGTCACCAAACTAGTCTCTCTCTTCTTGATTATTTGCCACATCAGACTTTATGCCTATGTGGCAAGCTTAAGCACCTGTAGGAGGAAGTAAGTACAATAGTGCGCTTTACATGGCCTTTTTGCATATGTGGAGGAAAGAGAGGCAAGGAAAAAGTGGAGAAGTGGGCTCTCATGCAAGAGCCAGCCTCTACTACTACATGGTGGAGCATTGGGAGAGGCACCTATATGGAGGTGGTCAGGAATCGGGAGACTCACGCCGGTCGTAGCGCCGCAGTTAAAATGATAATGGCAAGTCAAATAACGGGGCCGCTCCTTTCCAGTAGCCTACTCCCTCGTCTTCTCGCGTCTCTGTTGAACCGACTAGGTGGAACTGTCCCGCCGCCTACCGGGCAGGAAAAGTCTCGACTTTTAAATAGTATACAATATACTAATTTTGTATCCATGGATTGCGCCCGCACCATGGAGCAAAGCGTCTAGAAAACGGCAGTACACATGTACGGAGTATACAACACGCACATCGTGTTCGCGTCGCACCCCAGACCATCGGTCGGTCTGGCACGCTGCTCTCCGATTGGAACGCGCGTCATATTGCGTTTGCACACACATGTGGGACGACAATTGAGAACCGACCATAGGCACACTCCCCGGACCCGCAAGTCGGGTGACTTAATAGAAGGAGGAGACGAGCGATAGTACTAAAGAAGTGTTGTACTACGTTGGTGCCTGGACGATCCCTGCAAGACACGGAAGATCAGTTCGTCCATGCATGTGACCAGACTCCAGCAGACACGCCTGGATTGGCTATCGTCTACATATCGTGCAGGCTGTGTTGTACTTGGCTGTAGTTGTGGTGAGAAATCTGAAAAAAGGTTTCTTGTCATCTCGCAAAATTATGTGTCATGTGCTTCGGATCACTGCGAAGGTTAAACAGCGACAACTGAGTTGGGCTAGTCATTTGGGGCACATGCACGAACAGTGACTACTCGGCTGCCATCTAGGTCAAGCCAGCTATGTTAATTACGACATCTATCGACGGACCCCTTTTCTACGAGTTTATCTTTAATTTGAGCTTTGTTCCTCGTCTAGTTTGTCCGTCGGGATTCATGTTGTCTCCTTTGGGCAGTGAGGTTATGATTTCTTGTCATGTGGCATTTTTTCGTGTTATATGTTATAATCCGGTGCTTCAGATCAAAATGACGACAACTGCGCCTCTGGGCCACGTGCATGAAGACTTCTCGATAGTCATTGACAAGGTCAAGTACTACTCCACTATATAGGCAGGAGCCTCCGCGCTTGCTTGCTAGTGTTGCTCTCTTCACACCGTCTCGGCCTCTCCAGATCTAAACACGACAGTGGTGGCCACACACACACACACACTCTCTCTCTCTCTCTCTCTCTGCTCACTGCTGGTCAGAGATCCAGCTGGATCCTCTCCGCCGGGGAAGGTGAGAAGGTGCAACGTTCACGCGGTCGTCCTCGGCGACGGCTCTTACCCACTGTTGGGCGCGTCCCGATCAGCCTGCCTTGCCGTTCTCTCCCAAGCACCGCTGGCGAGGGAGGGCCTCCGACCCCTTCTTCCTCGCTGTCGTAGTGTGGGTAGATCTGACCTCCTACCGCCCACCTAGCGACATCTCGGCGACCATCAGGTATAACTTCCTGCGAAACCGGCCTTGCTCTACTTCCCGAGCTCCTAACGTCGCTACATTTGTAACTTTTACTATTTCTCAGGCTGTAACATCCCAAAATTCTAAATTTTGGAATGTTATAATAAATAGATAGTTTTGATTGATTGTTTGATTGATTGACTGAAAGTGAGTGAATTTGAAAGTTTTTGAAAGTTAAATGAGAGGGAATAAAAGGACTTTCCCAAACTTTCATTTTGCATTCGTGATCTCCGTGAATTCAAATTCTTTTCACCACAAAACCCTGGAGAGAAGATGACATGACTTCTTCCATTTAACTAAATGACAAGGGATGACATGACCTCATCTGGGAAATATTCCAACCGAGGAACTTTATGCAACTCAATGATTTTCACGAGCAAAGATAAAGTGACTTCTTCAAAACATATGAAATATGAGTTGGGAGTTTCAAAGAATTAAATTCAAAGTTCTTTTGAATTTATTTTTCAATTTGAAGTTATTTGGGTTTTATTCAAATTACTTTTCTCCAAAAATAAAATATATGGAAAATAGGGTAACATGATTCCCTACATCAGAAAATGGGAGAGAAATAAATTTGAATTAATTTTGGTATTTTTAAAATGATTTTTACTGGATTTTACTAGGGCAGAAGCACTCTTTGCTTTAATTGAATTTAGGTGTATTTTATTTGACTCTACAAAAATGTGCAGCTTGTAGGAAATCTTTTTCTAAAAATTTTGTTATATAATATGCCTATAGTATGTTTCCATTTTGGTGGTTTATTTCTATTTATTGTTTTCTGGAAAATGTTAAAAAAAACTTCCCTCCGCCGAACTGGGCCGGCCCAGCTTCTGCAAGGCCAAGGCCCAGCCCAGCGAGCCGCTCGCTCCCGTCCCCGACTGGGACTCGTCCCGAGTCCGCAGCTGTGCCGCCATGGACGCCGTGCCGCCTCCGGCCTCCTCTGCCCCCTCCTCCATGCCACCTCCTCCCCTCCCCTATAAATCCCGAGGCCCCGGCCCCGTTTCCCTCTCTACTCGCGCCACCGCCTCCTCGCACATCTCGCCGGAGCCCGCAGCCATCGCCGCCGTTGTCAACCGCCGCCGCCGCTGCTTTGCACCACCGCCGTCGCCGCACACTGCCCGCGCCACCTCCGCCACCTCGCTGCCCTCGCCCCTCGGTGCGAAGCCGCGCCACGGAGCTTGCCGTCACCACTGCCCCGCCTCGCCGGAGAAAGCCGCCGTCGCCGCCGGTTCATCAACCCGATCCGGTATAAACCAAGAAAACCCATTGGTTTTTCTGTATATAGCTCGGTTTTTCTTCCAGATCGGTTTTATATTATTGTTTTTAGGTTTTGTTAGATAATGAACGTTTTCCGTTTAGATCTTTTTAGCGAACGGTTTTCATTAGTTAGCGTTCGGCAGCGAACGTTCACTATTTAGTCTTTTCTATTTCTGTTTATTTACGTTAGGGACCTATCTGTGATTATTATTGCAGATTAGCCCCTGGAAATTTTCAAAACTAAAAGTTCTGTCAAGGAAAACCCTAAGGCAGGAGATATCAACTATGGAGAGATAGCTCATGGAAATGACAAGAGCAGAAACACAGCTATCCATGAGGTTATCACCCGCTTATGATATTTTCACCGTGCTGAGTTAAGCATGCAGATGCATGGAAGGATTGGATGGTAGAAGGCTGATGGAGCACGTATCAGCAAGAGATGAAGTTTTAACCTTTGCTGGTGTATCGCTAGGATCTGGAGTGTTACATCAAGAAGTTAAGATGGACCTAAAAGAAGCCGTATTTGACAAAGAAGTGTTTCGTGAAGAACACGGGACCAGAAACCGAAAGTAGACAAGCAGGAGGAGCAAAACCTCGAGATACCAGAGATTCGTTAGGAACTGAAGGACAGTAGTACCATGGTTCATGCCTAGGATGTTGAAACCCAGAAGTTTGGAACGCAACTCCAGAAATATTAAAGGATGTCTGTAACGCCCCGAGACCGACGCTCCAGAAGACTTCCAGCTATTCCGAGTTTTGTCGTGTGATTTGTTTTGTTTGTGCATTCATCATGCCATCTCTTGCATTGCATCATGTCATCATGCCATCATATCATTAATTTTTAAAACTCACCTAAATAAATTGCATAGATCATTGATCTATTTAAATCGAGGGATATTCACATGGTGATTTCTCTTTAAAACATATTCAAAGTCTCCTACTATTATTAGGGAGCTATATTAAATATTTCTTTAATTTGGAAGCCACCGTAACAAACTTGCATTTGAATCTCTCATTTCCACCTATTCTAAATCCTCGATCATTCTCCAATTGGCTCCGGTTCAAGTTGTGGCACTTTGAGTTATGCCAAAGAAGCCCCATGCCAGTTTTCAGCTCAACTTGTATTTATTTGGCCCTCCAAATAAATATTTTTGCTCCTATTTATTTTCTGTAAATAGAAAAGGAAAAACCTTTTCCCCTTCCATTCTTTAAATCCAGCCGAGCGGGCCCCTGGCCACTCTCCTCCTTCGGACTGGCCCATCTGGCCCAAAGCCCAGCCTCCTCCCGAACCCTCATCTTAACCTAGACCGATCCCACTTCTCTCCCTCGTTCCTCTACCAGTGCCGCCACCTTCGTCTCGATCCCCATTGCGCACGCATTGCCCGCTGCCAGCGCCAGGAAAACCTGCGCCCGATCCTCATCTCCCTCTTCTCGATCTCCCTCTCGCTCGCTCGTGTCGCCATCCGCAAAGAAAGAGAGAGGAGCGAGACCCCTCAAGCCAACCACCCCGCGGCCCCGCGAGCTCGTCCGCCCGCACGTCCATGGCACCGCCGGCCTCCATGTCTCGCCGCGCCCTGCTCCCTTCTTCATGTGTTGCTCCATACAGCTGCGGTGCGACCAACTCCGTGGCCCGTCGCCTCTGCTTTCGCGGCGCCAAGGCGTCAACCTCCTCCTCACTGCGGCCTCCTCCTCGTCGCCTCCGCGCCACCAGCAAGCCACCGGAGCCCGCCGTCGCCGCCGGATCAGGCTGCGCTTCGCCGGGGTCCTCCCCTGCCGCCGCCTCGGCCCTGCTGGAGCTCCTCTGCCGCCATGAACCAGGAGCTCCTCGCCCAAACGCCTTCGCCGGCCTTCGCCTCCCACGCTGCCTCAGGACGTCGCGACCTCTTGCCTCTCCCTCGTCTGCAAGGGAGACGAGCGACCGAAGCCTCGCGCCAAGCTCCCCTGCATCGCGTGAGTCGCCGAGCCCCTACCTCCACGACCACTCTTCCTCGGCCAGTTCATCACGCATGACCAGCAGCGCCTTCTCCATGGAGCGCTAGCACCGTTGCGAGTCCTAAGCACCACCGCAGGTGGCCGTCGTGCTGACCACCTTGGGTTGGCGTTGTACACTGTTGTTGCCTCCGTGCATCTTCAATTCCAGTGCCCGTGGACATCAAGACCAAGTACCCCCTTCATTTCGTCAATACAGGCAAGTTTAGAAGATCTCAAGTACCACTACGAACTGTGTACCACGACACCCACGTGCGCCAAGTTCGGCTACATGATGACCCGCCAAGACCTTGAACAACTACCGCCGCCGCCGTGTACCACTACTTCCTCTACCGCCGACATGTACGACTACGAAACGAGAACGACTACTTCCACGACGTCCGTGAACCACTACCGTCGCCCCGAAGATGTTGAATTCGTCAAGCACCTCTCCGAGACGAACGTGTACAACTACTTCCCACTACGACACGAGTACAACTACTTCCACTACGACCGCTGCAAGAACGACTACTTCCTCTACATCGTACCGAACTCGTTCCGCCCGAAATGCATGCTTCGAAGGTATAATCCCGAGACGATCAACCGTGGACCGAATGCATGTTGTCTGAGATGAACCGTATGTTTACATCGTGCCCGTTTGCTTCATGCACGTTCCTCCTTGGTTGCCATGCCGTCGACCCGTGGGAACCCGGTAATCGGGATCACCCCACCATCTTTTGCATATTCCGCACATCCGCACACTTGCTCTTTTGCACCGGTATCTCAATGAGTTGTCGGATCATCGGAATGTTGCCGTGGCACCATTTCCGTTGTAGCTGCCGTGGCACCCGTTTTGTTCCGTCATGGTGACCAAATGTTTCATATCTTGCTCATGTTAACATCTTCATAAAAATTGCATAAAACTTGCATATGTCATCCGCATCATGATAACAACAATTAAAATGTTTAAAATTGTTGTTGCATTAAATTGCTAAATGACATATGGGGATTTTCCGGAATTATCGTTTGTTGTTTCCGGCCTCATTTAAACTTGCCTAGCTAGGTAGTTTTATTATGCTCCACCTCTTGCCATGTCAATTAACGTTTAATAATTGTTGAGTATCATAAACGAGAGAGAACTAAATAATTGATGTGGTGCTTCGTCAATATGCAACTCGTTGCATATTGAGCTCCACTTAACTTGTAGTATTGTTTGTTGCATATTGCCATGCCATGCCTCATTAAACCGGGCATGCATCATACTTGTTTGTGCATCATGACATGTTTATGCTTGTGTGTTTACCATGTTGTTTGTTTCTTTCCAGTTTGCTTCTCTCGTTAGCTTCGGTTTCATTCCGGAGTTGTGAGGATTCGTGCGAATACGTGCGTTTGTCTTCTTCATAGACTCGTTCTTCTTCCTTGCCGGATCTTAGGCAAGATGACCATTACCCTTGATATCACTTCTATCTTTGCTTGCTAGTTGCTACGTTCTATCACTATGCTGTGGTACCTATCATTTGTTTTACCAAGCCTCCCAAATTGCCATGTCAACCTCTAACATTTTCACCCTTCCTAGCAAACCATTGCTTGGCTATGTTACCGCTTTGCTCAGCCCCTCTTATAGCGTTGCTAGTTGTAGGTGAAGTTGAAGATTGCTCCATGTTGGACAGGATTATGTTGGGATATCACAATATCTTTTATTTAATTAATGCATCTATATACTTGGTAAAGGGTGGAAGGCTCGGCCTTATGCCTGGTGTTTTGTTCCACTCTTGCCGCCCTAGTTTCCGTCATACCGGTGTTATGTTCCTTGATTTTGCGTTCCTTACGCGGTTGGGTGATTTATGGGACCCCCTTGACAGTTCGCTTTGAATAAAACTCCTCCAGCAAGGCCCAACCTTGGTTTTAACATTTGCCACCTAAGCCTTTTTCCCTTGGGTTCTGAAGACTCAAGGGTCATCTTTATTTTACCCCGGGCGGTGCTCCTTCGAGTGTTGGTCCAAACTAGAGCACCGTCTTGGGACCATTCCTTGGCAACTTGGATTACGTCGGTACTGACGCTTAGCTTATCCGGTGTGCCACGAGAACGAGATATGTGCAGCTCCTATCGGGATTTGTCGGCACATGGGTGGTCTTGCTGGTCTTGTTTTACCATTGTCGAAATGTCTTGTAAACCGGGATTCCGAGACAGATCGGGTCTTCCTGGGAGAAGGAATATCCTTCGTTGACCGTGAGAGCTTGTGATGGGCTAAGTTGGGACACCCCTGCAGGGTATAAAGTTTCGAGAGCCGTGCCCGCGGTTATGTGGCAGATGGGAATTTGTTAATATCCGGTTGTAGAGAACTTGACACTTGACTTAACTAAAACGCATCAACCGCGTGTGTAGCCGTGATGGTCTCTTTTCGGTGGAGTCCGGGAAGTGAACACAGTTTTGGGTTATGTTTGACGTAAGTAGGAGTTCAGGATCACTTCTTGATCATTGCTAGCTTCACGACCGTTCCTTTGCTTCTCTTCTCGCTCTTATTTGCGTATGTTAGCCACAATATCATGCTTAGTCGCTGCTGCAACCTCACCACTTATCCATTCCTTACCCATAAGCTTAAATAGTCTTGATCTCGCGGGTTTTGAGATTGCTGAGTCCTCGTGACTCACCAGATACTATCACAACAGTTGCAGGTGCCGATGATACCAGTGCAGAGGATGCTACCTAGCTCATATGGGAGCTCAACGAAGATCTTGGTCATTGCTATGTTTCGTTTCATGTTAGTAGTGGAGCCTAGTTGGGACGATCGAGGATCTAGCAGTTGGGTTATCTTCTTTTCTTTTGGCTTCGTCCGTAGTCGGACTATGTGTGTACTCTGAATGATGTATGATTTATTTAAGTACTTGTGTGAAGTGGCGATTGTAAGCCAACTCTTTATCCCAATCTTGTTCATTACATGGGATTGTGTGAAGATGACCCTTCTTGCGACAAAACCACAATGCGGTTATGCCTCTAAGTCGTGCTTCGACACGTGGGAGATATAGCCGCATCGTGGGTGTTACAAGTTGGTAATCAGAGCCATCCCGACTTAGGAGCCCCCTGCTTGATTGTTTGCTGGCGTTGTTGAGTCTAGAACAAAAAATGTTTTGAGTCTTAGGATTATATATATCGGAGAGTTGGATTCTTTTTAATCCTCAGTCCCTTCGTCGCTCTGGTGAGGTCTCCTGACGTAGATGTTTTGACTTTCCTCTCCTCAAATTTCACTAAAAAATTTTTTAGGATCACGCGGGTATTTTGGGATCGTTGCGATATTCTTATGACGAGAACATTGTTCTTGGTGCCTCCTGACATTTAGGGGTTGTGGTAGTGTCCCGGGGAGTTGAGCTCCGAGGTGTTGTCATCATAATTTTATCGTTGCAGTTCTGGAATACCTGAGTTTTGCCGACATCGAAAATCTCTTTTATGCAGTTGTTGGTGAGATAACCTCGACATCACCCAGTACTGGGGAGTTCGGGAGTATTGCCATAGCTCGTATAACGGATGCTTTTCGAAGGTTGAGGTACATGATTTCCGAAGGTTTCTTGGTTATGTGTTGACGGATGGATACAGCTTGGATGTAGGGATTGTTAGTTTTGGATGAGATATATATTGCTTCCCCTATATCCCCAACACCAGATTGCATAACCAGAAAGTTTCGGGAGTTTTATAGGTGGGAATTCAAGTAGCTCTAGTTTTTTCTTCTTTCCGACAGATGCATGATATGAGATTGGGGTTCGACGTCTAGTGGTCCGCCTATCCACGATCGTTTTTTACAGTGGTCTCGTTGTGTCTTAAAGAATCCTTGGCTATGCCGATTCGGGGACACTTCGTATGTCATGTGCACTGCCTTGTACATGATGGTGATGTACGATCGAGCCCGTGTAGGCCCCACCACGAAAACTTCGGACGAAATCTCTATCATATGTTTGTTCCGGCTTATTCTGCAAGCCAAATCCTTTGTTTTGTTTTGATTTGTGGTATTCGAGTTGCTTCAAAGTCAAATGTTGAATCCATACCTTTCCTAAACGGTGTTCTCATATTGCTATGTGAATACTAATCCTTTCTTGATCATCGAGGTCGTCATGTTAATTATTTTCCAACCGGCGTGCTTCTCTTCAAGTGGATCCGATCATTTTCAGCATTCGCAAGATCAATTCTAAGTTTTCTCAACGGTGTTTGTTTCATTCATCCCAAGTTGTCTTTGTTTTCCCGCCCCCCCACCCTTTTTCTTCAAAGACTCAGATTTCTTAATCGGGCATCCATTTTATTGATGGCAAGACTCTCCATTCTTTTCCGTCAATGTTCTTATCCAGTGATTCTTAGGAAGATACTAACGGAGCTTCAAGTTTATTATTCTTCGTCTCTTTTCTTCTCCGGTGGTTTAATTTCAAGTTTCGGTGTTGATCATATCTCTTCCTTTTGTTTCACATATCTTCCCATGTGAATTTCTTATCCAAGGCTCTCTTATTCATTCACCTCTCCCAGTTCATATCCGGAGTGTTGAAGATAACTCGGAAGAATCATGTTTCCATTCTTAATCCGTTCGAGTACTTCGAGGTTTTTTCTCTCATTCAAGCTATTTAATTCAACCGGTGCAATCCCCCCTCTTCAATCAATCATTCAACGGTGTTTTCCTTTGAGTGGGCCCTAACCCACATGTCTTTCCCAGGATCTTGCCTGACTCTTCTAATTTTCCCCGGAGCTATTTCCGAATTCTTTTTGAAGTTTGACGTAAGAATGAATTTCATCAGTCAGATGTTTTCCAAGACCAATTTCAAATTAATTTTCATTGTTGGCTCAACCTTTTTGTTTACATTCTCCCGGAGTATCTCAACAATTCATGGTGGTGGTTCTCATCATCATTCTCAACATTTGAAGACCGAAGAAGGATTTCTCTTAAATCTTGCTCCATTCTCTTCAAGATGCATAGTTCAAGCTTGATGCCATGCTCATAATTGTTTTGATTGTGACAATTCTTTTCTTACCATCCGGAGCATTTCATGAGTTATTTCTATTTCTTTCCTCCGAAGGCCATCATGTCATAATTCTTCATTCTCAGCGTGTAGCTATCATTCTCCAAATCTTACCGGTGAATCGTTCAAATATCCTCTAATCAGTTCATGTTCTCTTCGTTCTCATGTATCTAAATCCCTTCAAGTATCTTCAATCGTTTTCAAATTCTTCCTGGTGAATTGTGCCTTTGCTACTTTCATTTTCAATTCTTACGGTGGTTCGTTCAAGTTTTCACTTCCTTCATTATCATATCAATTCATTCGTTGTTTTCAAATCCTACCGCTGGATTGTTGAAGACCTTCCTCAAGTTTACGCTATATCTCTCTTAATCCTTTTTCAATGGGAATAAGTAGTATGCCAAATCCGTTGCTTGTCATCAATTTAAATTGGTGAAGGATATGCATAACATAATTCTTATTCTTGTTTCATCCAAGTGATTAATTTCTTCTTTCCGGAGTTGTTCATCATATCACATTCTTGGTTCGAGATGCTTCATCTTTTCTTTTCCGGAGTTCCAAGTTTTCCGCTTTATCTCGTCGTGAAGCTCTATCTAAATCATCGCAAGCCTTCACCTTGTGTTCTCAACTTCCCTTTCTTTTTATCATCCTTTTATTACCGGAGTTCTTCATGGAGGCTCTACATGGTGGTTCGTCAAGGATTCTTTTCATTCTTCAATTGTTCTTCAAGATTTCTCTTGAAGTTAAGATCAACCAAGCTATACTCAAAAATTAAACATGGTATTCAACACATGTTTTTTTGGGGGAGTTCAAGTATTCTTCATCATGCATTCCAAAGTGCAATTCTTTCTACCTTATCTTTTGAGATGGTGTTATGTCACTCTTGACAATTTCCCTTGGTTATTCAAGTTGTCAAGATTGAGGTATTTTAAATCCATCAATCTCCTTGTTGGAGTTATCTTGTGTCATATTTCACCTAAAGCCTTCCATTGTGAATGTTACTATTTGTGGTGCTTGTCAATGATCCAAGTTAATTATCTCTTTATCATCTTGGTGGAAGAAGTTTTCATCTCTTTTTTTATCTCAAGCAAGCAATTGTTTTTCGTTAGTGGCATAATTCCACCTCAAGTGTTGAGATGTTTCAATAAGCCCACTACAAGCTTATTTGTTTTGTTGTTGGTTTTCCAACAACTCCGTTCAATCCTTCTTTTTAAAGATGCTCTCTCAAATTCATTTGAGGTAGTACATGTTGTTTTCTTCTCCATTCTTTTATTGCAATGATCTATCTTCTATTCTTTCTTCCGAAGGCATTGTGATGTTGCTCTCTTCGCTCATCATCTCAAATTGTGAGGACCATGTTCTTTCCATGCTTACCCATTTAACCGGAGTGTTGTATCTTCTCTGCTCAAGTTCTTTTCATCTTATCAAGTCTTGCATCTCTTTTCAGTTGGAGTGTTGCCCAAATTATATCATTCTTATTCCTTCTCTATCTTGTTTAACCAGAGTGGTTTCAATATCTATCTTGTCACTTAACCTCTTGGGTCTCGTCGTGTCCCATGTTCCTCTTATTTAATGGAGTGTTTGCAATCTCGTTCATCTCCATTGTTTTTCTTCTTTCAATTGTTTAAACCTCTCAAGGTTCTTTGGTTTCACTCATTGGTCGAAGAAGCAACTTAGTTTTACCTCTTCTCTTCCCTTCCGTTTCTCTCCGGTGCCATCCTAGATCTCGGGACGAGATCCTCTTGTAGTGGTGGAGTGTTGTAACGACCCGAGACCGACGCTCCAGAAGACTTCCAGCTATTCCGAGTTTTGTCGTGTGATTTGTTTTGTTTGTGCATTCATCATGCCATCTCTTGCATTGCATCATGTCATCATGCCATCATATCATTAATTTTTAAAACTCACCTAAATAAATTGCATAGATCGTTGATCTATTTAAATCGAGGGATATTCACATGGTGATTTCTTTTTAAAACATATTCAAAGTCTCCTACTATTATTAGGGAGCTATATTAAATATTTCTTTAATTTCGAAGCCACCGTAACAAACTTGCATTTTAATCTCTCGTTTCCACCTATTCTAAATCCTCGATCACTCTCCAATTGGCTCCGGTTCAAGTTGTGGCACTTTGAGTTATGCCAAAGAAGCCCCATGCCAGTTTTCAGCTCAACTTGTATTTATTTGGCCCTCCAAATAAATATTTTTGCTCCTATTTCTTTTCTGTAAATAGAAAAGGAAAAACCTTTTTCCCCTTCCATTCTTTAAATCCAGCCGAGCGGGCCCCTGGCCACTCTCCTCCTTCGGACTGGCCCATCTGGCCCAAAGCCCAGCCTCCTCCCGAACTCTCATCTTAACCTAGCCCGATCCCACTTCTCTCCCTCGTTCCTCTGCCAGCACCGCCACCTTCGTCTCGATCCCCATTGCGCACGCATCACCCGCTGCCAGCGCCAGGAAAACCTGCGCCCGATCCTCATCTCCCTCTTCTCGATCTCCCTCTCCCTCGCTCGTGTCGCCATCCGCAGAGAAAGAGAGAGGAGCGAGACCCCTCAAGCCAACCACCCCGCGGCCCCGCGAGCTCGTCCGCCCGCACGACCATGGCACCGCCGACCTCCATGTCTCGCTGCGCCCTGCTCCCTTCTTCATGTGTTGCTCCGCCCTGGCTGCGGTGCGACCAACTCCGGCGGCCCCGTCGCCTCTGCGCCTTGGCCAAGGCGTCAACCTCCTCCCTCACCTGCGGCCTCCTCCTCGTCGCCTCCGCGCCACCAGCCAGCCACCAGAGCCCGCCGCCGCCGCTGGATCAGGTTGCGCTTCGCCGTGGTCCTCCCATGCCGCCGCCTCGGCCCTGCTGGAGCTCCTCTGCCGCCATGAATCAGGAGCTCCTCGCCCAAACGCCTTCGCCGGCCTTCGCCTCCCACGCTGCCCCAGGACGTCGCGACCTCTTGCCTCTCCCTCGTCTGCAAGGGAGACGAGCGACCGAAGCCTCGCGCCAAGCTCCCCTGCATCGCGTGAGTCGCCGAGCCCCTGCCTCCACGACCACTCTTCCTCGGCCAGTTCATCACGCATGACCAACAGCGCCTTCTCCATGAAGCGCTAGCACAGTTGCGAGTCCTGAGCACCACCGCAGGTGGCCGTCGTGCTGACCACCTTGGGGTGGCGCTGTACGCTGTTGTTGCCTCCGTGCATCTTCACTTCCTGTGCCTGTGGACATCAGGACCAAGTACCCCCTTCATTTCGTCAATACCGGCAAGTTCAGAAGATCTCAAGTACCACTATGAACTGTGTACCACGACACCCATGTGCGCCAAGTTCGGCTACATGACGACCCGCCAAGACCTTGAACAACTACCGCCGCCGCCGTGTACCACTACTTCCTCTACCGCCGACATGTACGACTACGAAACGAGAACGATTACTTCCACGATGTCTGTGAACCACTACCGTCGCCCCGAAGATGTTGAATTCGTCAAGCACCTCTCCGAGATGAACGTGTACAACTACTTCCCACTACGACACGAGTAAAGTACTTCCACTACGACCGCTTCAAGAACGACTACTTCCTCTACATCGTACCGAACTCGTTCCGCCCGAAATGCACGCTTCGAAGGTATAATCCCGAGACGATCAACCGTGGACCGAATGCATGTTGTCTGAGATGAACCATATGTTTGCATCGTGCCCATTTGCTTCATGCACGTTCCTCCTTGGTTGCCATGCCGTCGACCCGTGGGAACCCGGTAACCGGGATCACCCCACCATCTTTTGCATATTCCGCACATCCGCACATTTGCTCTTTTGCACCGGTATCTCAATGAGTTTTCAGATCATCGGAATGTTGCCGTGGCACCATTTCCGTTGTAGTTGCCGTGGCACCCGTTTTGTTCCGTCATGGTGACCAAATGTTTCATATCTTGCTCATGTCAACATCTTCATAAAAATTGCATAAAACTTGCATATGCCATCCACATCATGATAACAACAATTAAAATGTTTAAAATTGTTGTTGCATTCAATTGCTAAATGACATATGGGGATTTTCCGGAATTATCGTTTGTTGTTTCCGGCCTCATTTAAACTTGCCTAGCTAGGTAGTTTTATTATGCTCCACCTCTTGCCATGTCAATTAACGTTTAATAATTGTTGAGTATCATAAACGAGAGAGAACTAAATAATTGATGTGGTGTTTCGTCAATATGCAACTCACGGCATATTGAGCTCCACTTAACTTGTAGTGTTGTTTGTTGCATATTGCCATGCCATGCCTCATTAAACCGGACATGCATCATACTCATTTGTGCATCATGACATGTTTATGCTTGTGTGTTTACCATGTTGTTTGTTTCTTTCCAGTTTGCTTCTCTCGTTAGCTTCGGTTTCGTTCCGGAGTTGTGAGGATTCGATGCCACGCGTGCGTTTGTCTTCTTCATGGACTCGTTCTTCTTCCTAGCGGATCTCGTGCAAGATGACCATTACCCTTGATATCACTTCTATCTTTGCTTGCTAGTTGCTCCGTTCTATCGCTATGTTTGCAGTACCTATCACTTGTTTTACCAAGCCTCCCAAATTGCCATGTCGCCTCTAACATTTTCACCCTTCCTAGCAAACCATTGCTTGGCTATGTTACCGCTTTGCTCAGCCCTCTTATAGCGTTGCTAGTTGCGGTGAAGTTGAAGATTGCTCCATGTTGGACAGGATTATTGGGATATCACAATATCTTTTATTTAATTAATGCATCTATATACTTGGTAAAGGGTGGAAGGCTCGGCCTTATGCCTGGTGTTTTGTTCCACTCTTGCCGCCCTAGTTTCCGTCATACCGGTGTTATGTTCCTTGATTTTGCGTTCCTTACGCGGTAGGGTGATTTATGGGACCCCCTTGACAGTTCACTTTGAATAAAACTCCTCCAGCAAGGCCCAACCTTGGTTTTAACATTTGCCACCTAAGCCTTTTTCCCTTGGGTTCTGCAGACTCAAGGGTCATCTTTATTTTACCCCCCCGGACCAGTGCTCCTTCGAGTGTTGGTCCAAACTAGAGCACCATGCGGGACCATTCCATGGCAACTTGGATTACGTCGGTACCTGTATGCTTCGCTTATCCGGTGTGCCCTGAGAACGAGATATGTGCAGCTCCTATCGAGATTTGTCGGCACAGCGGGTGGTCTTGCTGGTCTTGTTTTACCATTGTCGAAATGCCTTGTAAACCGGGATTCCGAGACTGATCGGGTCTTCCTGGGAGAAGGAATATCCTTCGTTGACCGTGAGAGCTTGTGATGGGCTAAGTTGGGACACCCCTGCAGGGTATAAACTTTCGAGAGCCGTGCCCGCAGTTATGTGGCAGATGGGAATTTGTTAATATCCGGTTGTAGAGAACTTGACACTTGACTTAACTAAATCGCATCAACCGCGTGTGTAGCCGTGATGGTTTCTTTTTGGCGGAGTCCGGGAAGTGAACACGGTTTTGGGTTATGTTTGACGTAAGTAGGAGTTCAGGATCACTTCTTGATCATTGCTAGCTTCATGACCGTTCCTTTGCTTCTCTTCTCGCTCTTATTTGCGTATGTTAGCCACCATATCATGCTTAGTCGCTGCTGCAACCTCACCACTTATCCATTCCTTACCCATAAGCTTAAATAGTCTTGATCTCGCGGGTTTTGAGATTGCTGAGTCATCGTGACTCACCAGATACTATCTCAACTGTTGTAGGTGCCGATGATACCAGTGCAGAGGATGCTACCTAGCTCATATGGGAGCTCAACGAAGATCTTGGTCATTGCTATGTTTCGTTTCATGTTAGTAGTGGAGCCCAGTTGGGACGATCGGGGATCTAGCAGTTGGGTTATCTTCTTTTCTTTTGGCTTCGTCCGTAGTCGGACTATGTGTGTACTCTGAATGATGTATGATTTATTTAAGTACTTGTGTGAAGTGGCGATTGTAAGCCAACTATTTATCCCAATCTTGTTCATTGCATGGGATTGTGTGAAGATGACCCTTCTTGCGACAAAACCACAATGCGGTTATGCCTCTAAGTCGTGCTTCGACACGTGGGAGATATAGCCGCATCGTGGGTGTTACAATGTCACTAGAGACTTCGCGTCAACAGAGATCTGGCATAGGAACTTGAGAAGGACAAGCATGATCTGAAGAAGCCATTGGAGGCATGAACAAGACTTGAAGAGTTTGGTGACGTTGAAGATTTATTGACCATTAGAAGACCAAACCCCGTTGTACCTATGTTAGATGCGACGTTTCTGAGCTGTCATTTGTTTGTTGTTTTTCCGACAGCCACAATAAAACATGTCTTTTCAAAAACTATTGTTTGTATTGTGTGTATCCCTCTCTATCTCTCTTATCTCACCCAAAAAAAACCCGGACCAAATAGAGGATGAATGGATATGAGCTCATATTATCTGGACCGATGAGTCAATTGGAGACGGACCGATGGATTCAGAACATGGAGGATCACATGAAGAATAACCCTATAGCCGGAAAGGATATGGCCCAGCATGCTCTTTAGTGCTTTGAAAGAGGTGCTGCTACTTGGTGGAGGATGTACCAAACCATCAATGGATGGCAAGGAGTAACCACTTGGAAGGAATTTAAGTTAACTCTACTAAAGTCTCGGTTTGTGCCCCAGAAATTGAAGCCTTATGGAAAGGATATGAAGAAGCCTTGTGCATGCCATCTCTGTGGAGAAATAGGACACAACCATAAAGAACACAAGGATTAATGCCCTAATTGTGAAGGAAGTCACCCAGCTGAAGAATGCCCAACCAGGCAGATTACTTGTTTCTTATGTGAAGGGACTACCCACTACCCTGCTCAGTGTCACATTTACCCCATAGTACAAAGAACCATCCAGAAGAAGAAAGAAGCAATAAAGGGAGCCCTCATGTAAATTAAGAAGAATCTGTGATGAAGAAAGAGGTGGAGGGCACACACAAAGGAATCAAAGTTAAAGCCTGCACCAAGTCATGCTATTCATGTGGAGAAGAAGGACACATCTCCCAAGATTGTCTGAATGGACATCTAGTAGAATTCCCGACAGAGGAAGTAGAGTATGATCCACAGGAAATAGAAGCCCTGATTGGAACGGAAAAGTCCAGGAAGAGAAATAGATTGGATACGAGGAAGGACCTGAGTCATATCACCTGTTTTAGGTGCAAGGAGTCAGGGCACTACTTCAGCAGTTGCCCAAAAAGGAAGCCGATGACCCAAGGAGGCTATGTAATCACAAGGAAATTTCGAGACTTGTCAGAAGTGATATGTTTTAGTTGTAATGAAGCAGGGCACTTTGCCAGGGATTGTTCCAAGAAGAAGGAGACTTGTGCTAAATAGTTGAGTTAGCAACAAAAGAAATGTAGTAGTAGTAGTGGGAACAATTCTTTTATATTGAGGTGTTGACAAGAGAAATTCTGCAATGCTTGTGAGGATGACCGAGTGTTAGAATGCGAGATTCTCTAAACCATATACAAGATAATGATTTGGGTGCGGGATGGATTGATCACCATACCGACTTACTCTTATTATTCGCCTTGCTATATGGGATGGTAAATCTGAGTGACTTACCTATAATAGAGAGACGACAATCAAAACCTTGTTTGAATCTTAGAATGGTATAATTATTTTCCCTTGTACACGGCAGCTGTTGCCAAACATAGGTCATACGGTGAGGTTCAGCCCAGACCCATTTTCCTGCAGGAGAAACCATAAATAGATGACCACCATGAGATATCGATAGTTGTTTAGTATTGGCGCCAGACCCGTCAGCTAAGAAGACCCAGTCATGGAATAACCTTACCAAGATGAAAGGATAGAAGAATTGAGGAAAAGGTTATGCCACTACTGGAAGATCCCAGAGAAGGAATTTTCCCGAGAATCTGAGAAGATCGACCCTGTCAAGAATAAGGATGGAGTATTTGAGTTTTGATGGAACCGTAACAATGCTTCTAAGGTTGGTAGCACCCCAGACCCCCTGATACGATCGATGGATTTTGTGAAGACCCCCAAACCCTAACCAATTTATTTCTAGCCTCTCTGAATCTTGAGGACGAGATTCATTTTAAGGGTGGTAGGTTTGTAAAATCCCAAAATTCTAAATTTTGGAATGTTATAATAAATAGATAGTTTTTATTGATTGTTTGATTGATTGACTGAAAGTGAGTGAATTTGAAACTTTTTGAAAGTTAAATGAGAGAGAATAAAAGGACTTTCCCAAACTTTAATTTTGCATTCGTGATCTCCGTGAATTCAAATTCTTTTCACCACAAAACCCTGGAGAGAAGATGACATGACTTCTTCCATTTAATTAAATGACAAGGGGTGTTGAAAACATTGGAATCTCACATGGTAAATATTTCCAACGCAGGAACTTTATGCAACTCAATGATTTTCACGAGCGAAGATAAAGTGACTTCTTCAAAACATATGAAATATGAGATGGGAGTTTCAAAGAATTAAATTCAAAGTTCTTTTGAATTTATTTTTCAATTTGGAGTTATTTGGATTTTATTCAAATTACTTTTCTCCAAAAATAAAATATATGGAAAATAGGGTAACATGATTCCCTACATCAGAAAATTGGAGAGAAATAAATTTGAATTAATTTTGGTATTTTTAAAATGATTTTTACTGGATTTTACTAGGGTAGAAGCACTCTTTGCTTTAATTGAATTTGAGTGTATTTTATTTGACTCTACAAAAATGTTCAGCCTATAGGAAATCTTTTTCTGAAAATTTTGTTATATAATATGCCTATAGTATGTTTTTATTTTGGTGGTTTATTTCTATTTATTGTTTTCTGGAAAATGTTAAAAAAAACTTCCCTCCGCTGAATCGGGCGGCCAGCTCTGCCAACCAAGGCCCAACCAATGAGCCGCTCGCTCCCGTCCCCGACCGGGACTCGTCCCGAGTCCGCCGCCGCGCCGCCATGGACGTCGTGCCGCCTCCGGCCTGCTCTGCCCCCTCCTCCACGCCACCTCCTCCCCTCCCCTATAAATCCCGAGGCCCCGGCCCCGTTTCCCTCTCTGCTCGCGCCACTGCCTCTTCCCGCATCTCGCCAGAGCCCGCAGCCGCCACCGCTGTTGTCAACCGCCGCCGCCGCCGCTGCTTTGCACCACCGCCGTCGCTGCACACCGCCCGCGCCACCTCCGCCACCTCGTCGCCCTCGCCCCTCGGCGTGCGGCCGCGCCACGCCAGAGCTCGCCGACGCCACTGCTCCGCCTCGCCGGAGAAAGCCGCCGTCACCACCGGTTAATCTCACCGATCCAGTATAAACCGAGAAAACCCATTGGTTTTTCTGTATATAGATCGGTTTTTCTTCTAGATCGGTTTTATATTATTGTTTTTAGGTTTTGTTAGATAGAAAACGTTTTCCGTTTAGATCTTTTTAGCGAAAGGTTTTCATTAGTTAGCGTTCGGCAGCGAACGTTCACTATTTAGTCTTTTCTTTTTCTGTTTATTTACGTCAGGGACCTATCTGTGATTATTATTGCAGATTAGCCCCTGGAATTTTTCAAAACAGTCCCTAAACTTCAAAACCCTCCAACTTTTTATCTGTAACTCCGTTTTAACCGATTCTTTTTGCAAAATACTCCTTGTGGCATATTATTTCAACTTCAAATCTAGTTCAAACCTTCGTTTGATCGTAACTTTTGAACCGGAGCTCCGTTTTCGACGAAACCAACTCCCACTTCTTCGTTATGATCCTCTCTATCCAGTCAAACAACTTAAATATGTTTGTGAAAGTTTAAAATTTGAATTTTAAACAATTTAGTATTTGAACTTCGTTTGATCATAACTTGAGTTTCTTAACTCCGATTTAGTTGATTCTTTTGCAAATTGAAGCTCTTGACCTAATCTTTCTGATAAGGCCAAATTCACATTGTTTTGGTACTATTAGAAATTGTTTTATGCTGCAAGAGTCATTTGCTTGGTTTTGATGTTTTCCGAATCGTACTCTTCGTTCTTTCCGATCTTTTGAGTGATTTCTTATGTGTCGTTACAATTGCTTGCTCATGATAGATTGACCGGAGTGTGACGAGTAGAACTATCAAGAGTTTCGAGTCTGAATCATCTTCATCAACATTACAGGCAAGTTCACACTTTGATCATACCTTCCTATTACCCAGTTTTATTACATTAGTTCAATCCTCCAAACAATTGCATGACTAGGATCTGAATTAAATTGTGGGTTTTGGGGAAGTAGTTTGAGGTAGTACCTATTACCTGTTTTATTATCAAACCCCTTGGGAGTTACTTCTACGTTTGCTTATTATGCCATGCTATGCTCGTAGACGTGGATTGGGTTTGAGTGAATATCCATGACAGATGTGAGATTGTTAATTAATGGTTTATTTAAGGTGGCAACATTAATACACATCTGGGTGGATGGAGGTACCTGGTTATTCCAGGATTTGCCTGTCTAGGCACCTAGGTATTCCAGGATTTGCCTGTTTCTTTTGGACCGCCACCCAGGCTCAAAGGGATCATAAGATTATTCATGCTAGAAACTTCCGTGTGTAGCCACATGCTATTATGGGCTCTAGCATAGTTGACTAAGTCATGCGAACTCTTACAGTGGTAGACTAGCAGATGTAGGGGATGTAGGTTGGTACGGTCTACCCATCGTAAGGTGCTAGCGCTTCTGAAAGACTATGTCTCGGTCATCCGTTTCTCAAACACCATGTAGTGCGAGAAAACCAACGGAGGAGATCGTGTCATGTGGGGAAAAGTGTGCAAACCTCTGTAGAGTGTACAAACTAATCATGATTAGCTGTGTCCCCAGTTATGGACATCTTGAGTATCTAGTACTTGGATTATCATGTGAATCTCATCATGTTACTATAATTAATTTTGTTGGGTTTAATGATGATGTTATTTAATTGGGATTGAGAATGCTGTCAACCATTCTCAATGTTTAACAACCACCATGATAGTTAAATAAATTTATTCCTTTGCAGTAGGAAAAAATTGGCTTTACGCAAAACTGTAACCATAGAGCTTTTCCACCAGCCAAATATGCATGTAGAGATAGCCATTATTCATCAATTGCTCTATGGTGTGAATTTGCTAGTACATTCAATGTACTGACCCTTTATGGCTGCAACATCTCATGTTGCAGGATCTTACCACGAGTAAGTGATACATTAGGATTACGATTTCTACACTCAACTTTGCCATTGGTGTTGATGGGAATCCACAACCTTGTTGCTTCCGCTATTTGGATTGAGGTAATAGTATTTATGTTACTTTATACATGTGATTTACCTCTGTTATAAATCCTCGAGTACTGTGTGTGTCAGCATACCGATCCAGGGATGACACTTAAGCACAGAGACTTGATCCATTCGGGTCTGGTCGCTACACAGGCCCCCTCGTAGATAGGATCGATCAGCTGTTTGAAAACCACCTAATTTTTTTATGTTTAAGAGGTAAAACTAGTTCATGCACTCGAATCTAGTACTACTTGGTTCAAACAAGGAAAAAAGGGGCTGGGGGTGGGGGAGGATTTGTTACCTGAATCTAGGACTTGGTCGAAAGAGGAAATAATGGGAGCGAAAAGTAGCAGAGACTAGCTATCCAACTGGTCTCTAGGTCTAATAGGGAAATAAAGGGAAACGCAGTACAAACTCAATATAAACCCGATCTATTGGATGAAAAAGGAAAGAAAGTGGGGACTGGGGGACAAGTCAATAGAGTAAGTCCAGCACTAGATTTGCTAGCCTCACACAAGATAAGGTGGCTATACCGAACAAAAATGGGACCAACCAGATATCCTGTTCGATGTTTGTTGCCCCGAGCCACTCTTATGTAATGCCTTTGGTAAAATGTAGCAATCGACTTTGTTAAAAGTAAGGACACGTTAAACCAATGTTGTTTTCAATGTAATGCCTCCAGTAATATGAATCAATGGCACTTCTTTACATGTCCTGCTAAAATTTCCCATTAAGATAAGTCGGTTCTTTTCGTTAGAAATGCAACTATCCTGGTCCGCCTACTCTCCCGTGCCCAAAATAATGTCGTATTTAACGGTTGTCATAGTTAATCCTGATGCCCACACTAATATCTAGCAATGCCGTTGCTTTAGAAATTGCTACTATCCTTGTAGGATTGCCATTCAGATAAGGAACATGCTTCTTTTCATTTGATGCATGTTTCATCACTTGTTACTTGTTAGTCACCCTCCTTTCCACCTTTTTTGTGCAAATAGAGATATACATTTCACGCTCGATCTTAGTTGAACTGCACAAATGATATCCAAATTATAGTTGAGCATTCCAGGAGCTTCACAACCAACCTTGATGTTGCTCAATTTTATTGCAACTAATGAAGAAGAAGCTCTGTGGGTTTTGTTTTCTGATGGAAATGGAACCAGGGCTGGAGCCCTTTTCTTAAAAAAATTGAAGAAGAAGCTGCTAGCTCACGGGACATTGCTTCATTTTAGGTGAACTGCACCAAAAGGTCCCATGAATTGAATCATCCATGTTGGTGACTGAAAGAGCCAGCTTCAGCATCCCAGTCTAAGCACCCCCGGCCTCCATCCTTGCGACACACGGTACACCTCATTTGCCACCTGCTCGACCCTAGTGTCACTGATAAAATGAAGTAATAATAGAGTTAAAATAGAGCGAGTGTCATCTCTATCATTTCATTTCCAATGTAGATAAAGAAAGTGCTTCTCTTTGTTAAAGTATGTTTCATCAACTAGTCCCATTGTTAATGTTTAAGCGTTTCTGCAAATTGGGGTGCTTAATTTTAGTTGATATGTACAAAAATAGAGTTTTGAATGTATCAAAGCGCCTCCTGTACTACTGTTGTACACTGATGTTCATCACTGGCAGAAGGTGTATCTAGGAGACTTGGGACGATGTCCAGTATGAGGCGTACCGTATGAGGCGTCGTAGGTGTTGGAAATATGCCCTAGAGGCAATAATAAAAGTATTATTATATTTCCTTGTTCATGATAATTGTCTTTTATTCATGCTATAACTGTATTATCCGGAAATCGTAATACACGTGTGAATACATAGACCACAATATGTCCCTAGTGAGCCTCTAGTTGACTAGCTCGTTGTGATCAACAGATAGTCATGGTTTCCTGGCTATGGACATTGGATGTCGTTGATAACGGGATCACATCATTAGGAGAATGATGTGATGGACAAGACCCAATCCTAAGCATAGCACAAAGATCGTAGTTCGCTTGCTAGAGCTTTTCCAATGTCAAGTATCTCTTCCTTAGACCATGAGATCGTAACTCCGGATACCGTAGGAGTGCTTTGGTGTATCAAACGTCACAACGTAACTGGGTGACTATAAAGGTGCATTACAGGTATCTCCGAAAGTGTCTTTTGGGTTGACACGGATCGAGACTGGGATTTGTCACTCCGTGTAAACGGAGAGGTATCTTTGGGCCCACTCGGTAGGACATCATCATAATGTGCACAATGTGACCAAGGGGTTGATCACGGGATGATGTGTTACGGAATGAGTAAAGAGACTTGCCGGTAACGAGATTGAACAAGGTATAGGTATACCGACGATGGAATCTCGGGCAAGTAAAATACCGCTAGACAAAGGGAATTGTATACGGGATCGACTGAGTCCTTGACATCGTGGTTCATCCGATGAGATCATCGTGGAACATGTGGGAGCCAACATGGGTATCCAGATCCCGCTGTTGGTTATTGACCGGAGAACGTCTCGGTCATGTCTACATGTCTCCGAACCCGTAGGGTCTACACTTAAGGTTCGATGACGCTTAGGGTTATAAAGGAAGCTTGTATGTGGTTACCGAATGTTGTTCGAGTCCTGATGAGATCCCTGACGTCACGAGGAGTTCGGAATGGTCCGGAGGTAAAGATTTATATATGGGAAGTCTTGTTTTGGTCACCGGAAAGGTTTCGGTTTTATCAGTAACGCTGGGACCACCGGAGGGTCCGGGGTCCACCAAGTGGGGCCACCTGCCCCTGAAGGCTGCGTGGGCCAAGTGTGGAGGGGACCAGCCCCTAGGTGGGCTGGGGCGCCCCACCAAGGCCCAAGGTGGGAAGTGGGGAAGGGACAAACCCTAGGGCAGATGGGCCCTAAGGCCCACCACAGGTGCGCCCCCCTCTCTCCTCCGCCGCCACCAGTTGGATCTAGGGGCTGGCCGCCCCTAGGGGTGGAAACCCAGGTGGGGCGCAGCCCCTCTTCCCCTATATATAGTGAGGCCTAGGGGCTGCCCAGAGACGCATGCACACACGTGATTCGATCTCCGCCTTTGGTTGCAGCCCTCTCTCTCCCAAGTACTCCTCCTCTCCCGTGGTGCTTAGCGAAGCCTGCTGGATTGCCACACTCCTCCACCACCACCACGCGTTGTGCTGCTGCTGGATGGAGTCTTCTCAACCTCTCCTCTCTCCTTGCTGGATCAAGGCATGGGAGACGCCACTGGGCTGTACGTGTGTTGAACGCGAGGTGTCGTCTGCTCGGCGCTAGGATCATCGGTGATTTGGATCACGCGAGTACGACTCCATCAACCCCATTCACTTGAACGCTTCCGCTTAGCGATCTACAAGGGTATGTAGATGCACTCTCCTTCCCTCGTTGCTGGTTTCTCCATAGATAGATCTTGGTGACACGAGGAAAATTTTGAATTTCTCGCCACGCTCCCCAACAAAGGGCATCATGAGCTAGGTCTATTGCGTAGATTCTTTGCACGAGTAGAACACAAAGTAGTTGTGGGCATTGATTTTGTTCAATATGCTTACCGTTACTAGTCCAATCTTGTTTCGACGGTATTGTGGGATGAAGCGCCCGGACCGACCTTACACGCATTTCACGTGAGACAAGTTCCACCGATTGACATGCACTTGGTGCATAAGGTGGCTAGCGGTGCCGCCTCCCACTTTAGTCGGAACGGATTTCATGAAAAGGGTCCTTATGAAGGGTAAATAGCAATTGACATATCACGTTGTGGTTTTATGAGGTAAGAAACGTTCTTGCTAGAAACCAATAGCAGCCACGTAAAACATGCAAACAACAATTAGAGGACGCCTAACTTGTTTTTGCGTGGTATGCTATGTGATGTGATATGGCCAAGAAGAATGTGATGAATGATATGGGATGTATGAGATTGATCATGTTCTTGTAATAGGAATCACGACTTGCATGTCGATGAGTATGACAACCGCAGGAGCCATAGGAGTTGTCTTTATTTATTGTATGACCTGCGTGTCATTGAACAACGCCATGTAATTACTTTACTTTATTGCTAACCGTAGCCATAGTAGTAGAAGTAATAGTTGGCGAGACAACTTCATGAAGACACGATGATGGAGATCATGATGATGGAGATCATGGTGTCATGCCGGTGACGATGATGATCATGGAGCCTCAAGATGGAGATCAAAGGAGCAAAATGATATTGGCCATATCATGTCACTATTTGATTGCATGTGATGTTTATCATGTTTATGCATCTTGTTTACTTAGGACGACGGTAGTAAATAAGATGATCCTTACAAAATTTCAAGAAGTGTTCTCCCGATCGTGCACCGTTGCTACAGTTCGTCGCTTCTAAGCACCACGTGATGATCGGGTGTGATGGATTCTTACGCTCACATACAACGGTGTAAGACAGATTTACACAAGAAAAACACTTGGGGTTAACTTGACGAGCCTAGCATGTGCGGACATGGCCTCGAACACGGAGACCGAAAGGTCGAGCATGAGTCGATAGTAGATACGATCAACATGAAGATGTTCACCGATGATGACTAGTCCGTCTCACGTGATGATCGGACACGCCTAGTTGACTTGGATCATGTAATCACTTAGATGACCAGAGGGATGTCTATCTCGAGTGGGAGTTCATAAGATGAACTTAATTATCCCGAACATAGTCAAAAGATCTTTGCAAATTATGTCATATGCTCGCGCTTTAGTTCCACTGCTTAGATATGTTCCTAGAGAAAATATAGTTGAAAGTTGTGAGAGCGATTATGCGGACAAGAGAAAGCTTATGTCCTTAATGCACCGCCATGTCTTTGAACCCCAAACGTCGTTTGTGGATGTTATGTAACATCGGACATACATGTTTTGATAACTACGTGATAGTTCGGTTAAACGGTTTAGAGTTGAGGCACCAAAGACTTTTTCAAACGTCATGAACATATGAGATGTTTCGAGGGCTGAAATTGAGATTTCAGGCTCGTGCCACGCCAAGAGGTATGAGACCTCCGACGATTTTCTTAGCCTACAAACTAAGGGAGAAAAGCTCAATCGTTGAGCTTGTGCTCGATTGTCCGAGTGCAACAATCACTTGAATCGAGTGGGAGTTAATCTTCCGGATGAGATAGTGATGTTTCTCCAAAGTCATTTGCCACCAAGCTGCTAGAGCTTCGTGATGAACTATAACATATCGAGGATAGATATGATGATCCTTGAGGTATTCACGATGTTTGACACCGAAAGTAGAAATCAAGAAGAAGCATCAATTGTTGATGGTTGGTGAAATCACTAGTTTCAAGATGGGCAAGGGCAAGAAGGGATACTTCATGAAACGACAAATCATTGCCGCTCAAAGTGAAGAAATCCAAGGTTGAACCCAAACCCGAGACTAAGTGCTTCGTGATAAGGGAATAGTCACTAGAGCAGAATTACCCTAGATACTTGGTAGATGAGAAGGTGGCAAGGTCGATAGAAGTATATTGGATATACATTATGTTAATGTGTACTTTACTAGTACTCCTAGTAGCACTAGGTATTAGATACGGTTCGGTTGCTAAGTGTTAGTAACTCGAAATAAAAGCTACGGAATAAACGGAGACTAGCTAAAGGTGAGTGACGATATGTGTTGGAAGTATTTCCAAGGTTGATGTGATCAAGCATCGCACGCTCCCTCTACCATCGAGATTTGGTGTTTATGCTGAGCATAGACATGATTGGATTATGTCTATCGCAATACGGTTATTCATTTAAGGAGAATAATGGTTACTCTGTTTATTTGAATAATACCTTCAATGGTCTTGCACCTAAAATGAATGGTTTATTGAATCTCGATCGTAGTGATACACATTTTCATGCCAAAAGATATAAGATAGTAATGATAGTACCACTTACTTGTGGCATTGCCATGTAAGTCATATTGGTATAAAACGCATGAAGAAGCTCCATGTTGATGGATCTTTGGACTCACTCGTTTTTGAAAAGTTTGAGACATGCAAACCATGTCTATTGGTGTATGCGCATGAAGAAACTCCATGCAGATGGATTGTTTGGACTCACTTGATTTTGAATCACTTGAGATATGCAAATCATACCACATGGGCAAGATGACCAAAAAGCCTCGTTTTTCAGTAAAATGGAACAAGATAGCAACTTGTTGGAAGTAACACATTTTGATGTGTGCAGTCCAATGAGTGCCGAGGCATCTGATGAATATCGTTATGTTCTTACTTCACGATGATTCGAGTAGATGTAGAGTATATTTACTTGATGAAACACAAGTCTGAATTATTGAATGGTTCAAGTAATTTCAGAGTGAAGTTGAAGATCACCGTGACAAGAGGATGAAATGTCTATGATATGATCATAGAGATGAGTATCTGAGTTACAAGCTTTGGCACATAATTAAGACATTGTGGAAATTGTTTCACAATTAATACCTACCGAACACCATAGTTTGATGGTGTGTCCGAACATCATAGTTGCACCCTATTGGATATGGTGCGTACCATGATGTCTCTTATCGAATTACCACTATCGTTTATGGGTTAAGCATTAGAGACAACCACATTCACTTTAATTAGGGCACCACGTAATTCCGTTGAGATGACACCGTATGAACTATGGTTTAGAGAAACCTAAGCTGTCATTTCTTAAAGGTTTGGGGCTGTGACGCTTATGTAAAAAGTTTCAGGTTGACAAGCTCGAACCCAAAGCGGATAAAATGCATCTTCATAGGACACCCAAAACAGTTGGGCATACCTCCTAATTCTGATCCGGAAGCAATATGGATTGTGTCTTGAATCGGGTCCTTTCTCGAGGAAAAGTTTGTCTCAAAAGTTGAGTAGGAGGATGGTGGAGACTTGATATGGTTATTGAACCATTACTACAACTAGTGTGTAGCAGGCACGTGAAGTTGTTCTGTGGCACCTACACCAATTGAAGTAGAAGCTTATGATAGTGATCATGAAACTTGGATCAAGTCACTACTGCACCTCGTGAGGGTGGCAAGGATGCGTACTACTTTAGAGTGGTACAAGAATCCTGTCTTGAAGGTCATGTTGCTAGACAACAATGAACCCACGAGCTATGGAGAAGCGATGGTGGGCCCAAATTCCGACAAATGGTTATAAGCCATGAAATCCGAGATAGGATCCATGTATCAGAACAAAGCATGGACTTTGGTGGACTTGCCCGATGATCGGCAAGCCATTGAGATAAATGGATCTTTAAGAAGAAGACGGACGTGGACGGTAATGTCACCGTCTATGAAGCTCGACTTGTGGCGAAGAGTTTTCACAAGTTCAAGGAGTTGACTACGTTGAGATTTTCTCATCCGTAGCGATGCTTAAGTCCGTCGGAATCATGTTAGCATTAGCTGCATTTATGAAATCTGGCGATGGATGTCAAAACGAGTTTCCTTACCGGTCTTCGTAAGGAAAGGTTGTATGTGATACAATCCGAAAGTTTTTGTCGATCCTAAGGATGCTAAAGGTATGCTGGCTCCAAATGATTCTTCTAAGGACCGGAGTAAGCATCTCGGAGTTGGAATGTGCACTTTGATAAGATGATCAAAGATTTTAGGTTTATACAAAGTTTATGAGAAACTTGTATTTCCAAAGAAGTGAGTGGGAGCACTATAGAATTTCTGATGAGTATATGTTGTTGACATATTGTTGATCAGAAATGATGTAGAATTTCTGGAAAGCATATAGGGTTATTTGAAAGGTGTTTTTCAATGGAAAACCTGAATTAGGCTACTTGAATAATAAGCATCAAGATCTGTAAGATAGATCAAAATGCTTAATAGTACTTTCAAATGAGCACGTACCTTGACATGATCTTGAAGGAGTTCAAGATGGATCAGTCAAGGAAGAAGTTCTTGCCTGAGATGTAAGGTATGAAGTTAAGACTTAAAAGCTCAACCACGGCAGAATAGAGAGAAAGGACGAATGTTGTCCCCTATGCTTCAGACGTAGGCTCTGTAGTATGCTATGCTGTGTACCGCACCGAAAATGTGCCTTGCCATGAGTTAGTCAAGGGGTACAAGAATGATCCAGGAATGGATCATTGGACAACGATCAAAATTGTCCTTGTAACAAATAAGGACATGTTTCTCGATTATGGAGGTGATAAAGAGTTCGGCGTAAAGGGTTACGTCGATGCAAGCTTTAACACCTATCCGAGTGACTCTGAGTAGCAAACCGGATACGTATAGTGGAGCAACCATTTGGAATAGCTCCAAGCGGAGCGTGAAAGCAGCATTTGCAATATGACCTAGAAATTTGCAAAGCACACACGGACCTGAAAGGTTCAGACCCGTTGACTAAAACCTCTCTCACAAGCAAAACATGATCAAACCCCAGAACTCATTGAGTCTTAATCACATGATGATGTGAACTAGTTTAATGACACTAGTAAACTCTTTGGATGTTGGTCACATGGCGATGTGACCTGTCAATGTTAAATCACATGGCGATGTGAACTAGATATTGACTCTAGTGCAAGTGGGAGACTGTTGGAAATATGCCCTAGAGGCAATAATAAAAGTATTATTATATTTCCTTGTTCATGATAATTGTCTTTTATTCATGTTATAACTGTATTATCCGGAAATCGTAATACACGTGTGAATACATAGACCACAATATGTCCCTAGTGAGCCTCTAGTTGACTAGCTCACAGATCAACAGATAGTCATGGTTTCTGGCTATGGACATTGGATGTCGTTGATAACGGGATCACATCATTAGGAGAATGATGTGATGGACAAGACCCAATCCTAAGCATAGCACAAAGATCGTAGTTCGCTTGCTAGAGCTTTTCCAATGTCAAGTATCTCTTCCTTAGACCATGAGATCGTAACTCCCGGATACCGTAGGAGTGCTTTGGTGTATCAAACGTCACAACATAACCGGGTGACTATAAAGGTGCATTACAGGTATCTCCGAAAGTGTCTTTTGGGTTGACACGGATCGAGGCTGGATTTGTCACTCCGTGTAACGGAGAGGTATCTCTGGGCCCACTCGGTAGGACATCATCATATGCGCACAATGTGACCAAGGGGTTGATCACGAGATGATGTGTTACTGAACGAGTAAAGAGACTTGCCGTAACGAGATTGAACAAGGTATAGGTATACCGACGATCGAATCTCGCAAGTAAAATACCGCTAGACAAAGGGAATTGTATACGTGATCGATCGAGTCCTTGACATCGTGGTTCATCCGATGAGATCATCGTGGAACATGTGGGAGCCAACATGGGTATCCAGATCCCGCTGTTGGTTATTGACCGAGAACGCCTCGGTCATGTCTACATGTCTCCCGAACCCGTAGGGTCTACACACTTAAGGTTCGATGACGCTAGGGTTATAAAGGAAGCTTGTATGTGGTTACCGAATGTTGTTCGGAGTCTCGGATGAGATCCCGGACGTCACGAGGAGTTCCGGAATGGTCCGGAGGTAAAGATTTATATATGGAAGTCCTGTTTTGGTCACCGGAAAGGTTTGGGTTTTATCGATATCGCACGGGACCACCGGAGGGTCCTGGGTCCACCAAGTGGGGCCACCTGCCCTGAAGGCTGCGTGGGCCAAGTGTGGAGGGACCAGCCCCTAGGTGGGCTGGGGCGCCCCACCAAGGCCCAAGCGTGGGAAGTGGGGAAGGGGCAAACCCTAGGGCAGATGGGCCCTAAGGCCCACCCAGGTGCGCCTCCCCTCTCTCCCCTCCGCCGCCACCAGATTGATCAGGGGCTGGGCCGCCCCTAGGGGTGGAAACCTAGGTGGGGCGCAGCCCCTCTTCCCTATATATAGTGAGGCCTAGGGGCTGCCCGAGAGACGCATGAATACACGTGATTCGATCTCTGCCTTTGGTTGCAGCCCTCTCCTCTCTCCCAAGTACTCCTCCTCTCCCGTGGTGCTTAGCGAAGCCCTGCTGGATTGCCACACTCCTCCACCACCACCACGCCGTTGTGCTGCTGCTGGATGGAGTCTTCCTCAACCTCTCCCTCTCTCCTTGCTGGATCAAGGCATGGGAGACGTCACTGGGCTGTACGTGTGTTGAACGCGGAGGTGTCGTCCGTTCGGCGCTAGGATCATCGGTGATTTGGATCACGATGAGTACGACTCCATCAACCCCATTCACTTGAACGCTTCCGCTTAGCGATCTACAAGGGTATGTAGATGCACTCTCCTTCCCCTCGTTGCTGGTTTCTCCATAGATAGATCTTGGTGACACGTAGGAAAATTTTGAATTTCTGCTACGTTCCCCAACAGTAGGGCCCATCTCGCCCTCGCAGCATGGCATACTATGATACTATCGCAATATTTTCTTCTATTTATTTTGTGTGTTTCATCAACTAGTGCCACTATAATGTAATCACGTTTTTCATTATCTGTGCAAACAGGGTTATTCAGCTGCATTTTGGTGGAACTGCACAAATGTACGTATGGAACCGGCATATATGCAGAGTGCGAGGTGCGCCAAGTAAAAATTACCGACACCAACCATGATGCATGCACGCATTGGCATCCACCACAACCAGTGGGATGTGTGGCGCTCTTTGTGGACGGATCTTTCTCGGCAGCAAATCCTCTAACCAAATACTACTAGCTTATATTGGCAGTTTTCTAGGGAGTACTCTTTTCTGAAAGAAGCACCAATCTATTTTTCTTTATTTGTACACTGTGTCACAACTTTGACCCAAAGGTCCAGAGCTATTTTAGGGTGATTGGCGTAGTACTCGGAGACAGATTGTAAGCATGATTTTCATTAGCTGTCACACTGATTGTAAGCATGAGCAGGTGGAAGATTAGGTTAGTGCGAAGCTTACCTTAAACCCTACCACCGCCGTTGAAACGAGGCGAGCGTCGAGGGAACCGTGGAGAACGTCGGGGAAGCGACATCACGCCATCCGGCCTCCTCTTGCGGTGGGAGAACGAATACTCTTGTGGCTTCGGCTGGCTCTGCACCCTCACGAACGACACACCATACTCGATCGATTCGTTATCCTCTGGGGGCTCGACCTTCGGCCTATACGCCCACCACCTCCGCTCGACTGTCGCCTCGGGCGAATCTGTCTCGCTTCCATCGCCTATAGGAGATACTCGATGAACTTCGGAGGATGCGGCATGACGCCTCCGAGGAGTACATGTACATCGCCGCCCTCATTGCCGCTGTCTCACTCTTTCGCATACATTGCCACATGGCCCGACTGTCCTCGAAATCTCCCACTCATTGTCAAACCAACTAAGGATCTCCTTCAACTGGCTAACTTTGCTCGACGCCGGGCCGGCGATCCGCCTGATTCATGCTTGCTGATCCTCTCCATAGATGTCGTTCTGAGTGGTCCGGTGCTAGCTTTGGAAGATGGGAGGAGAGACGATGGTCTTGCAATAGAGAAGAGGGAGAGAGAGGAGGTGGTTTTGGAATGGAAATGATGGAGAGGAGAGGAGGTGGTTTTGCAATGGAGAGAAGATCAGAAGAGGGAGAGGCGAGACAGTGGTTTTGGAATGGAGATGATGAAGAGGAGAGGAAGAGGTTTTGGAATGGATATGATGGAGAGGAGAGGAGGTGGTTTTGCAATGGAGAAGATCAGAAGAGGGAGAGGCGAGACGGTGGTTTTGGAATGGAGATGATGGAGAGGAGAGGAGGTAGTTTTGTAATGGAGAAGATCAGAAGAGGAAGAGGCGAGATGGTGGTTTTGGAATGGAGATGATGGAGAGGAGAGGAGGTGGTTTTGCAATGGAGAAGAGGGAGAGGAGCGTGCGGCAGCGACTTAGGATTGGGCAAGACGGCCGGCGCGCTATGACTGGATCAAAATCAAAATCAATTTACCCTTGAATTAAGAAAGCGACCCCACATTAACTAGTCTCCCTTTTATTCTGGGTCATAATTGACCATGATTTTCGCACATAAAAATTATGTTATACGTTGCAAAAATAATATAATTTGAAAGTACATTCCGATACGAACCAAACGATACAACTTTTGGTGACATGCATTCACATTTTGCTTGTCACATACAGTACGTGGTCAAACTTTGCCCAAAATACGCAAAACAACTAAAAAATACTTCCAAGACCAGCGCCGCTCTTCTGCTGTTCCAATCTAAATCCACAACCGCTCCTCTCCTGTTCCAATCTAAATCCAGCGCCGCTCCTCTCCTCTTCCATTTCAAAACCACCGCCCCTCCTCTCCTGTTCCAGTCCAAAACCAGCGTCGCTCCTCTCCCGTTCTAATCCAAAACCAGCGCCGCTCCTCTCCTCTTCCATTCAAAAACCACCGCCGACGAGTGAAGGTGCTGTGGAGAAGTAGATCCATGGAGGAGTACAACCGATACGTGAGGATCGCAGACGGCGACCCTGTGAAGCTAGCTAGGATGTTGGAGATACAGTCTTGGTTTGACAACAAGGACCAACTAGCGGCGACGACGACATCCATGGCCAAATATCTACGACAGAGCAAAAAGGCGGCGATACTCCCGGAGGGAGTCGCGCCAGAGTACATAGAGCTGCTCCTCTGGGCCATGGAGCAAATAGATTCACCGAATCCGATCGTGAGGGAGTGGTGGTGGGAGTATCGATCCCAGATGGAGCATCCACTAGAGATTGAAGGATCGAGCATCTACAGGGAGCCGTTTGTGAGGGTGTCCTGCCAGAGCGAGCCGGTGGAGTCTTCATCGACCGAACCCAACTACAAGAGGAGAAAAGCAGTTGGCCCGACGACGCTTCCCCGACATCGTCTCCCTCGCGGTTCACATTGTCTCACGGGGTGGCTGTCTGCCGCCGAGGAATAGGAGGGGACTGCCCCCCAGCCGAATAGTCGGGCAGGTTGTGAATTATTAGGAGGAGCTTAGGGTTTGTCAGTATTCGCAAGTTGTGAATTGTGTTTTGTGTTGTGTATTTTAAGAGTATTTTCAGATATGAATGTCTTTTGAATTTCAGATTTGCAGTATTGAGCATATGAAGAATTTTATGAATTCTAGAGATCTATTTTTAGCACTTAAAAAAATGTAGTTTCATAGGAGTATAAAAGTGCAGATGAGAAGAAAGCGCAAGTTTCAGGGTTTCAGATAAGAAATCGCAAGTTCGATTTCATATAAGAAACGCAACTTTCGTGAGGCGAGCATTTATATTAACACGGCCTTTTCAAACAGGGTTAACATCATGTTGGAAGTTTTATTCGTGGTCGAAAATGGAACTAGCAGCCAGTTAACATCATGCTGATCAACATTCATGCATAGAACATCTTCATATGATGCACAGTCAAAATGCCCACACAATGTTGAGTGTGCGAAACACAGAGAAACGAGGGATGGAGTTTTGGCAAGTGTTGGATGTGGTTTTGGGCTGCCCCGTCTAGGCTTTCATTTTTAACATGCGCAGCCCACGACCTCGGATGGGAGCCTGTTTGTATTTTCTTAGGGCCGTCATGTATCGACCGACCTATGGACCTCCCATCCGAGGTTTTATTTTTGGCAGCCCAATTTATGTATTTTTTTGAAGAAAACGCAGCGGCCTGTTCTATTTTTCTATATAAGAATAGGAACGCCAGGTACAACTTATGTTTCCCTTTTAAGTATATTATATATATTTAAATTATTTTATATGTTATTATATATTATTTTTATTGTCATCATATATTTAATGAGATACTTACATATGTAAGAAAACAATATCTCACATCTTATTAACTTATAAAAATAATTTCTTAACAAATAAAATCCTGGATTGTTTTGGCACGAAAATCCTAGTGATTGTGTACAAAAGCTTGGTAAGATTTAAGGAAGAATGTAATAATATCACTTATTATTTAAATATATTTATAACAAAATGCTCAGCCCTTTTTTATTTTTTGATAACATTGCTGGCCCAACCCAACATTATAATTAGAATCAGCCCAGCAAAATCGTGTATCTAGATAAAGTGCAAATGGCCTGTAAGGAAATAAAATAAATGGGCCGCATGAAAGCTACATTAATTGTTCACCCAGCCCAGCTAATGGCTGTAATTCAAAAAAAAGATCAAATTGACTGTAAATTCTACCGTGCAAAAAAAGATTGTAAATTCTGAAAAAATGGGTTGAATACGTGCCACATTTTTGGAGGCTGAAATGTGGGCCAATAGGTCGAAGCCAACACAAGTCGTTGTAAATTTGGTCAACAAATGATTCTGACATGTTAGCCATTGGATTTACATCCAACGGCCGGCATCCATCTTCAATCTCTCGTCTTCTTCCTCCAGCACTGCCGGGACCACCTCCCGCCTCCTGCTGCTAGCAGCTCTGCTTAGCACGCTTCGCTATGAAGCGCTACTCCACCATTGGCCAGGCCATCCCTCCAACCCTCCACACCTCCTGTTCTTCTCCACCGACTGTCGAACCACACCGCACTAGAACCAGTTAACCCTCGTACACCTCTCCGTCTGCGACTCTACTCCCGCGTCTTCCCATCTCCGGCTCGTTGCTGTCCGGGGCCTCGCCGTCGTCCACCACCTTGGATGCGCTCGGCGCGGCATGGTCAACATGGTCAACGAACGACACCATCGGAAGTAGGCTGTGCGTTGAGAGGCTGACAGCTGGGTCCACGGCCGCACATAAGGAAATGCCTCCTTATTACGTGCAAAATAATGATTCCTCCACCTGACATCTGGGACCCACCGAAGGGCCTCAGATTTCATTTAAAAACGTGCCCCTACCGACTTGTCGGACCCACCAGCCATCTTCGCACGCAAGGAAGTGCCTCCTTATTACGCACAAAAAAATGAATACTCCCCCTGCCAGCTGGAACCCAGCATACTAGGAGGCTGAGTTGTGGGCCTACCAAGTTGACGGGGATGAAGGGCTTTGTCAACTTAGTCAATATGAATGATTCTAGCTCCTGTTACCGTACGAAGTTCATCCAATGGTTGTAGTGCTTCTTCAACCTCTTGTCTTCTTGCTCCAGCCGCCCAAACCAGCGGCGGTCGTGCCGCGTGCTCCTGCCTCCCGTGGCTGGCTATGATGCCGTGGAGGCCTCGCCACCCCCTACTACTCCCACCGTTGGCCAGACCATCCCTCTACTAACCCACACCCTCTGTTAATCTATGGCGACAAAGAGCCTCACACCACACCAACCAAGTGAACCTCAGACTTCTCTTCGTGGGCATCCATCGCGTCTTCCCCGGCTCCGAGTCGTCCCCTTCCTAGGCCTCGCCGTCGTCCACCACCGTGGTGCTCTCGGCTGGGTCCACGGCCGCACCAAGGAAGTGCCTCCTTATTACGCGGAAAATAATGATTCCTCCACCTGACAGCGGGGACCCACCAGACGGGCCACCGTATTTCACAAAAAAAGTTTCTCCCTGACTGCTGGGACCCACCAGCTACATCTTCACACGCAAGGAAGTGCGTCCAGGCAAAAAAATGATTCACCCCCCTGACTGCTGGGACCCACCAGCTACATCTTCGCACGCAAGGAAGTGCGTCCGGGCAAAAAAAATTATTCACCCCCTTGACTGCTGGGACCCACCAGCTACATCTTTGCACGCAAAGGAAGTGCGTCCGGGCAAAAAAACGATTCGCCCCTCTGACTGCTGGGACCCACCAGCTACATTTTTGCACGCAAGGAACTGCGTGACAGTCGGGACCCACCTGGTCGAAGCGTACATAGCGTTGTCATTCTGGTCGCGAACTTGTACGTACATATATACTGGTCGATGTAGAGGCGCGCACGTGTCGCAGTAGAGGCGCATACGTGTCGTAGTAGAGGAGCGCACGTAGCATGTACACGTACATACAGCGGCCAGGGTGCAAGAAAGAAAATACGACCATGTATGTGTACATACGGGCGGGGTCTCGAACGCCTAGTCGCGCATACGTACAGCGAGGGCTTGTGTTCATGGCGAGGCAACGGAATGCGTCGTGTAGATGGGGAGGCAACGGAATGCTCGTGTTCATGGGGAGGCAACGTAATGCGTCGTGTTCATGGGGAGGCAATGGAATGCGTCGTGTTCATCGGGAGGCAACGGAACGTGTGGGAGCCAACTGGCTTGGACGGATTAGGCAATGGTGAGGCCTCGCGTACCGCAGAATGGAGGAAACGGACCTTCTACGGTCGAAACGGGGTCCTGTTGATCGGGAGGGGTGTGGCGTACCGCAAAACGGACGAAACGGACTTGTGTTGGAGCGCTACGGTCAAAACAGGGTCCTGTTCATCGGGGGGTGTGGCGATCGCAAAACGGATTTAAACAGACTTGTGTTGGAGCGCCACTGGTCGAACCGGGGAGGTGTGGCGTACCACAAACGGACTCCACGGATACCTGCTCATCTCCACCGCTGACTTCCTCCGGCCTCCACGGGCTACCGTCGACCTCCTCCACCTCCACGGGCTCCTGCTCATCTAGCCTCCACCGTGCTACTCCACGCCATCGCTCAACCACCCTCCATGGGCACCCTCCACCGCTCATCTGCTCATCCAGCCTCCACACCACGGGTCCCTGCTCAACCACCCTCCGCATCCACCCTCCACCGTCTCTGCTCATCCAGCCCTCCAAACCACGGTACTGCTCATCCAGAGGCAACGCCACCGCCACTATTCATCCAACCCCCCGCAATGCTCACTGCTCATTCAATCGATCGGCTTGATTAGCAGCGAGAGCGGCGAATCGCCCATCGGGTTCGATTAACAGCCATCGATCGATCCCTCGGGTTCAAGAACGCCAGCTCTGCGCAGTAATCGCCGGGTTCGATTAGAGCCCAACGCTCGCTTCGGTTTGATTAGAGCCAATGCTCGCGACACACGCACGCACGCGAGAGAAACGCGATCGCTTCGCCCCCAACCTCCCACCGTGAACCGCAACTCCCCAAATTTTCCTCCCCTCGCTTCTACCACGGTTTTTTTGTCATGGACGGTCCAAAGAATGTCATGCAAGTGCATCTCCGCCCGCCCAGACGAAAAGCCCATTTGTTGTCATGATTTTTGTCATAGAAGTAGGAGCCCACCACATCTATGATGATACCGGGTTTTGTCACAATTATCGTCATAGAATTGTCATATGTATGACAGAAAAAAATTCGTTCGACCCAAAATGTCACGGATGTGTCTTTTTTTTTGTAGTGTACCTCATAGATGCACGCAAGTCAAACAAGCGCAAGAGAGACACCACCGGTGAAGAAACGACTTGACCGTGGAATGCGGAACACCTCTGCCCGTTTTATAGTTAGCCGTATGAATGTATGTATCGCTGCCTTTTGTAAACGGACGAAACTATGGAGTCTCCGAACGATGCTTGGGGGCTGACCTTTTGCGACCAGGTTATTGTGTCTCCTACTTTTATGCATCACTTTGCTCCTAAACCCGGCCACCGGTCCGACTCGCTCGACCCGGGGCCTCGGGGGATGGCCGGCTTGGTCGCCACCCGCCGCCTTCCTTGGTGATTCCTTACGCACTAAGGACGCCGCGGCCCCCCACTTCGCCCTAGGCCACAGAACCGGCTTTGGCTGTCGGCCGGCAAGCACAACTGGGCAAAGCTCCAGCACGCCTCAAACACTAAGTCAAAGGCCGCCGGGTTGACAAACCCGGCCCGTCACTTTAAAAATAGTTGCAGACGACCGGTTGCTACAACCGCTCGCGGATTGCCGCCACTGCCCAAGGTGTTTTCGCTACGCCAACATTTTGAAAACCTAAGTATTGCGCGCTCCTCTCAAAAAACCAAACTCCTTGTCACTGACCGGAGCCTCAGTGTCAGACTCGCGGCGGGGGAGGTTCGAGAGAGGAAAAATGCAAGAAATCGGTTCAAAAAGTGAAAAGCAAGAGCACATGCAGTCACAAAATATACACATCACAAAATATTTAAGGACGGGCCCACAGCCAGAGTTCATTACACCCAGAAACCCCCAGTGGGTGGGTGGACCTGCTACCTAACAGCAAAGTCTACTAAGTCGTAACAAGGCAGCCTCAGGCGTCTCCAGCGTTAGGTCCTGCAGTTGACGGCTCCCCCACAGCGGCCTCCGGGTCCGCCGAAGTGCCGGTGTCCTCCTCCTCGGCACCTCCGTCGTGGTAGACGTCCGTCTCCTCGGAGATGCCCTTAGGGTTATGCAGAAGCAGGCCGTAATCATCGCCAGCCATGACTCCGCCATCTTTCGCCCGCTCCGGGTGGAACTCATCTTAGAAGGCGAACCCGGCAATGTAGCTGGCCCAGGAAGCAATCCGATCGGCCTGCTCATGGAACTGCTGCTCTGAGTCGGCCTGCTGGCCCATCAGCACGTCCAGCTATAGGTCCGGGTGCTAGGACAGTGCGAACCTGAGCGCCATCTCGGTGCCGGCGCGAGCGGCGGAGATGCGCCACTCATGGAGCCGGTCTGGCCCCATCTCCAGCCTGCGCACCAGCCGCGTGAAGCTGTCGGTGTTCTGGGAACAGGGGTCCCCAGACTTGCCTGCCTGCGGCCTGCGGCGTGGCTCAAAGGAAGCCCAACATAGCCCATCTTCATCAACGCAAGCTCAAGACCTCGCGAGGGGCAAGATTGCTGGGCGGACGACAAGGAGCTTCTCAGCACGACCTCATCAGCCGGCTCATGAGGAGGCGAGAGTTCAAGGCGGGTACTCGCGAGGTGCCCATGACGCAAGCCATGATGACCAAAGGCGCCACGGGCGCTAGCTCACAAGAATGTCCTCCTTTCCCCTTTGGTGCAAAGGGGGCAAGCGCAGACGAGAGTATCAAGCAAAGGCATCCATTTCGGTGCAACAATACCAAGACCAGCCCAAAGGCTTGGAGGAAGTCATTGTGGAGCCCAAACCGGCGTCATCACCAGAGCCTTTGACAGGCGAGGACCAACTTTAGTCAGGATAAGTGTACCCACTGTTCCCCTTCAAAATGGCCAATTGTTGGCGCCCTTCCCGCTCAATATTTGGGAAGAGGCCCAGGGCCTTTGCCTATAAACAGGACTAGCCACCCCCAGGGTAGAGGCAATCGAGACCTGACCTGGCAATCCTGACCTGACCTAGCAATCGGATCCTCACCGAGAAACCAGTAGATAGAGCGATTGAACTCCTCCTAGCAGTTCATCGCACCAGCCAAGAACAGACCCTCGCGAGGCTGTTCTTTCTTGTATTGTTCCTCATCAGCCCAAGAGGCAATCCACCACACCACACACTGGAGTAGGGTATTACACCACAATGGTGGCTTGAACCAGTATAAACCTTGTCTCTCTTGTGCTGTTCTGTTTAGTAGTTTAGGTCCAGCAATTCGGCGAGGTGCGAGATGGTAGAGGGTTGAATCTCCGCGCGCACCCCAAAGTTCGAACCTCAAGGGTCTGCCGGAACCCGAAATCCGACATTTGGCGCGCTTAGGTAGGTGCGCCGAATCGCCTTCCGCTGCCTCGTTCTTCCCGACCACCGCAACCATGTCCGACGCTGTCGGGCTCAAGGCCCAGCGCCGAGCCGCCCTCGCCTCCCATGTCGCCCAGACGGCTCCCGTCGGCGGGTGCCCTCGTCGTTCCCCGTCACCTGCTGTTAACGCCGCCACCGGCCCGGCGGGGAACGAGCAGCAAGCATCGTCCCAGCACCCGTCCATGAGGCGGGACGGCCGCACCACCACACCCTCGCTCACCCCAGCTGGTTCTACGTCACGCGCGCCCCATGCAGCCATGGAGGCCCGAGCTACGCTCATCGCGGCAAATGAGCTCCTACGCTACCTCCACATCGACGACGTCTACGAAGAATGGCTCGACCAAGTCGCTGAGCTCGTCCGCGCCGCCGGAGGCACCCTCGCACCGTCCTTCTCGCTGCACCACACCCCGCCCCGCGCAGGCGATGAAGCTCCTAGGGCGCCTCAACCGCCTCCTCCTCAAGAAGGCGCCCTGGCCCCAAGGCGCGCCCCTGGTGGAACCTGCCCGCCAGCGCCAAGTGCAAGAGCAGAGCTGCCAAGAAGTCCTCGCCCACAAGAAGCCGCCCGAGCGCCTCGCTTCCAAAGACGCCAAGACCCTCTGCTGCCCCGGCCCAGGTGCATGGGGACCCACAGACCAAGCTCTCCGTCGCCTTAAGGCCCCCTGTGGCACGGCGGGTGTCGCGCTTTCACCTCCGAAGCCGCGCAGCAGTCGTGTGGCTTGGCGAGTTCAAGCAGACCTTCCTCCTCACGACGACGGCACGGCTGACCCTGCGGAGTTCCTCCAACTCTACGAGTTGGGCATCGAAGCTGCCAATGGAGACGAAAAGGTCATGGCGAACTGATTTCCCATGGCGCTCAAGGACGGAGCCTACACTGCTCTCGACCGCCCTGTGCACGCATCTCTTCTCGATGAGATGCGCACCTGCTTCATCGCCAACTTCCAGGGTACTCACGACCGGCCACCCGCCATGAGCGACATGCGCCATATCAAGCAGCAGACAGGGGAAACCCTGCAGAAGTACATCCAACGCTTCAACAACGCTTGCCTCAAGATCCCCAGGGTAACGGAGGAGGCCATCATCTCTGCCTTCTCCGACGGCGTGCGCGACGTCAAGATGAAGGAGGAACTGGCGATGCATGAAGACCGTGCACCTCCTTGAGCTGTTCAACCTGGCAACCAAGTGCGCCAGGCTAAGGAGGGCGCCTCCTCCTCGAGCTGCCGCGGACCTCAAGAGAAGAAGCCCAAGGCCAAGGACGTGAAGCGCAAGGGGATGCCGTGCTCGCGCCGAGCTGACACCTGCGGGCGTAGATCAGCCCAATCCTCCAAGGCGGTCGGTGCTGCGGTACCACGACCTCCACACCCACAACACAAATGAGTGCCGAGAGCTCCGGCCGTGCGTGAGGGAAGGGTCGGCAGACGCCTGAAAGCGCCAGGGGCTACAGCCGAGGAGGAGGAAGGAATGCAGACGCTGGAAGACCGCGGCCCGCGCCAAGGGTGGCGCGACCAACCTCGCGAGGATCACTGGCGGCAGACCCGGCCGCGAGGGAGGCCGGAGGATCAGCCTTGCGAGGATCGCCTGCAAGGGAATGCAGCCTCCCTCGCTGCCGCCGCAGCCAAGGAGAAATGAAGACCGCCATCGACAAGGGGTTGGGGGCTTCCAAGAACCACGTAATCGCTTTGATCCCGGGCGGAGCTCAAGCCCCAGCCTCTCAGCGCATCTTCAAGCAGTTCGCCCGCGAAGTGAATGCAGTCCTCCCCAAGCTCGAGGCCACGCGCCATCTCAGGTGGTCGGTGTGCGCCATCACGTTCAGCTTAGCGGATCAGCTCAAGTGCGCGGCCACGGCAGGAGTCCTCCAGATGCTTTGTTCACCCATCATCAGCAACGTGCTAGTCACTAGGACCCTCATCGACGGCGGGGCAAGGCTCAACGTCATGTCCGTGGAAACGTTCAACCAACCGAGCCTTTCTCCGGAGTCACTGACGGCTCCACGGTCCTGATAGGGCAGGTCCGCCTTCCTGTCACCTTCGGGGCTCGCGACAACTACCGCACCGAGCTCATCGACTTCGACGTCGCCCACATTCGCCTGCCGTACAACGCCATCCTTGGGTACTGCACCGCTGTTCATGGCCGTACCCCACCACGGCTACAACGTCCTCAAGATGCCAGGAAGCGGCGGGGACATCACGGTACCCTGCGAAGAGAGAGATGCAGTGTGCTCCCTGGAGCGAGCCTTTCAGGCCGCATCATTGGAAGACCCAGACCGCAGCAGCAGGAGGCCTTCCGAGGTTGCACCCAAGAATAAGAAGAAGACATCAGCCGGCCCAGCTCCTCAGGAGGCAGGCCCCTTAGGGCCCGCGCCTGGCCAGGAGGAGCCTCCCTCCATCGCATAGGGAAGCGCGCCCGGCGCCCTCCTCAGGCAGGGCTCGGGGGCTCTCCCTGGAGGGCCGCCGACCTTGCCAAGGTCACGAGGGAGGCGCTTGGGCACCACGTGGAGGCTTTCTTCGAGGCACGTTTCCCTCAAGAAGGAGCAAGGCAAGGAGGGCCAAACCCTCAGGAGTTCGTCAGCAAGGCCATTCAGGAGTTACAGGAGTCAAGGGTCATGAGAGGGCCGCCGCCTACCTGTGGCCCCCCATCCAGCGAGGATGGTGGGCTACACGTCCCATCGACATACCAGGCTCAATCGAGAGCTGCCTCAAGAGCGCCTGCCCTCGTGGAGTGGGACGCTGCAGGCCCGCCCCACAACCACGCGGCGCATGCCTTACGCCCCGCCGAACGCGGCTGCTACGCACACGCCTCATGAGGGCCATCTTGGAGGCTCAAGAGGTCAGCGTGTCGAGTTCTGGCGGAGATGGAGATGGCTCATGAGGAGCCGGTGCCTCCGGAGCCTCCGGGGCCTCGGGCTGGGGCTCGTGAGGATTGGCCTCGCAGCCCACCGAGTCTGCTACACCAACACCCCTTCGTCCCCAACATCATCAGTGACATCTTTTAAGTTTCGCTTTGGTGGGAGCGCCTTCAGGGCCACATTATTCCCAGGCCGCGTGGGTCCGTCCCTGCGGCATGTATCCCTTCTATTTCATGTCCTTAGCTTATCTTATTGGGGGCACCCCTCGGGCTGCATCATCCCCAAGCCGCTCGGGCCTGTCCCAGCGGCATGTATCCTTCTTGCGTTTATCTTAGGACTATGCTTTCGATCCACCATGCTTGTTATTTGGTGCCTTTTTCGGGTGTCAATCTTGCACGTTAAAGGGGGTGCCCGAGCATCGCGACTCAGGCTCCTACCGCTCTCCGCCCTCACCTCCTGGTCTTGTCCATGGCATCGCGACCGGCATGCGGCGACGGCCGAGACCAGCCCGAGAGCCGGACCCGAGGACGAGAGTTTCATCATCTAACCCGACTTAATGTTAAAGGGGGTGCCCGAGCATCGCGACTCGGGGCTCCTACCGCCTCCGCCCTCACCCTCTGGTCTTGTCCATGGCATCGCGACCTGGCATGCCAGCCACGGCTAAGACCAGCCCGAGAGCCGGACCCGAGGACGAGTTTCATCATCTAACCCAGCTTATGATTAAAGGGGGTGCTGGAGCATCGCGACTCAGGCTCCTACCGCCTCCGCCCTCACCCTCGGGTCTTGTCCATGGCATCACGACCTGGCATGCCGGCGACGGGTGAGACTAGCTCGAGTCGGGACCAAGACGAGAGCACCGCATCCGCCAAATTTGCAGAACACACTCCAAGATAAGGCCCAGAGCCAGCGCAACCCGCTTGAGGTAGGGCCCCGTGAGCCCTGCGCTGGCTCACGGGTACCCCAATACACCTCGCGAGGCCTTTCACACTCCTCCAGAGCAACTAACGGCTAACTGTCGATTGTCGCGACAAACCCTCGTTCCTTCTGTGATGAGCCTGCAGGGTCCCCCCAAGGAGCATCGCCAAGCAACCTCGCGACGGCCAAGGTTAGCGCCGCACCAGGAAGCGTTTTTCTGACCCTCGAGATAAGTCACCCGCCTGACACACTAGTTAACGCAGCACCACCCCCACACTCAATGCAATCCCGTGTTAGCAACGTCGCTCTCCTTTCTCACCGAATGATGGCTGCTTGAGCGCTAAGGGGGACCTCCTGAGCATCGCGACTCGGGGCTCTTACTGCACTCGGCCGCCACCTCGGCCTTGACCACGCATCGCGACCAGATACAGCGACGGCCTGAAGCCGCTTTGAGATCGGGACTGCCAAGCAGAGCACCAAGCCCTCGTGAGGACTGAAAGGAGGAAACTAAGCTAAAACGGAATGAGCATCTCGCACTGCTTCATAATAAGGATCATATTGACAAACGGAGCTACAAACATCTTACAAGCCCCCGTGGGGTATACTCTTGGTCCCTCGCAACAACAAAAGGCACGAATCCTAAGGAGTCCTAACTACAGGTGGCATCCCGGCAGATGCCATCATCAACAGAGGGCCTCCTAGTCCGGCGCCAACCCCATCCAGAGCAGAGGCGGCGACGGCCTGACGAGCCCGCCCTGCTCCGAGAACGGTGCAGGCTCGGGGGCTCGTAGCTGTCGTCACTCGTCTCCGGCGTCACGAAGAGCTTGGCGGAGTCACTGGATCCTCCGGCGTCTTTGTCGCCTGAGGAGCGCCCAAGGGAGCGGACGGCCGGCCTCTATCTCGCCGCAGTAGGGTCCCGACCGCCTGGGCAGACTCCACCACGACCTCCAATTGAAGACCTTGAAGGACATCACCAAGCACCGCCATACTCAGATGGATCGTGAGGGCGCTCGTCTCAGAGACCGGGCGACCTCACCCCACCTCGAGTCATGAAGACCTCGCCTGGGCAACGACCGTGACCTCTCGCCTTGTCGCGAGGGTGCCGCAGCCGACGGTTGCAGCTGTGAGCCCAGGGTTCCTCACGGATGATGGAGGTGAAGAAAGGAGGAAGACTAATCCAAGACTTAGGAGGTGTGGCAGCGTGAAGCACGAACTCTCGGCAGAGCCTCGACATGGACTCGGGGAAGACGACACTCAGGATCCGCCGGCATCGCTTGGGACGCTGCTTGAGGCGTCAAGCGCCGACCTTCGTAACCGCCAATGTGCGATACAAGGAAGAGGGAACCCGGTGGCGGCCGCCACACTGTGGTCTTGACGCCCAGCGAAGCGCCGCCTCGACACTGTGAGGGCAAGCTGCTTCTTCGGGGGAAGCGGGTCAGGGTCCTCTTGGGGAGCCTTTCCCTTCTCCTCCATGGAGAACCAGCGGATCGGAGCCATTGCAACATGACGGAGCAAGAAGGAGGAGAAGCAACAGGATAGACTGGAAGGGCGCGTGCCACTCTGTACTTATAGCCGGCGAAGGCCAACCGTCGGCCTCCACGATCACCAGTAATCATGACCCTCTTTGCATACAGGGACTTGTCGAATCCGGGCGATTACCGAGGCGTCATGGGGAAGAAGTGCCGCCCACGTCCAATCAACTGCCACGCGGCGCCCAAGGCCGCAGGCTGTTAGGGCCCGCGACGCTTCGCACTTGCCCTTTCGCCTCGCCAGCCTGTTCGGGGCGCGCCAGGCCCGGTGCTATTGTCGGCGTTCGGGAACGGGGTCCCAGACTTGCTCGCTCGGCTGCGGCGTGGCTCAAAGGAAGCCCATCACAACCCATCTTCATCAACGCAAGCTCAAGACCTCGCAGGGGCCAGATTGGGCGGACGACAAGGAGCTTCTCAGCACGGCCTCATCAGCTGGCTCATGAGGAGGCATAGAGTTCAAGGCGGGTACTCGCGAGGTGCCCATGACGCAAGCCATGACGCACTAAGGGCGCCAATCCGGGCGCCAGCCCGCAAGAAGTTCTCCTTTCCCTTTGGTGCAAAGGGGCAAGCACAAGCGAGAGTATCAAGCAAAGGCGCCCATTTCGTGCAACAAGATTCAAGACCAGCCCAACGGCTGGGAGGAAGTCATTGTGGAGCCCAAGCCAAGGCCATCACTAGAGTTTTGACAAAGCGAGGACCAACTTTAGTCGATAAGTGTACCCATTGTTCCCTTCAAATGGCCAATTGTTGGCGCCCTTCCCGCTCAATATTTGGGAAGAGGCCCAGGGCCTTTGCCTATAAATAGGACTAGCCACCCCCAGGGTAGAGGCAATCGGGACCTGACCTGGCAATCCTGACCTGACCTAGCAATCGGATCCTCACCGAGAAACCAGTAGATAGAGCAATTGAACTCCTCCTAGCAGTTCATCGCACCAGCCAAAAAAAGACCCTCGCGAGGCTGTTCTTCCTTGTATTGTTCCTCATCAGCCCAAGAGGCAATCCACCACACCACACACTGGAGTAGGGTATTACACCACAATGGTGGCCTAAACCAGTATAAACCTTGTGTCTCTTGTGCTGTTCTGTTTAGTAGTTTAGGTCCAGTGATTCGGCGAGGTGCGAGACGGTAGAGGGTTGAATCTCCGCGCGCACCCCAGAGTTCGAACCTCAAGGGTCTGCTTTAACCCGAAATCCGACAGAAGCTGCTCGGTGCAACGGAGCCTGGCCACATGACCGTCGTCATCACCATGCCGGCCTGGGAGAGCCGCCCCATCTAGTCGCCCAAGACCCGCAGATGCGCCTCAGCGGTGGTCATGATCTCCGGGAAGGTCGAAGCCACCCGCGGGTTGGTCCCGGAGCCAACGACCCCCAGCGGGTCGTGCTGGAAGCGGACGGCCTCCTCCGCCAGCTGATGCGTCTCCAGGAAGGCCCCTGTCAGAAAACAAAGCAAGTCAAAAAAGACATCAAGGACAAGAACCCGGGATCCCAACCCGGCAGGACTCAAGAAAAGCACTTACTGGAGAAGGATTCTTCCAGGTGCTGCGCTTCGAGCAACGTACCACGCCGCTCTCGATCAATGGTGCGATCGCGCTCCTGGAGCGCCTTCTCCAAGTCGGCCACCCTGGCAAGAGCCGCCTTCAGCTCGGTGTCCTTGTCCTCAGCGGCCTTCTCGGATGCCTCATGGCGCCGGGTCTCCTCCTGGCGGGCCTCCTCCTCCGCGGTCATCTGCCCTTTCAGGCGCTCCACCTCGGCCTGAAGCTGTCCCTTGTCGTCGGCTAGCTTGCCGCTTTGCTGGTCCGCCTTGGCCAGGGCATGCTTCGCCTCCACCACCTTGGCGGCCTCCGCCTTGAGGTGCTCCACCTCAGCCTCGAGGCGGCTCTTGTCGCCCGCCAACTGCTCCCGCAGCCGACTGGCTTCGTCGAGCGACCGCCGGGCCGCTGCCGCCTCCGCCTTCGCCTGCGCCACCTCAGCTCCAAAATGGCTAGCATCGGCGACAAGCCGGTCATAGTGATGGCCAGCCCGAAGCAGCCGGGTTTGCTGAGACAGCACCTCGGCTACAAAAAGAAGATTCAGAAAAGAAGAGCAAGTTTTAAGATTCGAGCCAACTGTTACAAAGTTGGCTCGAATCTCGGGGGCTACATCTAGTGGGTGCGCTAGCGTTCCCACACTAAAAAAGAGCACGAAGATACCTGCGGCAACGCGGAGCTCCTCCCGATACTTGCCCAGGAGGCGGTTGAAGGCGCTGACCCAGTAGGCGTCTAGTTGTTGTAAAAGCAGCGATCAATACAAAGACACTATTCCAAAGATTCGACCGAACAACTACGTAGTTGGCCCGAACCTCGGGGGCTACACACAAAGGGTGCGCTCGCGCGCCCCCACAAAGAATAAGCTTCAAAGGAAGAAATATCAGAAGGCGGAAAGGGAGCTTACCAGCACGGCGCGCTCCAGCTCCCGCGTCCACTCCTCGTCGGCCTGGGCGAAGGCTCGATCTGGTCCGTCTGCCCGCGCAGACGGCGGCTGATGGCATCCATAGCCGCCTCCTCCTGGGTCTGAGGCCCAAAGACCACGGCCGCCCCGCCCCGTGCCGACGTCCCCCTCGCCTGGGCACCAGGGCAAGCTCTCCGCCGGCCGCTCCCGCCGCGGCCGGCGCCTCCTCGAATGCCCTCTCCAGTGCCGCCACCGACCCGGCTGCCAGGACGGCCTGCGACGCCACCATCGGCTCAACAGCCAAGGTGGCCTGCGGCGCCACCACCAGCGGCGTCCCGCTCACCGACGCCTGGGGCGTCCCCTGCGGCGCCACTCGTGGCGCCTCATCCAAGACGGCGTCGCTACCTCCTTCTCGGCAATGTCGACCCACGGCGGGGTGTCATCCTCAACCTCCACGACATCCCGGTCGAGGTCCACGACCTCAGCCCGGCCTCCTAGGCCGCGCTCCCTCACCGACGACGGCTCAAAGACCGTCACCGCCACCATCGTGCCCTCCGGCATCTCCCGCCATGTCGGCTCCTCGCCGGCTCATGCCCATGTCGTCGCATCATTGGTCCAGGCACGGAATCAATGCTGCCTCCAGCTCGCCTCAGCCCTGTTCCGGTCCCGCTAGGCCAAGCCTTCGGCATCGGCCGGGTCCAGGCCGAGATCCGGATCCGCCGGCTCCTCTTCCTCGTCCCGGTCGACGGTGCCGGACCGGCTCCTCCGGAACGCGATGTCCTCGCCGCCCTTGCCAGCGTGATAGGCGACCTAAAGTCCAAGGCAAAATGAATAACCAGCAGGGCCGACTCGGCCACTCGGATGCAAGTAGAAGAAAAATCACCCCGACAGCACCAGGATGGCGGGCCTCGCCGACCTCTCTTGCGGAGTGCCGCGCCTCCTCTTGGCAGCCGGCCTCACGCCCCCGGCCGGGTCCACCGCGCGCTTCACTGTCGGGGGCCGTGGCGCGATGCTGTCCTTCCCATGCGGCCAGCTCACCACCGGCACCCCCCGCGACGACCCGACATCGTCCGCGTCGCCGCCTCCTCCGCCCAACGCCACTGCATCGACGGTCTGCATCAGTATCGTCCGCGCCGCGTCGCGCCCAACAACTCAAGGAACATGAAAAAGAAAGCAAAAAGCAAGACTTACCCTTCGCGACACCCTGCGCCGACATCGGCGGCCTCCTCCCCCCCCCCCCTCCGCCGTAGGCCGCAGGCTCCTCCAACGCCGCCCGCACCACCTGCGACGGTGCCTGGGCATAAGGGTGCCGGATGGCATTCAGAAGCACCTCCCGCATCCCGTCGGGATGGATAAGAAGATGCGCAGCAGCAAAATATGAAGACCAGAGACTCACCATGGGCGCCGGATTCGTGTGGCTGTACGGCGGCTTGCCAAACTACCAATCGTCCCTCAACACGACCTTGGAGATGTCGTTGACCCGGCGCACGATCTGGTCCGCCCCCAGGCGCGTGGTCGCCAGGCGGTTCAGGTCCTGGAGGCTGGTCATCTCATCGATGAGGCAGCTACGTCGGTGCAGCGCGCATAACGAAGGCGGTGATGAGGTTGGTGCCGCTGAGCCACTCGCGCGCCTTCATCACTGACACCCGCTCGAAGAGGTTGAGGATCTCCTGCGATGGGTGCCTGGGGTAATAAACCCAGTTCATGTCGCCCACGGCAGCGCGATGGCGTAGGCTGGCAGGTTGATGCGGTCCGTGCCAAGGTTGCGGACGTATAAGAAAGAATTCTGCCATTTCTTGGCAGAATCCTCCAGCGGTATCTTGGGGAAATCAGCGCCCGACCGCTTCAAGATCACGGTGGCCCCGCAGTCAGGGAACTCCCCAGCCGTCGGCCCCTGCTGCTTCAAGGAGAAGAAGCGCACCCAGAGGTCGATTGAGGGCTCGACCCCCAGGTACCCCTCGCAGAGGGTAACGAAGCCCGAGAGCTGCACGATGGTGCCGGCGCCAAGATGATGGGGCTGGAGCCCGAAGAACTCAAGAAGTTGCGGAAGAAGGCGCTCGCAGGAAGACCAAACCCGTGCTTGAAGTGTGAGAAGAAGAACACGCGCTCCGTGCCCATGGGCAGCGGCCTCTGCTCGCCCTGTGGCAGGCGCACAGAGACCTCCATGTCCCCCGGCAGGCGCCGAGTGGTGCGGAGGTAGGCGATATCATCGGCATTGTTGGTCGAGCCCATCTATGAGCCCAACGGCAGCGCCATCGACGAAGATGAAGGAGAAGAGGGAAGATGGACGGCAAAAGAGCTCTGCTCGAAGCAGCGAGTGTCGTAGTGCGGTGGTCGCAAGGAGCAGAGGGAGGACGAAGAGGCAGGGGAGCGCGGGCGAGAATGATGTCCGCAGCCCCCTCGCCCCAATTTATAAGCCCCAGTTCGAACGTGGGGGAGTGGGATCGTTTGCACTCGCCTTTTCCACTTCCCCGCAATAAGTGCGCATATACGCGCGCAATAACTGCATGGGGCAAAGCAACTGACTTGCGGACGCCGCAATAAGTCCATGCGTGTGGGCCAAGGGCACGCGGCGATGGGCCCAAGCACGTCGCCCAGTCCCGTCACGTGTGTGGCCTGTCAGGCCCCTCCTCCTTCCAGGCGCCACGTGGTGCCCGTGCGAAGCCCGAGGGATTGCCCCAAGATTCGATGGACTCTCCGGTTTCCCTCCGCTACCGGGATGCCATGATCCGGTTTCCAAAAACTGTCACACAGTGGGTGTTGCCGGACTTGGCGGTCGCAGGATTCACCTCTTCAAGGGGGGAAACTACGAAGGCCCTCCCATCCGAAGACGGCGGACCTTCACAGCTTCGGGGACTACTATCGGGGGGATGAACCCCGAGCAGGCAACTGAACCCGGATCCTTTTCAAAAACAACAGGGCCAACATCACCCCTCAAGCCGGCCCGCGCTTGGCCGGGTCGCTCAACCCGGCCAAGCCCCTCGACCCTGCCATACTCTTTGACCCGGCCAAGCTCCTCGACTCAGCCTCGACAACCAGCACAAGGCAGCCGAACCGGCCCACCAAGACTTCCCCAACAAGCCAGCTCCACCCTTGGCGTGTTCCTCGACCCAGCCACGGGTCAGCTCCCGTCCCATCCAGGCCATACGATGGGATGAGTCTCCATCCACCAATGACCGAGGCAACAGTGCCCCACCCATGCCTCTGGTCAGCAGGAGCATGGCAACTGTGCCCCTCACCTACCAGCTGTCCAGGGCCGGCATGGCAACAGTACCCCCATCGTCACCACTGACGCTAACAAGAAGCGACCTGCCGGAGCGCCACTGTACCTGACTCGACTCGGCCACTCCCTGATGATCGACAAGACGGCGAACAGTTCTCCGAGGCACGCGGGGCCCGCACCTAGGGGAACCCGGCGAACCACAGGCACCCGGCGGGTCCCAGCCCCGGGTCCCCAAACGCTAACGACCCGCCCTACGGCCCTGTAACATTACCATTGTACCCCTGGGGGGCTGGCCTATAAAACCCCCTAGGAGCCCTCATGCATACGGGCAAGCAACAAGCACACAGGAAAATAGCCAACTGATCAGTAGAACACACCTAGGAAGAAGGAGTAGCCTAAGCCTTGGCCAGTCTTCCTTCTTCCTCCATAAAGCTCTAGGAGCAACCCTGTACTGTTGTATAACAACCACACTCGGCAGGACTAGGGGTATTATCTCTCTGGAGAGCCCCAAACCTGGGTATGTCTTGTGTCCCGTGCTCGCTCATGCCAACCTCGCCTCTGGAGCCCACCAGTGCCCTCGAGCCTCCTCCTCTCTTTAGCCATCCCATGGCATCTGTTGTGCGCCCACCACGACAATCATCACCAACAACTCTCCCATCTTTGGGAGGGCAATCTCCATCAACATCTTCAACAACACCATCTCCTCTCAAACCCTAGTTCATCTCTTGTGTTCAATATTTGTACCGGAACTATAGATTGGTGCTTGTGGGTGACTAGTAGTGTTGATTACATCTTGTAGTTGATTACTATATGGTCTATTTGGTGGAAGATTATATGTTTAGATCCATTATACTATTTAATACCCCCTCTAATCTTGAGCATGATTATCATTTGTGAGTAGTTACTTTTGTACTTGAGGTCACGGGAGAAATCATGTTGCAAGTAATCATATGAACTTGATATGTGTTCGATATTTTGATGATATGTATGTTGTGATTCCCTTAGTGGTGTCATGTAAACGTCGACTACATGAAACTTCACCTTATTTGGGCCTTAGGGAATGCATTTTGGAGTAGTTATTAGATGATGGGTTGCGAGAGTGATAGAATCTTAAACCCTAGTTTATGCGCTATTCCGTAAGGGACCGATTGGATCCAAAAGTTTAATGCTATTGTTAGAATTTATTCTTAATACTTTTCTCGTAGTTGCAGATACTTGCAAGGGGGTTAATCATAAGTAGGAGGTTTGTTCAAGTAAGAACATCTCCTAAGCACCGGTCCACCCACATACCAAATTATCAAAGTAGCGAACACGAATTGAATCAACATGATGAAAGTGACTAGATGAAATTCCCGTGTACCCTCAAGAACACTTTGCTTATCATAAGAGACCATTTTGGCATGTCCTTTGCCTCAAAATGATTGGGATACCTCACTGCAATTTTGTTACTACTACTATTGCTTGCTCGTTAGAAATTATCTTGCTATCAAACTACTCTGTTACTTACAATTTCAGCACTTGCAGACATTACCTTGCTGAAAACCACTTGTCATTTCCTTATGCTCCTCGTTGGGTTCGACACTCTTACTTATCGAAAAGGCTACAATTGATTCCATATAGTTGTGGGTCATCAAGGCTCTTTTCTGGCGCCGTTGCCGGGGAGTGAAGCGCTCTTAGTAAGTGGAAATTGGTAAGGCAAAAGTAGTACTACGTGCTGAAATTTATTGTCACTTGTTACTACGGAAAACAATCATTTGAGGGGTTTGTTCGGGGTATCTTCACCTCGACCGGAACCGGAATTAGTTAACCCTCAACCTACTGCACCTACTGAAAATATTGAATATGAAATTCCTTCTAGTATGGTAGAACAACTGCTAGCTAATCCTTATGCAGGAGATGGAACCGAACATCCTGATATGGACTTATATATGTGGATGAAATTTGTGGATTGTTTAAGCTTGCAGGTTTACCAGGAGATGAAGCTAATAAATAGGTTTTCCCTTTATCTTTGAAGGTAAAGGCGTTGACATGGTATAGGCTATGTGATGACATTGGATCTTGGAACAGGAATCGGTTGAAATTGGAGTTCCATTAAAAAATCCTATGCATCTAGTTCATCATGATCGGAATTAGATATATAATTTTTGGCCTCATGAAGGAGAAAGTATCGCTCTTGCTTGGGGGAGGCTTAAGTCAATGTTGTATTCATGCCCCAATCATGAGCTCTCAAGAGAAATTATTATTCAGAATTTTTATGCTCGGCTTTCTCGTAATGATCAATCCATGCTCGATAATTCTTGTACTGGTTCTTTTATGAAGAAGACTATTGAATTCCAGTGGGATCTTTTAGAAAGAATTAAACACAACATTGAAGATTGGGAACTCGACGAAGGTAGAGTCAGGTATTGAGCCTAAGTTTGATTGTGTTAAACCTTTTATGAATACTGATGCATTTCAAAAGTTTAGCACCAAATATGGACTTGGCTCTGAGATAGTAGCTTCCTTTTGTGAATCTTTTGCTACTCATGTTGATCTTCCTAAAGAGAAGTGGTTCAAATATCACCCACCAATTAAATAACAAAGTAAAAGGCCGGTAAAAGCTAAAGGGGAAACTATCATTTATAATGTTGACCCAGTTGTTCCCATTGCTATATTGAAAAACCACCTTTCCCTGTTAGGATGAAGGAACATGCTAAAGTTTCAATTGTGGTCAACAAAAGTTATACTAGAACACCTATACCAGCTGAACAAATCAAAGTTGAACCTAGTGTTGCTATGGTTAAATATCTCTTGGTCGATAATATTGATGGGCATGTTATTTACTTCTATGATGAAGCTGCTAGAATTGCCAAACCCAATGAAAAAGATAAACATAGACCTGTTGTTGGCATGCCTGTTGTCTTAGTTAAGATAGGAGATCACTATTATCATGGTTTATGTGAATAGATGCTAGCGTGAGTGCTATTCCTTTTACCTTATATCTAGAAATTATGAACAACATAGAACCTGCTGAAATAGTGGACATAGATGTTACTATTAAGCTTGCTAATAGAGATACTATATCACCAATTGGGATTGTTAGAGATGTTGAAGTCTTGTGTGGGAAAATAAAATACCCTACTGATTTTCTTGTTCTTGGTTTACCACAAGATGACTTTTTTCTGATTACCTTTGGTAGACCTTTCTTGAACGCCGTTAATGCTAAAATAGATTGTGAGAAAAAAAACTGTCGGTGTTAGAGTTTGGTGATGAATCTCATGAGTTTAATTTTTCTAAGTTTAGTAGAAAGCATCATAATAAAGATTTGCCTAGTAAGGATGAAATTATTGGTCTTGCTTCTGTTGTTGTACCTCCTATTGATCCCTTGGAACAATATTTGCTAGACCATGAAAATGATTTGCATATGCATGAAAGAAATGAAATAGATAGAATCTTATTCGAACAACAACCTCTGCTTAAAGACAATATGCCTATTGAAACTCTAGGAAGTCCTCCTACACCTAAAGGTGATCCTGTGTTTGAATTAAAACAATTGCCAGACACTTTGAAATATGCTTATCTTGATGAGAAAAAGATATATCCGGTTATTATTAGTGCTAACCTTTTAGAACATGAAGAAGAAAGATTATTGAAAGTTCTAAGGAAGCACCGAGATGCTATTGGGTATACTCTTGATGACCTTAAGGGCATTAGTCCCACTCTATGCCAGCACAAGATTAATATGGAACCTGATGCTAAACCCATTGTTGATCACTAGCGTTGGTTAAATCCGAAGATGAAGAAGTGGTAAGAACAGAAATATTGAAACTTCTAGAAGCCGGTATAATCTATCCTATAGCTGATAGTAGACGGGTAAGTCATGTTCATTGTGTCCCTAAGAAGGGAGGTATTACTGTAGTTGGTAATGATAAGAATGAACTTATTCCACAAAGAATTGTCACAGGCTATAGAATGGTAATTGATTTTAGAAAATTAAACAAAGCAACTAGAAAAGATCATTACCCTGCCTTTTATTGATCAAATGCTAGAAAGATTATCTAAGCACACACATTTTGCTTCCTTGATGGATATTCTGGTTTTTTCATAAAAATCTGTTTCTCAACGTGATCAAGAAAAGACCACTTTTACTTGTCCTTTTGGAACTTATGCTTATAGACGTATGCCTTTTGGTTTATGCAATGCACCTGCTACCTTTCAGAGATGTATGACTGCTATATTCTCTGACTTTTGTGAAAAGATTGTTGAGGTTTTCATGGATGACTTTTATGTTTATGGGAAGTCTTTTGATGATTGTTTAAGCAATCTTGATCGAGTTTTGCAGAGATGTGAGCAAACAAATCTTGTCTTGAATTGGGAGAAGTGCCAATATATGGTTAACGAAGGTATTTTTTTGGGCCATGAAATTTCTGAAAGAGGTATTGAGGTGGACAAAGCCAAGGTTGATTCAATTGAGAACATGCCATATCCTAAAGATGTCAAAGGTATTCGTAGTTTCCTTGGTCATGCTGATTTCTATAGGAGATTTATCAAAGACTTCTCTAAAATTTCTAGGCCTCTTACAAATCTTTTGCAAAAGGATATTCCTTTTTTTTATGATGATTGTTTGGAAGCCTTCAAAACACTCAAGAAAGCCTTAATTTCTGCACCTGTTGTTCAACTAGCTGATTGGAACTTGCCTTTCGAGATTATGTGTGATGCTAGTGATTGTGCTATTGGTGTTGTTCTAGGACAAAGAGTTGATAAGAAACCAAATGTTATCCACTATGCTAGTAAAACTTTAGACAGTGCTCAACGAATTTTGCTACTACTGAAAAAGAATTCTTAGCAGTGGTGTTTGCTTGTGATAAATTTAGATCCTATATCATTGATTCCAAAGTGACTGTTCACACCGATCATGCTGCTATAAAATATCTTATGGAAAAGAAAGATGCTAAAACTAGAATCATTAGCAGGGTTCTTCTACTACAAGAATTTGATTTGCATATCACTGATAGAAAAGGAGCGGAGAACCCTGTGGCTGATAACCTGTCTAGGCTTGAAAATATTCTTGATAACCCACAACCTGTTAATGATAGCTTTCCTAATGAACAATTAGCTATAATAAATGTTTCTAATAGTACAACTTGGTATGCTGAATATGCTAATTATATTGTTGCTAAATATATACCACCTAGCTTCACTTACCAACAAAAGAAATAAATCTTCTATGATTTAAGACATTACTTTTGGGATGACCCACATCTTTACAAAGAAGGAGTAGATGGTATTATTAGACGTTGTGTACCTGAGCATGAACGGGAACAAATCCTACGGAAATGTCACTACGAAGCTTATGGAGGACATCATGCGGGAGACAGAACTGCTCATAAGGCATTGCAATCTGGTTTTTATTGGCCTACTCTCTTCAAGGATGCTCGTAAGTCCGTCTTATCTTGTGATGAATGCCAAAGAATAGGTAATATCAGTAAGCATCAAGAAATGCCTATGAATTATTCACCGATTGTTGAACCATTTGATGTTTGGGGATTTGATTTCATGGGACATTTTCCTTCCTCTAATGGGTATACTCATATTTTGGTCGCTGCTGATTATGTTACTAAGTAGGTAGAAGCTATTCCAACCAGTAGTGTTGATCACAACACCTCTATTGAAATGCTTAAGGAAGTTATTTTCCCAAGGTTTGGAGTCCCTAGATATTTAATGACTGATGTTGGTTCACACTTTTTTCATGGTGCTTTCCGTAAAATGCTTGTCAAGTATGATATTAACCATAGAATTGCATCACCCTATCATCCTCAGTCTAGCGGTCAAGTTGAACTTAGTAATAGAGAAATAAAATTAATTTTACAAAAGACTGTCAATAGGTCCCGAAAAAATTGGTCTAAGAAATTATATGATGCACTTTGGGCTTATAGAATAGCATATAAAAATCCTATGGGTATGCCTCCTTATAAAATGGTTTATGGAAAAGCTTGTCATTTCCCTCTTGAGTTAGAACATAAAGCATATTGGGAAATTAAAGAACTCAACTATGATTTCAAACTTGCTGGTGAAAAGAGATTGTTTGATATTAGCTCATTAAATGAATGGAGAACCCAAGCTTATGAAAATGCAAAGTTACTCAAAGAAAAAGTTAAAAGATGGCATGATAAAAGAATCCAAAAGCGTGAGTTCAAGGTTGGATAATATGTTCTTTTGTACAACTCTCGTTTCAGATTCTTTGCAGGAAAACTCCTCTCCAAATGGGAAGGACCCTATGTTATCGAGGAGGTTTATCGATGTGGAGTTATCATGATAAATAATGCCGAAGGCACTAACCCGAAGGTTGTTAATGGGCAATGAATAAAATATTATATCTTAGGTAAGCCCATTAATGTTGAAAGCAATATTATCCAAACTATGACACCGGAAGAACACATAAAAGTAACCTTCTGGAACACTCCAAAATCATGAAAAAGAGGAGGTACGTGATATGGTAATTAAACGACTCTGAAAATCCACAAAAATATTTTTTGGCAGTTCTGGAATATTTAGAAAATTAGGAAAAATAAGAAACTACCAGGAAGGTGACCTTGGTGGGCACAAGACACCAGGGCGCGCAAGCCAGGCACGCTCAGGTGGGTTGTGCCCACCTCGGGTACCTTCCGGACTTCGTTTTTCTCCCGTTTGCTTGTTTCCCAAGATAAAAAATCTTTATATACTCCCCGAACCTATTGACCTCCGTATTGCGGAGAAATATCCAGTTTTCTTTTCTTGTTGTTTTTTGACAGATCTAATCCACCATGGACGCTTCAAGCTCCTCCAAGGACAAGTTCTTCGAGAACGTCATCAGCCCATATCTGCGGGAGGTGATGCAGCACCCTCAAGCTATCTAGATGCTTGATGGGGTGCTCAACATCCACGATGTGCAAGGCCCCAAGGGGACTGGATCCGTGGAGGCTAGGCTTGAAGATATGGAGCAGGAAGTCTTCCGGTGCAAGGGGATGGTGGAACATGGACTTAATGCCAATCACCTCATGATTGCGGTCTACACCCGTGATCTCAAGGTGGATGGCAAGTCCATGAAGGACATCGTCTTCGCCTTCAACGAGCAAATCAACTTCCACCAGAGCCGGATCTGCGACCTTCAAAACCAAGTCTTTGAATATGAGGCAAGGTTTAAAGGTATGAGCTTGGCTGCCAATTGCAGGACCCGAGAGACTCACTCTTCCTCTTATGATGGTGAGCCTCTGCCGTGGAAACCCAAGGACAGGATTGCCACTACTTCACACCACCACCTCCTTCTTCATCACCAAAAGAAAATTGAGTATCTGGTATTCGCACTCCCCTTGGCTTTCATCAAGCTTGGGGGAGGTGCCCCGTTATCGTATCACCTCCACTATCTTTTGCCTTTACTTTTCTCAATTCGATCCATAGTTATATTTTTCTTTAGATGAATAAAAGTTTAGTTCAATCCTTTCTTTTTGAGAGTTTGCTTAGTGGTCTATCTTTGTAATCATGTGCGAGATATATAATAAAGTTTATTTTGAGTTTTGCTTCTTTTACTTTCATGTTTCAATAAAATAAAGGAAATAAATGAAAAAGATCATATGCTAATCTTATGGTAAGTAATGACATCACATAAGGAAAAGTATAAGTAGAAAAAAATATTGTAGATTGACAAACATAGCATTGGTCAATGGTGCAACTCATGAAAGAATTAATAAGAGAAGAGAAGATTCACATGCAAATACACTATCCTGGAAATCTTTTGTGATTGCGAGCACCCATCAAAATATTATATGTCAAAATTGTTAACGTTAGACAAGGAAGACAACGTAATGATTTATGTTTGTTCATATTCACATAGAAGCTATATTATCATAGATCCTTCAACATGTGGTGTTTTCCCTCTATCTTTGCTAGCCAAAAATTCCGCACCAAGTAGAGATATTACTTGTGAATCAAAAAACCCTTAAACCCAAATCTTGTTTTGAGAGTCCACCATACCTACCTATGGATTGAGTAAGATCCTTCAAGTAAGTTGTCATCGGTGCAATAAGGCAATAAAAATTGCTTCTAAAAGTGTTAGGTCATTTAGTGTAAGAGAAAATCGAGTGTTGTACGAACTTGTGATGGCGAAGAATAAAAGCGACAGACTGCATAATAAAGGTTGCCATCATAAGGGGCAATATAACATGATGTTCTCTTGCACTAAGGGGTTGATCATACAAACAGAAAGCGCATGGCAACCTCTACTCCCCTCTGCGAAGGGCCTATCTTTTACTTTTATGTATTTACTTTCATGCAAGTGTCAAAGTTCTTCTCTCTATTCCTTTTTATTTTCTCTTTTGGAAAGCATCATGTGGTGAGGAAAGATCTAGGCACATATATCCAGTTGCATATGGGTAGTATGAGTTATTATTGTTGACATCACCTTTGAGGTAAATACGTTGGGAGGCAAAACTATAAGCCCCTATCTTTCTATGTGTCTGGTTGAAACATTTTGCTCGTGTGTACACGGTGAGTGTTAGAAATCATAGAAGACTATATGATGGTTGAGTATGTGGACTTGCCAAAAAGGCTCTGATACGCGACCCTTCCTGAAAAGATGATGAATTGTAGTTGCAAAGTTGAATGAGAACATAATTTGTTGGTTTCCAATAGAGTTTATACATTATACTTCGATGTTGTGATGAACTGTTACTTGTTCATGAGAAGTCTATGATAAAAGTTCGATGATAAAAGTTCTATATTAAAGTTTGTTGCTGTCGTAATAAGTTACATGATGATTCCATGTCCGTATTTTTTTTATCGACACCTCTCTCTCTAAGCATGTGGACATGTTTTTCGATTTCGGTTTGCGCTTGGGGACAAGCGAGGTCTAAGCTTGGGGAAGTTGATACGTCCATTTTGCATCATGTTTACCTGCTGTTATTTATGTTGTTTTATTGCATAATAATGCTTTTTGGAGTAATTCTAGTGCCTTTTCTCTCATAATATGCAAGGTTCACACAAAGGGGGAAATTCCGGCAGCTGGAAATCTGGACCTGAAAAAGCTACGTCAGGCTACCTATTCTGCACAACTCCAAATGAGTTGAAACTTCACGAGGATTTTTTGTGGAACAAATGAGAATTATTGGAGCAAATAAGTATCAGAGGGGCCCCACTAGGTGGGCACAACCCACCTGGGCGCCCAGGAGCCCTGCACGCCTACGGTGGGTTGTGCTCCCTCGCCCACCTCCGTGCCCTCTTCCGTATATAAGTCATTTTGACCTTGAAAAAATAAGGAGAGGACTTTCAGGATGAAGCGCCGCCGTCTTGAGGCGGAACCTAGGCAGGAGCACTTTTGCCCTCTGGTGAAGGGATTCCGTCGTGGGAACTTCCCTCCCGGAGAGGGAAATCATCGTCATCACCATCACAAACAACTCTCCCATCTTGTGGAGGGCAATCTCCATCAACATATTCAACATCACCATCTCCTCTCAAACCCTAGTTCATCTCTTGTGTTCAATCTTTGTACCGGAACTATAGATTGGTGCTTGTGGGTGACCAGTAGTGTTGATTATATCTTGTAGGGTATTACTATATGGTTTATTTGGTGGAAGATTATATGTTCAGATCAATTATGCTATTTAATACCCCTCTGATCTTGAGCATGATTACCATTTGTGAGTAGTTACTTTTGTTCTTGAGGTCACGGGAGAAATCATGTTGCAAGTAATCATGAGAACTTGATATGTGTTCGATATTTTGATGATGTGTATGTTGTGATTCCCTTAGTGGTGTCATGTGAACATCGACTACATGACACTTCACCATATTTCGGCCTAAGGGAATGCATTGTGTAGTTATTAGATGATGGGTTGCGAGCGTGACAGAAGCTTAAACCCTAGTTTGTGCACTATTCCGTAAGGGACCGATTCGATCCAAAAGTTTAATGCTATGGTTAGAATTTATTCTTAATACTTTTCTCGTAGTTACGGATGCTTGCGAGGGGGTTAATCATAAGTAGGAGGTTTGTTCAAGTAAGAACAACACCTAAGCACCGGTCCACCCACATACCAAATTATCAAAGTAGCGAACACGAATCGAATCAACATGATGAAAGTGACTAGATGAAATTCCCGTGTACCCTCGAGAACACTTTGCTTATTGTAAGATACCGTTTTGTCCTGTCCTTAGCCTCAAAAGGATTGGGCTACCTTGCTGCACTTTTTTTACTACTACCGTTATTTGCTCATTACAAATTATCTTGCTATCAAACTACTCTATTACTTACAATTTCAGCACTTGCAGACATTACCTTGCTGAAAACCACTTGTCATTTCCTTCTGCTCCTCATTGGGTTCGACACTCTTACTTATCCAAAAGGCTACAATTGATCCCATATAATTTTGGGTCATCACTTTACGATACGCAACCATAGCATAGAGTCACAAAATAAAATTAGACACTTGGCCACAGCTTCATCACCTTCAAACAATGCACCAGTGTGATGGCCGTGTTTTTTAGTTGTGAGCAATGAATTATTCTGATATAGTCCTGGTGATGTAACACATAGCTCCCTCAATATCTCGAAGAGTCTTCTCGAGAGCAAAAATTTTCTCTTCATTGCCTTTGTGGACGACGTCATGTTTTTTGCCTAAGATTTTAAGTGCAGTCTTGATAGACTGAATTTGTTGATGAAACACTGCCACGAAAATATTTAGACCCTCAATTTCATCCAGAATGTGTGGCAGAGTGTTATTGAGAGCTTCACATATTTCCTGCATGTATGCAAGTGCATTATATACATATTTTAGTTCACAAGACATACGTTCATATACAACAATGCCACACAACTAGTAAGTAACTGCAAAATAAAATGTAACATAATTGTAGATTTGGGTCCTCTACAGATGATGCAATCTCAGTAGAGACAACTCCAGTATCTTATCTGGCGACACTGTCTGTATCTTCAGCTTTCTCATCTGAAGAGATACCCCCTTTTTCCTGCGAAACAACATTCATCCCACATGCGGATACCCATGTTTTGGAATGGACAAGCTCTAAATTAGCAAGTTCTAGGCCTTTTTTAATTTCCCGCAACCTTTGCGAATTCATAGCTGCATTCTCCTTGATAGTTCCATTTCTAAGCTTCCCGTACTCTGTCAATTTTCCTGAATACGAATAGTAAGATGACAGGATCAACAAATATACAACCTTGAGCCTAAAATACAATAACAAATAGGTACATTTCCTTTATTAATGTAAATAGATGTTCTTGTTAATCAAGAATCAAGTATAACCATAATTTCAAATGACTATGAAAATTGAAGTAAATTAGTGCATCTCTGGCCAATCTGTTTGAATGTAGGGCCCTTATATGAACCCTTATCACTAATATAGATAAATATTTCAACATTCATAGCTTAGTTTAATTCAAACTACGTTTCCAACATGGATATAGATAACATAATTTAGTTCAAACTGCGTTGTAGATTATGAAATTAAACTAGTCCGATGAAAGGTCGATCACTTCAGCCTCGGATCCCCATCTCCCAGACAGCCTAGCCTCGTCAGCATTGTGAACCCTCTTCTAGCACAGCTCGAGTACCCAGCGCTCCTCGCCGATGATCTCCAAATGCATCTGCGTGTTGTCGTCCATGTACTCTTCGTCTGCGTGTGTAACCTCGAGTTGCTCGAATGCCTCCCGGTTTTGCCATACCATGTGTCTGGATAACACTCGTGGTCGATTTACATGGGCATCGGCACATTGAGTGTGCCGACTAGGAAGCTGAGCTTTGCTTTGCAGCCATACAGTGCCACCGGCTTGATGTCGTACGCCTTCGCCGTGAGCTCCGTCGATTGGTGGGAGCCTAGCCAGTACTGGACGCCTGTACTAGTGTATCTGATTTCTGACATCCACGCCCCCACGCCCGCTGTCACACACCATGGTACTTATTTTACGGCGGCGGCGGCATTGGCAGGTCGGCGTCGAAGGAGCAAGATGGGGGGTCATCGCCGCATCGGCACTGGCTCGACTGTGTGTCGCGCCATGGATCTCTCATATGAATCGAGGATGACTTCCCATGAGGGTTGGATCCCGCCATTTGGAGCGTCCCCGACCGATTGGAAGCTTCGTCGGAATTGGAAGGTCCTAGGAGGGGATGGATTTGGGGATCGGCAGATATGATGTGGTGGGGGAACGGGAGGGGCGGCGCAGAGATGGGTGTGTCTGGCTTCCTCGTGAGCAGTTAAAAAGAAAAGTCCTCCATAGCCTCTGATGGAGGGGAAAGCCGGGTTTAGGTCTATAATGCAATTAGAATAACAACATGCGTTCAGATCTATAACACACGTAGAAAACAACCTGATAAAAACCCACCATGAACAAGAAATTCATGAATACATGAGGATAAAACTAACAACATGAGCGAATCATAGCAATCTAGATGGCCTTGGGTATTGAAGGAGGAGGAAATATTTGTTACCTTTACAAAAAACCTAGGGGTTCTTCATAACACTTATGGGAGATGGCAAGGCGGTGGTCTCCTTTTGTCATGTTGTACGCCAATGCCTGGGAGGGAAACCTACTGCCTGGAGGGATCTTGATCTGAAGGAGATGATAGAGACAATCGGAAGGTGTGAAGTTATGAGTAGGGCTTGTTGTGAACAAGTAACGAGATATTTAGAGGGCGGGATGGGGAAAATTTGGTGGGACAATTAAAAAATACGATGAAAGGGAAAAATTGGGGGTGGGGGAAACGAAATAACTGAGGGAACCTAAAATTTTGAAAAAGAATGAATCCAACACAAACATTGGTCTAATAATGTAGAATCTGTCGACTAGGCTTGTTGTGGCCGTATCAATGAGGTTAAAATGTCTCGCAACGCACGTTACTGTTTTGGTTGATGTGTGCTTTCAAAATGTGTAACAAACGATTAAAATGGATAGGTTTTATGATGGACAACCATTTTCATTGTGAACGTGCTCATTTCTTACTAGTGTGTTGGTCATGTCAAGTTTATAAACCTCAAATTTCAAGTTGCCAAGTCCTAATATTTATGCAACAACTAACATGTCTGCCATCCGAACTTTGTGTGTGCATCACACAGGTTGGTCTAGAAAAGTGGAACTTGTTGTTGGGTCTTATTGTGACCGTATTAGTGAGGTAAAAAGGTCTCATTACGAGTCTCTATTGTTTGGTTGATGTGTGCTTTCGAAAAGTTTGATCGCCCATGTTGTGTGTGTTACACACAATTAAAATGTTTACGCTGCATGAACCTTTTTCATTGTGGATGTGACATGTACATACAATGATGGACACGGATCATGTCTTGCAGCATTGCTCATACCAAAATTATAAGCCTCACATTCGAACTTGCCATGCCCGATCTTAATCAATGCTCACGAAAATAACACCTAATATCTACAATCATTATGAAACACCTACCGAGAGACTACCATCTAGTGTGCACTTGTTCTCCATGATGTAGACAACACACTATAGATGATTTTCATCTATTCTTTTGAAAAGGTTGATCAACCACGTTGTCCATGTCACATGAACAGTAAGGGACATGGATCATGTCTTACAACATTGGTGATCAGTTGTTTATGGACCTCACATTTGAACTTCCGAAGTCACAATCTCGTCTAATGCTCACCCTACTAACACAAATTATGAAACACCTTGTAAGATTACCATCCCAACCTAGTCATGTGTTGTGTCACATTTTACTGTTCCTTATAGGTAGTATTTACCTACATATGATCCAGAATGAAGGTCAGATCACAAAAATGCAATGCACTCTCTTTCTTTCCGATTTGTGTTGTGAGGCTTCAAATGATCCCAATTTTCAATAGTATATGCATGACACAGGTGTGCACTTGAGAGACATCTTCTTCTTGTTACATTATGTCTTTTTGTCAGACGACGGACGTGAGCAACAATGGCGTAAAGTGCACTGTTCTTCACTCTCTCTTTGTCCAATGTGTAGTGTCTTGTTTAAGCTATTCCTTTGTCTCCATGGAGACCTCCTTAGCTGTCCCATCACTCACTTCTGCCTTTTATCAGCATTGGCTGGCCGTAGCACACCAAGCATCACCGCGTTGCTACCGAAAAAGACCATCGGCACTTTTGAGTTGCCTTTTCATGACGGGACAGTAGGATCGAAAGTATGTATAGAGGAGGGTGAATAGTTAAATAAATAAAAACTTATATTTTTTCCAATTTTAGTTGTAGGAAAGTTTTAACAATTATACTAAGTCAAGTAGCACCCTACACATGCAAGTCTAAGAGTTGAGCAACAGAAAGTAAAGATTTTGCATATGAACGTAAAGGAGGGATCAGAGAAATCAAACACAATGAAGACATGATGATTTTTGATGTGGTTCTGATAGGTGGTGCTATCATACGTCCATGTTGATGGAGACTTCAACCCACAGAGGGTAACGGCTGTGACTCCACCCACGAAGGGTCCACGAAGAAGCAACCTTGTATATTCCACCATGGCTTATGCCCACGAAGGACTAGCCTCACTCGGGGTAGATCTTCACAAGGTAGGCAATCTCCTTTCCCTTACAAATTCCTTGGTTCAACTCCACATGATATCAAAGTCTCCCAAGTGACACCTAACCAATCTAGGAGAGACCACTCTATAAAAGATAATATATGTTGTTGTTGATGATGAACTCCTTGCTCTTGTACTTCAAAAGATAGTCTCCTCAACACTCAATCACTCTCTCACAGATTTGGCTTAGGTAGGAGAAGGATTTAAGTGGAAAGAAACTTGGGGAGGCTAGAAATCAAGGTTCAAAATGGTTGGATTGGAATGCATTGATCTCAACAAAAGTGTAGGTGGTTCTCTCTTAGAAAATGAATGGTGGAAGTGTAGATTCATTCTGATGGCTCTCTTTTAGAGTAAGTGGGGGTGGAGGGGTATATATAGCCAGCACCAAAAATCCAACCATTACAAACTTTATACACAACTTGGTGACACCGAAATGAAATCTCAGCAAAACTGAATAGTCCAAAAGATTTAAACGTTAGGCTTTTCGGTGAGAATAAACAAATCAACTTGGACGGACCAATTTATGATGACCTAAGCAAAACCTAGTGTTGGTAGTTATGATCAATTCAACTCGGTAATTCTGAAATGGAATCGATGGGTTACAGGAACTTGGTCACTACACTTTGGTGGGACTGAATTTCATCTCGGTTCTACCGAGTTTATAGGTTTTTGTTGCGGCTCTATCTAGGTTGAACTCGGTGGGCCTGGGAGAGGTTTATCCGTGGGACCGAGTTTGACATTTAGGGTTTTGACACAATGGAATGTGGGGAAGTGGCTAAGGTTTTCGGAGCAATATCTTCAAGCACTTTGAGCAACTATGTCATGATCAAAACCTCATCCCCTTTTAATAGTATTGTCTTTCCTATGGAATCAATGTGATCTTGATCACTTCACCAAAAATGAAGAGTCTTGGAGCTTTTGCCAATGTGCTTCCATAGCATTTTGAGGGGTCCACATCCACATGTCCTTGCCATGCCAACATTGAACTTTCCTGAAATCTATCTTTGAGTAAGCATTAGCTCAACGAAATATATGTTGTTATTAATTACCAAAACCATGCGGGGATTAGTTACACTTTTAGGGACGCTCTAGCGAGCTGCACCCTATGTGCTTCACCCAAGTAAAGCTCGTTGACTACCTATCTATATTTGTGATGTTCTGCCTGCCATGAGCTCAACTAGCCGTGGCTGCGCTCCGGAGCACGGTTGTCACCGTACACATGCACCGCATCGGGGTCTCAAATTAGATTATTCCAAACGATCTAGAAGGTTATTAGTCAATGCCCATGATGTTGCTATATAATCCTGAAACGCCCCATGACAACTGCATCTCTTAGCCATTACCTTTCACTTCCCCATTCGCCACCGAGACCACCACATCGACCATGCCTCGTCGTCCAAGACATCCTACAGGACCATTTCATGGCGAGACTGAGGAAGACTGATACGTCTCCAACGTATCTATAATTTTTGATTGTTCCATGCTGTTATATTATCATCCTTGGATGTTTTACAATCATTTTATAGTCATTTTAAATCATTTTTTGGTACTAACCTATTGGCATAGTGCCTAGTGCCAGCTGTTGTTTTCTGCTTGTTTTTTACATCACAGGAAATCAATACCAAACGGAGTCCAAATGCAGCGAAACTTTTTGTGGGTTTTTTCTGGACTAGAAGACACCGTATGGGCCAAGAAAGTATGTGAGGTGTGCTCCGAGGGGAGAACAACCCACCAGGGCATGTCTGGAGGCCGAGGCGCACCTAGGTGGGTTGTGCCCACCTCGGTGGCCTCCTGCACTGCCTCTTTGCTCTATAAATACCCCAATACTCCAGAAACCCTAGGGGATTCGAGGAAAATCAATTCCAGCTGCCGCAAGTTCCAAAAACACCAGCTCCAATCTAGATACCATCACGGAGCAGTTCATCATGTCCATTGGTGCATCTCTGATGATGCGTGAGTAGTTCTTTGTAGACCTACGGGTCCGTAGTTAGCAGCTAGATGGCTTCCTCTCTCTCTCTCTCTCTCTCTTGATTCTCAATACAATGGTCTCTTTGAGATCCATATGATGTAAGTCTTTTTGCGGTGTGCTTGTTGGGATCCAATGAACTTTGAGTTTATGATCAGATCAATCTTTTTATCAATGAAAGTTATTTAAGTCTTCTTTGATCTCTGATATGCATGATTGATTATAGCCTCATATTTCTTCTCCGATATTTGGGTTTTGTTTTGCCAACTTCATCTATTTATATTGCAATGGGAAGAGGTGCTTTGTGATGGGTTCGATCTTACGGTGCTTGATCCCAGTGATGGAAGGGGAAAGGACACATATGTATCATTGCTATTAAGGATAACAAGATGGGGTCTATTTCTACATAAATAGATCCTGTCTACATCATGTCATCGTTCTTATTGCATTACTCTGTTTTTTCCATGAACTTAATACACTAGATGCATGCTGGATAGCTGTCGATGTGTGGAGTAATAGTAGTAGATGCAGGCAGGAGTCGGTCTACTAATCTTGGACGTGATGCCTATATAATGATCATTGCCTAGATATCGTCATGATTATTTGAAGTTCTATCAATTGCCCAACAGTAATTGTTTTCCCACCTTTTGCTATTTTTCTTGTGAGAAGCTACTAGTGAAACCTACGACCCCGGGTCTCTTCTTTAATATATTTGCCTCCGCGGTCTATTTTCCTTTGCTTTTATTTTCAGTTCTATTAAACCAAAAATACAAAAATACCTTGCTGCACTTTATTTTATTTGTGATCCATTTATCCAATCTATTACCACTTTACCCCATCTCTGTGCCAATTTCCGGCGCCGTTGACCGAAAGGGATTGACAACCCCTTTAACACGTCAGGTTGCGAGTATATGTAATCTATGTTCAGGGGCTGTTTACATTGTGTTGCGTGTTTCTCCTACTGGTTCGATAACCTTGGTCTCATCACTGAGGGAAATACCTACCGTTGCTGCGCTGCATTATCCCTTCCCCTTTGGGGAAATACCAACATAGTTCTAGCAGACATCAAAAGTACTTTCTGGCGCCGTTGCCGGGGAGGATCATCAACCAGGTTCCTAATCACAAATCTCATCTCCTTGCAATTTACATTATTTGCCATTTGCCTCTCATTTTCCTCTCCCCCACTTCACAAAAATTTGTCGTTTTATTTACCCTCTTTTTCGTTCACTGTTTTCTTGTCAGATCTATTCGCGTTCTTGCTTTCTCGTGACAATGGCTGGTTTGACCGCTCCTCCTTTGTTACCAGATTTTGAAGTTTTATACTTCAAACAAAGACAAGGAGAAAATTTGAAAGATGCTTGGTATAGTCTTATGGAGTCCTATTGTGTTTGCAATTTAAAGGGAGATGCAAAAATTTTGCTTAGAAATTTTTACGTAGGATTTTCTTTGTATCATAGACAACTTTTGGATTTTGCCACGAAAGTGAATTTTATTGAGCTTGATGCTAATGTTGCCTATGAAATCTTAGAAGGAATTTTGGGGGTTCCACCACAAAATAAAGGGTTTTCTTTCACCCCCAGAGGGAGTTCAAATTTTGAAAAAACTCAGTGATTTGCATAAACATATGGTTGAATTGCAAAAATATAATGAACCTCTCAAACATCTCAATGGTAGTATCAATCGTATGAACACTTTGATTACCCTTTCCAATAAACGGTTGGATATTTTAGATCTCAAGATGGTTTCTTTCTCGAAAAATTTAGGGAAGCGCAAAGAGCCTCCCGGATTTGAAAAGACCCTTACTAACGTGGCAAATATTATAGAAGACAACACTTAAATCCTTCGCGTTATGCCTAGCTAGGGGCGTAAAACGATAGCGCTCGTTGGGAGGCAACCCAACTTGTATATTTTTGCTTTTTGGTTTTCTTTCTGTTTTCAATAAAATACACAATTATGCCTTTGATTAGATGTGTTTTGTGGTTTAAATTAGTGTTTGTGCCGGCCTTTGGGATGATTTGGGTGAAAGTTGATTTGATCTTGCTGAAAAATAGAAACTTTTGTGCTCACAAAATTATTTTTCATTTTTATCGGAAGAGTGATTTTGAGTTGATTCTTTTTTCATAATATTAACAAACAAATTTTTCACGTTGTCCTAATTTTTCAGAATTTTTCGAGTTACAGAAGTATTTGAAGTAGTCAGATTGCTACAGACTGTTCTATTTTTGACAAATTCTGTTTTCTTTGTGTTATGTGCTTGTTTTGATGATTCTATGGTTTTATTTGATGAGTTTTTGCCATAGAAAAGTTGGATACAGTAGATAAAATGCAAAAATAAAATATGAATGGTTTGCAATAGTACTTATAGTTGTGGTTTGCTTTCTTATACTAACGGATCTCATGAAGGTTTTGTTGAGTTTTGTGTGATTGAAGTTTTCAAGTTTTGGGTGAGATTACGATGGATGAAGGAATAAGGATTAGCAAAAGGCTAAGCTTGGGGATGCCCGAGGCACCCCAAGATAATATTCAAGAAGTGGCAAGCAACTATGCTTGAGGATGCCCCCTGAGTGGCATCCCCGCTTTCTTCTAACAACCATCGGTATTTTACTTGGAGCTTTATTTTTATTCGTCACATATTATGAGTTTTGCTTGGAGCGTCTTGTGTGATATGACTCTTTTCTTATTTTGCTTTGTGTTTTAAGTCTTGAATCCTTTCTGGACACACCCTTTTGAGAGAGCCAAAATTTATGCTATGCTTGCTCCTATGCTTCACTTAAATTTTTAGTGCCTTGGAATTGCTCTAGTGCTTCACTTATATCTTGTTGAGCACGGTGTGCTTTGTTATTTTTGAAGAAATGCTCTCACGCTTAACTTAGATTTATTTGGGAGTTAGTAAAAAAATTAAGAAATTCTCTCTGGCTTCACTTAGATTATTTTGAGAGAAAGAAATATTATGCTCATGTTCTTCACTTATATTTGTTTAAGCTTACTAAAAGCAACATATGAAAATAGTCCCAAAGTGATAGATATCCAAGGATGATATAATAAAAACTTTCATGAAGATCATTGGACAAAATAAACTTGGTTCTTAGTAATGGTTTTGAGGTATGATGATGTGATATGTGAGTCATGTTGATGAGTAATTATGCTTTAGTAAGAATATTGGTGTTAAGGTTTGTGATTCCCTATGCAAGCACAAAAGCCAATAGGTATGCAATGACATTACATCCTACTTATGGTGCATTATTCGGTGTTACTTATGCTTAATGCTCGGGTATGAGTTTTTTTGTTTCTTGGTTGGGCGCTTCTCAATATTTTTGCTAGCCTTCATTTTTGCACTAAGTATGATCACTACTTGTGCATCCAAAACCCTTTAAACCAATTTTGCCATCTGAGTCCACTATACCTACCTATATGCGGTATTTCCGTGCTGTTCTGGGCAAATTTGTATGTGCCATCTCTAGTTTTCAAAATAGGTTTCTCTTTTGTGTGCTTGTACCGCTTGCTAGGCGGTGAGGGGTGGCCAATGTTTTCCATGCTAGATGTGTTATTCTCACGATGAGTGTTTATTCACATGTCATTGCACAAGAGTACGACAAAGGTATTAGGGATGCCCAGTCCCGAAATGAAAAATGAATTTAGTTTATGTTATCAAATAATAAATTCCTTGGAAAGTGTTGGTATGGAGGGCACCAGTGGATACGGTTAGCCATGGAAAGTGAAAGTATGGTAGAAAAAGGAATAAACTTTATTTTCTGTTTGGGAACCGCCTATGATGTATCTAGCATGGAAAGTATTGGGAACTCTAAGTTGTTTTCGTTGGTGGGAAAAGTATGCCTCCCAAAATGTTTTTATCTCTCAATTTTCTCTTTGAGATCTAGCACCTCGACAAATCCCTACTTCCCTCTGCGAAGGGCCTTTAGTTTACTTTATGCATTTTTTATTTTGAATTTGAGTCTTCATCTTCTCTTATAAAGCACCAACTAAGGGGCACTATGATCGTATTTTAGCATTGGGTGTAGCTAATATTCGAGTGTGTTTCATGAATGGATCAATGATTGAGCATGATGAGCTAGGGATAACTTACTTTAGTGTTGATATTTTGAAAGACATGGTTGCTTGTTGATATGCTTGAGTATTAAAATCTTCATGTCAAAACTAGACTATTGCTTTGAACCATATAAAATTCCAAATGTCCATGCTCCAAAGAACATGTTAGGCAGCATTCCACATCAAAAATTCTATTTTTATCATTTACATACTTGAGGACGAGCAGGAATTATGCTTGGGGATGTTGATACGTCTCCAAAGTATCTATATTTTTTAATTGTTACATGCTGTTATATTATCATTCTTGGATGTTTTACAATCATTTTATATTATATTTTGGTACTAACCTATTGACATAGTGCCCACTGCCAGTTGTTGTTTTCTTCTTGTTTTTTACATCGCAGAAAATTAGTACCAAATTGAGTCCAAACGCAGCAAAACTTTTTGTGGGTTTTTTCTAGACCAGAAGACAGCGCATGGGCCAAGAAAGTACCTGAGGGGTGCTCTGAGGGGAGAACAACCCACCTGGGTGCACTTGGAGGCCCAGGCGCGCCTAGGTGGGTTGTGCCCACCTGAGTGGCCTCCCGCACCGCCTCTTTGCTCTATATATACCCCAATATTCTAGAAACCCTAGGGGAGTCAACAAAAATCAATTCCAGCAGCCGCAAGTTCAAGAAACACCAAATCCAATCTAGACACCATCACGGAGGGGTTCATCATGTCCATTGGTGACTCTTCGATGATGCGTGAGTAGTTCTTTGTAGACCTATGGGTCCGTAGTTAGTAGCTAGATGGCTTCCTCTCTCTCTCTCTCTCTCTCTCTCTCTCTCTCTCTCTCTTGATTCTCAATACAATGGTCTCTTGGAGATCCATATGATGTAAGTCTTTTTGCGGTGCGTTTGTTGGGATCCGATGAACTTTGAGTTTATTATCAGATCTATGTTTTTATCCATGAAAGTTATTTGAGTCTAATTTGATCTCTTATATGCATGAGTGATTATAACCTCGTATTTCTTCTCCGATATTTGGGATTTGTTTGGCCAACTTGATCTATTTATCTTGCAATGGGAAGAGGCGCTTTGTGATGGGTTCGATCTTACGATGCTTGATCTCAGTGACAGAAGGGGAAACGACATGTATGTATCGTTGCTATTAAGGATAACAAGATGGGGTCTATTTCTACATAAATAGATCTTGTCTACATCAAGTCATCATTTTTATTGCATTACTCCGTTTTTCCATGAACTTAATACACTAGATGCATGCTGGATAGCGGTTGACATGTGCAGTAATAGTAGTAGATGCAGGCAGGAGTCGGTCTACTAATCTTGGACGTGATGCCTATATAATGATCATTGCCTGGATATCGTCATGATTATTTGAAGTTCTATCAATTGCCCAACAGTAATTGTTTTCCACCCGTTTGCTAGTTTTCTCGAGAGAAGCTACTAGTGAAACCTACGGCCCCCAGGTCTCTTCTTTAATATATTTGCCTTGGCGATATATTTTCCTTTGCTTTTATTTTCGGTTCTATTATATCAAAAATACAAAAATACCATGCTGCACTTCATTTTATTTGCGATCCATTTATCCAATGTATTACAACCTTACCGCATCTCTGTGCCAATTTCTAGCGCCGTTGCCCGAAAGGGATTATCAACTCCTTTAACACGTCGCGTTGCGAGTATTTGTTATTTTTGTGCAGGTGCTGTTTACATTGTGTTGCGTGGTTCTCCTACTGGTTCGATAACCTTGTTCTCATCACTGAGGGAAATACCTACCATTATTGTGTTGCATCATCCCTTCCTCTTTGGGGAAATACCGACGTAGTTCTAGCAGACGTGAAAGACCTCGCGGAGAGATTGTTCTGGGAGAGGGTGTGGTACTACTCCGAGTGGTTGGAGGAGGACGCGCGATGTAAAGTTGAATCTGCAGTAGACTACTACTGTTTGATTGCCGCCCTGGACTACTACCATCGCATGTACGAGGCAGCGAGAGATGAAGCTAGCGCAACACTCACGCCGGCCTTCAGGGATGTCGCCTATGCTTGCATCAACGGTGCACAAGCCTTCCTCGGCCATGCGATCAAGGAAGACGACTCTTTGTAAGCCTCACCCCGACTACGAGGTCACTTGCAGGAAGAGGATGACGCCATAGTACAGTTTCAAACTGGAAAATGCTTGTTCTATTTCCATTCAAGTCCGAACGTGTGTATCTATGCCTGTGTGAGTGTGTTATGCACTAGTGAGTCCAAAAAGTATGAAGTGCTCAATCATCTGCCTTATGCAATCTGCTTTAACAATTTGAATGCATATTATTACACAGACCATATATCATGGTGTCATGTTGTTATGTATCTTTGATGAATATGTCTTGTTATCTCACATATTGTTTTTGCTGAATAATCATCAACTAGTATGTCATATGTTGGTCTAAAAATTTTGAATATGGACATATCGATTCATGAAAAAAAATAGATGATCGGCGCATGTTTTGGTTCTTGGAAAAAGTACTGAAATGAATGTAAATAGTAGACGTGAAAAAAAGTTGTATGCGATGTGTAACCCAAAAAAGGAATAGATACTAAATTCCCGGGACATAATCATCTCCCGCAACCGCCTCCTCGGCACTCTCGTGCCCTTCCAAATTCTGGACGAATATAAAAATGGCGCCTGCCACGGCGATGGGCAGAGCAGTGACATTAATCTCGTACAATTCCTCACGCTCACCATCATCCTCCCTTCAAAACCCACGTTCCCGCCATGGTGTTGTCGATCACTGCCCAATGCGGCTCGCCATCCCGCTCGGAGGAGGATGCGTCCCAACGCCTAGCCTAGCAGGACGCGCCAGCGCACATAGTAGAGGTCAATGCCTCGCTTCCCCGAGCGCCCGCGCCGGCCGAGGAGCTACGGAAACTAATGGAGGTCGCACTGTGGTAGTCATTGCTGCCAACTATGCGCACCAAGAGAGAGGCAACCATGAAGGCCTCGGAGGAGGAGCGAGCCACGTGTCTGGCAGCCTAGAGGCCCATGTAGCCCCCAACAGAAAAATTGAAATGGAGCTTTGGTGGGATGCCAAATGGATGGCCCTGAATGCCAAAGGGTCAATGCGACTCATCTATGCATGGATGTACAAAGATCAGGTGTATGTTGTTAGTGAGGAAGAGTACTTATGGGCGTCAGACTATTTGACCAGTGGCTTTCCACTGGCGTGTCGGTGACGCGTGGATGAGCACCTTACCGAATGCGAGGCAGAGGAGAAAGAGCCCTTCGACCACTCTGGGAAGAGGCCGCGCACCAGGCAAATCGTTTAATAGTGAGAACAAGGAACTCATATGTTTAAAATTATATATTACCATCATCTTTGGAATGTGCTGCTTGTTTGGGTAATGAAGTATTTTAAAAATGTGCAATTCTTATTCCAAAATGTATGTAATTGTGAAGAAACACATTTCCAATATGTAGGCAATTGAGTGTACCAACGCCCACATCCTCATTTCTGTGGAAAGAAATCCCATGCAAAGAAATCAACAATAATATAATAAATTGGCAATAGCAATAAATCACTTGCAGGCAAACAATAATCTGAAATGCATCATATCTTTTTTTATTTTCCTACGAATTCCCTTACTTGCATTTCTTAATTCCAGAGAACATTAGTGTTTGTATATGTATATTACATGCGATATGTTTGTATGTATAAATATTTTCTAAGCCATCGAACGTTGCTGAACTGGGACAAGCTAAAGATCACAGGTGTTGAACAAGGAGGCTTTGGCTCCCCCACTACTCCCGGCAAGCTTGCTGCACGGGCCGTGGTGGATAGACCAGCCTCTGTACTGAACCAAGATGGTCTCCACAGCCTGTAACAGCACCCTAGACGAAGGCCAGGAGAGCCCTCTGTGCGCTCCACATGTTTGTCGCCCGATGCAAAAAAGCCAAACTCCCCCTTCACTGAGTACTATTAGTGAAATATGTAAGTTCCCATTTTAGACTATTTGCTTCTGGGCTACTGTTAGAGTGATTTTAGGCATTCTACCATAAGTCTGTAATTTTTTTCTGCATCTTCACCTGTCAGGGCGCTTGTTCTTTTATTACTGAATGCTTGGTTTCATTTATATGAATGGAACCGGGAACATGGTCCCTTTCCTTCTAAAAACAAATGCATGTACAAACTTTGCTACAAGTGTTTAGTAAACACACTAACTGCACTAGTTTTGTAAAGACGGTATAGATGCATACGCTCATGTATACACACATACACTCTGTAGTCGACGTTAACGTGTCCTTTCATTGAATGAACATCGCCGGAAAGACTGAATAGTTTTTTTGGCCCATCAAAGATGTAATAACGCCCGTCTACCAACCTGAAGAAGTGACTGCACTAATGGTTGTGCCTGTCACCACGGTGATGGTGAACGCTACACATGGGGCATGCATATGTGATGAGTTGCCTCCTCGTCTACACACCAAGTGTGCATGTTGCTCTGCGTAATGGAGCCAAATGATGTGTCTTCTGGACCTCATTTGGATCCATTATGCAGTGCAATAGGCGTGGTACCCGAAAAGAGCAATGAGCACCGACTTTATCGTGGCAACACGGCAAGATGGCTAAGGGATCCTCCTTCGAGACCGACACCAAGACTGGCCTCTCATGGATGCTAAGCATCAAGGCCACGGTGAGTTATTCAGATATGACAATGGAGTGGGTTGGGGGGATGAAAGAGAATGAGCTAACTGGTCATGGAGGCGGTCATCTATTTGGCCATGTCAATGTGGAGGGATGTGGAGGCTGTGAGGATAGAGAATGAGATGTTTGGTCATGGTGAGGGTCTTCTTGTAGTCGCTGGTGGCGGCCGCCTGGCGGGAAAAAGTGGCGGTAAAATTTGACGGGTGGTGGGGAAAAGTGGCGTCAATGGCCGATGGCAGTTGGCACGCGTCGGCCGCCATTAATCGACACGCTGCACCACTGAAATGTGGCGTCTGCCTTCGTCAGGCGACGAGACGAGTCGCGGACCGGTAGACTTTGCTAGATATCCTATAAGTACATAAGTACCAGCTTTTTGATAGATAACTTATGAATGCAGTACTGGCAATGCAGTATGTACTGCGTGCTCGACTTTCTGCATTTGAGCCACACGAAGCACACATTTTTATGCCCGTTTTAAAATAGATAGTGTAGGGGTTCGCCAAAATTTTCAGGAACACTATCAGAAAGGAGATTGACTACTTTCAGAAAAAATATAGACTTTCAACACTAGATTAGTCAGCATCAAAAGGAATCCGTTATTTTTCTTATTATATTTATTACCCTGCTTCATTTTCTATTACACTACGAATCGTCCTAGAAAATGGGCACGCCTAGTGACGCCCAAAAGTGTCTCCGAAAATCTGTCCAGAACGTTGCCAAAGTTGCCTTGGGCACTGCCCCGGGAGGAAAACACCTCGTGGCGGTGAACAGTCACAGAAAATGATTTTAGGCGACGTTTTCTATTTCGTCGCCAGGTTTTTTGTCACTGAATAGAGCAATTTTTATAGTGTGCGTGAAAAAAAAGAAAAAAAAACAAACCCAGAGCATCTAGAAGTTTTCCAAAATTGGCACAAGCAGAAGATTTCATGACCTGGCCAGCCCAATAAAGGAACCACCTGAGCGTTACGTAGAAATGACAAATCGAACTTCCTATTGAAGGCGCCGTGCGAGAGAGCTATATCTCGCTTTAAGCGAGACGATATCTTACTCTCGCTAAACGAATTTTGTTGTAGCCTAAGAATCGGGCCGGCCCATCGTGTGTACATCAAAGGAAAAAGAAACTAAAAAGGGGGGGCAATGTGGGATCGACCGCTTGTCTCCAAGGAGATCGCGAACTTAGCTAACCACTCCACCCGCTTCCGGGTATGGGTTAGAATTTGGATCGCGGCCAACTATAGGCCACCGAGCCGGTATTCTCTATTTTTTATTTCTTTTTTCTTTTCTTTTGTTTCATTTATTTTTTCTTCTCTGGTTTTTTCATTCTTTTATTTTTCCTTCTATACACTTTTGGTTTCATTTTTTGGCTTTTCTTTGTTTCTTTTTGTTTTTTATTCTACATACTTATATACATGATCAACATTTTTCAAATACTTGTTCAACATTATGTTTTCTTCTCTGATTTGTTTTTCATTCTACATTCTTATATAATTGGTCAACATTTTTCAAATACTTGTTCAACATTTTTATATACATGATCAACATTTTTTTTAAATACGTGTTCAATCTTTTTCAATTACTTATTCAATATTTTTATATACATGATCAACATTTTTCAAATACCTGCTCAACATTTTTCAAATAATTATTCAACATTTTTTAAATACTTGTTCAACATTTTTTGAAACTTTTTTCAAGAGTGTTTTTTGTCATTTATATATTCAAAATATTTTAAAGTATAAGCAAAAGAAAAACAAAAAACAAAAGAACACAGGAAAAAGAGGTTGTGGCCTCCCACGCTCGTGGGCCGGCCCAGCTTGCTCGCCCTTTCAGCGAGTCCGAGACGGACTCGCTGAAGGCGAGACATAAGATGCCAGACCCCGTGGAAGGCAACCAGCACGCGCTACAACATCTACAGGCCCGGCCCATGACGCATAGTACAACGCAGGGCAAAAAAAAACACAAATTTTGGCTCCCCTATCAGGATTCAGGAACCAAACTCACACCATGGCATTCTATCAGCGGCAGGCTAACCTCTACACTAACTAAGTGCTAGTAACTATTATCAACGCAAACCTTTAAAAAACATAGAAGACACAAACGCTATTTATTGCACATTACACTGTATCATTTTAATTTCTTAATTATTTGAAAATATTTTAGAAAACAATTTTTTTAAGTGTGAACCAAATCTGATGGTTCAAAGATTTCAAAAAAGTTGAGGAAACATGCAAAAAAAAAGTCCACGTATTCAAAAAAACAGTTCAAAAAATTGAAAAAGTTCATGTATTAAAAAAGTTAATTTTAAAAAATTCAAATATTTTGAAGAACTTTCACAAATTATAAAAGGATCATCTATTTTTAAAACAAGGTTTATTGATTTTTTAAAAAATTTCATCTATTCTAAAATTAAAGTGCGTCGATTTTGAAAATAAGTTTATCACTTTTATGAAAAAAAATTAAAAAAGTTCATCGAATTTAAAAAAATCATTTATTAAAAAAAGATCATCGATTCTAAAAAAAGTTCATTGATTCTGAAAAAAGTTCGCCAAAACTGATTTGTTTTACTGCTTTTGAAGAAGTTCATTGTATTTGCAAAGTTTATAGGATTCGGAAAAAAGTTCATCGACTTGGAAAACGTTGAATGAATTTGAAGAAAGTTCATCGAATTTCTAAAAAAGTGCATCAAAATTGGAATAAAGTTATTGTATTTTGAACAAAAAATAAGATGAAAGAATAGAAACAGAAGAAACCAAAAACAAATCTGTCCAGAAAAATCACAACGGAAAAATTGAGTCCGAGTCTCCCTCTCGCAACATTTTTGCGTACTTAAACAAAAAAAAAAGTAAACTGAAATGAGTCGGCCCAGCGTGCGGAGGGATGTGCGCCTGTTTGCCATTTAGCCTAAAATCCGCGCTTGAAGCGCTACATGGGAGATGCCATAACAAATGGTACAACACTGTAAGGGTGTGCGGAGCGGGTTCTCCTATTGGGTTCCTAGATCCAGCGTGAGTGACCTAGCGCGCACCCCCTCGATGGTGTTCGGTGGTTCATATGACCCATTTAGGGTTTTTTATTCATCAACCTTTTTTTTCATGTCTCCTTTGTTTGTTTTTTCAAAAAAAAATCTTTTTCTTTTGCTTTATTTTCTTTTATGTTTATTTTATTTCTATTTTTAATTTTCGTTCATGATTTTCTATTCTTTTCTTAATTTTTTGTTTTCAATTTTTCAAAAAACTTTCAAATTGGTGAAAAATTTAATGAAATCCTGAACGTTTTTCAAATGTGTAAACATTTTTTACAAATTCACGAACATATTATAAAATCTAGAATAATTTCTGAATTCGTGAATCATTTTACAAATTCTCCAAAAAATGAACTCACGAAAAAAATCAAAATAGAAAAATCGCCAAATATTTTTTTAAACGCATGGTATCTTTTCGAATTCATGAACTTTTTTTTATATTTGTCAACAATTCATGAACATTATTTGAATTCTCGAAAGTTTGTTCAAATTTATGAATATTTTTTTGAATATGTGAACATTTTTAAATAATGTGAGCATTTTATGAATATGCATTATAAAATCAGGATCATTTTTCTGATTTTGTGAATATTTAGTTTTCTTGAGTTTATTTTTGACTTTTCAAACTTTAAAAAAATTATGACTCACTTTAAAAAATAGAATAGAAGAAAGGCAAAATAATATGGCATGCGTCAGGTGCATCACTAAATGTACTATCCCCGCCCCACGGGATGCCACGACCTCATTTATTCCAACAATTTTTCGTTTAATTTTTCTCTCTTTTTGAACTCTCATTGATACTTCCAAGCATTCCATTTAAATATATTCAAAAACACTTCACATAAAAAAATTTGAAAAGAATGTTAACCATCCATTTAAAAAATGTTAAATGTGTATAAAGAAAATATTTCTTATGTAAACAAAAAATGTATAAAACTATATACAATATGCGTGGAAAAAGTTGGTCAAGTATTTAAAAATTGTTAATGAAGCATTTGAAAAAATGTTGAACAAGAATTTGAAATTTTCTAATCAAGCATTTGAAAAATGTTAAGTGTGTCTCAAAAAAATCTTGACCATGTATTAAAAAATGCCAAACTATTTGTAGGTGCATCTAGTGCCACTCCTTACTGGTTTTGGAGTATTACGACAAACTTGGTTGTGGGACTAATGTGTTTGTGAGATTTACAGGAGAACACAAGTATAAGTCTGTATGGATTTGGTTTACCCATCAAAGATGACCCCCAAAAATATATGAAGACATTGAAGATAATGGTGGTTCACGAAGATATTCGTGTTGACGATAATGGTACGCGAAGACTTTCGCTTGAAGACAATGAAGCGCGAAGACATAGTCTTTTGATGGTTTCATTTTCTTCTTCATGAGTCATATGAACCACCGAACTGTTAAGTGGGGTCGAGGTAAACAAAGTCAGGAAACTGACATGATACTCAACCTAAAATCCAATGTCTTCGAGTGAAGACAATGAGAGAAAACCTCTTCGAGAGTTCGTTCAGTCAGCTTTACTTGGAGCCAAAGTCAAGCTGACGCGTGTCTTTGAAATCCGACTGTTGGACACGTGTGAGTTGTCCACTGACCGTGGGTCATTTCGGACATATCATGTCGGGTTGCCTCCTGGCTATAAATAGCCCACCCCGTCCACCATAAGTTGGTGGCTGCTCCAAGTTTGTGCACGGATTTTATCGTTTGGGAGCATCCCACCTCCGAAGCCTTTGAGAGAGAATCCTTGCGAGGACAAGACCCAAAACACCTAGGGCCCAAAGTGTTTTGAGCATCACTGAAGTCTTTATGTTCTACGTGAACTAAAGACTTGTTACACTTGAAGACTGTGATCTTCCAGTCGGTTAGCCGTCGCGTTCTGAGAATCTAAGAGTCATTATTGATCGCTAATGAACAAAGTCTGTGAAGGTTTGGAAGTCTACCTTGAAGACATACCTGAGTGATTGGACGAGATCTGCGGGTCTTAGCTCAAGGGGAATAACGTCAGCACATGGTCTTTTGAGTTCAATCTTAGCCTCCCTAACCAGACGTACAGTTGTCGCAACAACTGAAACTGGTCAAACAAATCATTTGTCTTCACCTAGCTACTGGTTCTATCACCTCACTCCTTTACTTACTGTTTAGTTTCGTGAAGCTCTTGCTTGCTCATTCTGTTCAAAGACTTTGTGTGAAGACATTACCTTTGATTACATCTTTGTATTGACACTATCTTCCTAAATTGTTCTGTCCTACCTAGTTGCTATTTGTCTTTGTACATTACTTCTAGTGTTCGTTGACTTTCTAGCATGCCTAGTGCAGTTTATCCTCCGCTACATCATGTTTAGTTAATATTTCACTTCCGCGTCTTTGAAGTCATTGCCTATCTTGTAGACATTCATAAAACTCGCCTACTCACCCCCCTCTAGTCGATAACTAGCACTTTCAATTGGTATCAGAGTAAGGTGCTCCCTTGTTCTGTGTGATTCGGTTTAACCACCAGTAGTTTTAACTATGTCGAGTGCACGGATAATCAAGGTTTCCACTGCTTGTCGCATCTTCAATGGCACTGATTACCCCTACTGGAAGAATAAGATACCCATGCATCTTGAAGCCATTTACAACGACCTCTGGTATGTCGTTAGGACCAACATTCCCAAGGTTGGTGAAGGTGTCACTACTGCTAATGTGAAGAGGTTCATAGAGCTGGACTCAACCGCCAAGAATATCATATGTGGTCATCTGACAAAAAGGCAGTATGGACGTGTGAGTGCTCTGGATTCTACGAAGCTAGTCCGGGACTAGCTCTTCAGGGTCAATAAAGACGTCTCATCCCAGGGAGACTCAAGAATTTATGTTCTTCGAAATCTCTTCAATCGCTTCAAGAGGCTCGACAATGAAAATGTCCAGCTTACCTTTGATCGTCTCACTGATGTCACCAATGAGCTTCATGCTCTGAGTGTGTCGGAACCGGGGTTCCAGGGAACCAAAGAGGTTCGAACTCTAGGGTGCACTAGTTCCTCCGCCCTCGCTCTGCCTCACAACCTCACGGTGACACTCCGGCGTGCTTGAGCTAAGGAAGAAGAACAGTGGACATGGTTGATTACCCAGGTTTGGGCCAACTTGCGGTGTAAAACCCTACTCCTGCTTGATTGGGATTGCTTGAGGATGAGAGTGAGTACAATGGTCGGTTCTGGCTAGCTTGGGTTTGATCCCCCTCTACGGCGATAACCTGCCCTATCTTATATTGGCCCTGGTCCTCTTCAAGGCAGGAAGGGTTGCCACAACGATCAGTTTGAAGGGGGACATGGCTGCAGCTTATCCTGACAAAAGTAGTCTTTGCCTACAAAAAGCCTCCTACCGTGATGTGTTGGTGGGCTCGGGGATGACCTCCGTCTTGGTGAGCCACCAGCCTTGGTCTTATTGCACCAAACGGGAAACCTTTGGAGATTGCTTTATGAGCCGATGTGATGTCCTTGCTCCCTTAGCACGAGAGAGGAAAGCCTCCTCATCCGCGCATGTTGGCATGGCCTTTGGCGCCGCTCGTTGTGCCATGTGTCACCCACGTGAATACGTAGGACCGTGCGAGCCTGCCGAACCATCCTTGACTAGTCTGCCCCGCGATGGGCCTCGGGGGCAGCCTCGGGAGACGGCCTCGCAAGGCTCCTGATGATGCTTGCTGATGTGCGCCTCACGAGGCGGGGGTCCTCGCTAGGGTCTTACTCATGAAGTCCAATGGTGGGCCTATTGGAAATATGCCCTAGAGGCAATAACAAATTGGTTATTATCATATTTCCCTGTTCATGATAATCGTTTGTTATCCATGCTAAAATTGTATTGATCGGAATCTCCGATACATGTGTGGATACATAAACAACAACATGTCCCTAGTAAGCCTCTACCAGACTAGCTCGTCGATTAAAGATAGCTATGTTTTCCTAGCCATGGACATGAATTGTCATCTGATAACGGGATCACATCATTAGGAGAATGATGTGATGGACAAGACCCAAACAATAAACGTAGCATATGACCGTGTCAAGTTTATTGCTATCGTTTTCTGCATGTTAAGTATATATTCCTATGACCATGGTATCATGCAACTCACTGACACCGCAGGAGTGCCTTTTGTGTACCAAACATCGCAACGTAACTGGGTGACTATAAAGGTGCTCTACAGGTATCTCCGAGGGTGCCTGTTGAGTTGGCATGGATCAAGACTGGGATTTCTCACTCTGTATGACGGAGAGGTATCTCAGGGCCCACTCGGTAATACAACATCACAATAAGCTTGCAAGCAATGTGACTAATGAGTTAGCCACGGGATCTTGTATTACGGAACGAGTAAAGAGACTTGCCAGTAACGAGATTGAACTAGGTATGGAGATACCGACGATCAAATATCGGGCAATTAACATACCGACAGACAAAGGGAACTGCAGGAAATATGCCCTAGAGGCAATAATAAAGTTGCTATTTTATATTTCCTTATTTCATGATAAATGTTTATTATTCATGCTAGCATTGTATTAATCGGAAACTAGATACATGTGTGGATACATAGACAAAATAACATGTCCCTAGTAAGCCTCTACTAGACTAGCTCGTCAATCAAAGATGGTTAAGTTTCCTAACCATAGACATGTGTTGTCATTTGATGAATGGGATCACATTGTTAGGAGAATGATGTGATGGACAAGACCCATCCGTTAGCTTAGCATTATGATCGTTCAGTTTTATTGTTATTGCTTTCTTCATGTCAAATACATATTCCTTTGACTGTGAGATTATGCAACTCCCGGATACCGGAGCAATGCCTTGTGTGCTATCAAACGTCACAATGTAACTAGGTGATTATAAAGATGCTCTACAGGTACCTCTGAAGGTGTTTATTGGGTTGGCATAGATCGAGATTATGATTTGTCACTCCGAGTATCGAAGAGGTATCTCTGGGCCCTCTCGGTAATGCACATCATAAGAAGCCTTGCAAGCAAAGTGACTAATAAGTTCGTTGCAGGATGATGCATTACGGAACGAGTAAAGAGACTTGCCGGCAACGAGATTGAAATAGGTATGAAGATACCGATGATCGAATCTCGGGCAAGTAACATACCGATGGACAAAGGGAATAACGTATGTTGTCAAAACGGTTCAACCGAGAAAGATCTTCGTGAAATATGTAGGAATCAATATGGGCATCCAGGCCCCGCTATTGGTTATTAACCTAAGAGGTGTCTCGATCAGGACTACATAATTCTCGAACCCGTAGGGTCGCACACTTAACGTTTGTTGACACTCGAGTAGTATTGGGATATTTGATGAGTGGTAACCAAATGTTTTTCGGAGTCCCGGATGAGATCTCAGATGTCACGAGGAGTCTCGGAATGGTCAAGAGGTAAAAATTTATATATGGGTAGTCATATTTTGGGTTCCGAAAAAAGGTGAAGTTTTTCGGTATTGTACCGGGAAGCTTACAGAAGGTTCCGGAGGATTCCGGAGGGGTCCGGAAGTCCCCAAGTGGGTTCACCACGACCCAAGGGATAGCATGGGATGAGGGGAGGTGCTCTGGCCTTATTGGGCTAGGCACACCAAGTCCTCAAAAGCTCATGTGGCTAGGGAAAGGAAAAAAGGAAGGAGTTCTAGTAGGAATAGGATTGGACTTGGATTCCAAGTCCTCCTCCCCCTTGGTTGTGCCTTGGACTTTGGAGGGGCTATTGCCACGCCCCTCCACCTATATATAGAAGGTAGGGGGCGCCCCAACAGGACACACCAAGCGCTTGGCACCCCTCTCTCTCCCGTTACTCTGTAGTTCCACCGCCTTGTGCCGGCGACGCTTAGCGAAGCGCTGTTGGTGCTCCACCACCACCATCACCACCATGCCGTTGTGTTGGTTGTGATCCCATCTACTTCTCCTCTCCCGCTTGCTGGATCAAGAAGGAGGAGACGTCATCGAGTCGCATGTGTGCTAAACTCGGAGGTGTTGTCCGTTCGGCACTAGATTGGTTGGATCGTGATCGGGTCACGAAGAAAGTTCGAATACACCAACCGCGTTGTGAAACGCCTCCGCTTTCGGTCTACGAGGGTACGTAGACACACTCTGCCCCTCTCATTGCTACGCATCTCCTAGATAGATCTTGCATGAGTGTAGGAGATATTTGAAATTGCATGCTACGTTCCCCAACAGTGGCATCCGAGCCAGGTCTATGTGTAGATGATATGCACGAGTAGAACACAAAGAGTTGTGGGCGGTGATCATCATACTTCTTACCACCAATGTCTTATTTTGATTCAGCGGTATTGTTGGATGAAGCGGTCCGGACCAACCTTACATGACCACACTCATGAGACCGGTTCCACTGACATACATGCAATTAGTTTTGCATAAAGGTGGCTGGCGGGTGTCTGTTTCTCCAACTTTAGTTGAATTGAATTTGACTGCAGCCGGTCCTTGTTGAAGGTTAAAACAGCAAACTTGATAATTCACCATTGTGGTTTTTGTGCCGTAGGTAAGAACGGTTCTTGCTAGAAGCCCGTAGCAGCCACGTAAAACTTGCAACGACAAAGTAGAGGACGGATAACTTGTTTTTGTAGGGCATGTTGTGATGTAATATGGTCAAGACATGATATGATATACATTGTTGTATGAGATGATCATGTTTTGTAAAAGTTATCGGCAACCGGTAGGAGCCTTGCCGGAGCCTTATGGTTGTCTCTTTATTGCATGAAATGCATACGCCATATAATTGCTTTACTTTGTCACTATGCATTAGCGATAGTTCTAGAAGCAATAGTTGGCGAGACGACCACAACGCTACGATGGAGATCAAGGTGTCAAGCCAGTGACAATGGAGATCATGGCGATGCTTTGGAAATGGAGATCAAAAGCACAAGATGATGATGGCCATATCATGTCACATATTTTGATTGCATGTGATGTTTATCTTTGTGCATCTTATTTTGCTTAGTACGACGGTAGCATTATAAGATGACCCCTTAACTAAATTTCAAGGTATAAGTGTTCTCCCTAAGTATGCACCATTGCGACAGTTCTTCATGCTGAGACACCACATGATGATCGGGTGTGACAGACTCTACGTTCACATACAACGGGTGCAAGACAGTTTTGCACATGCGGAATACTCTGGTTAAACTTGACGAGCCTAGCATGTACAGACATGGCCTCAGAACACTTGAGACCGAAAGGTCGAACGTGAATCATATAGTAGATATGATCAACATAGAAATGTTCACCATTGATGACTACTCCATCTCACGTGATGATCGGACATGGTTTAGTTGATTAATTGAACATTGATGACTACTCCATCTCATGGATCACGTATCATTTAGATGACTTGAGGGATGTCTATCTAAGTGGGAGTTCTTAAGTAATTTGATTAATTCAACTTAATTTATCATGAACTTAATCCTGATAGTATTTTTCAAATTGTGTTATAGATCAATAGCTCACTTTGTAGCTCCCCTATGTTTTTTGATATGTTCCTAGAGAAAACTAAGTTGAAAGATGATAGTAGCAATGATGCGGACTGGGTCCATGATCTGAGGATTATCCTCATTGCTGCACAAAAGAATTATGTCCTTGATGCACCGCTAAGTGACAGACCTATTGTAGGAGCAGATGCAGATGTTATGAACGTTTGGCAAGCTCGATATGATGACTACTTGATAGTTTAGTGCACCATGTTGTATGGCTTAGAACTGGGACTTCCAAGATGTTTTGAAGGTCGCAGAGCATATGAGATGTTCCAAGAGTTGAAATTGGTATTTCAGACTCATGCCCGTGTCGAGAGGTATGAGACCTTTGACAAGTACTTTGCCTACAAGATGGAGGAGAATAGCTCAGAGCTAGTGAGCATGTGCTCAGAATGTCTGGGCACTACAATCGTTTGAATCAAGTGGAGTTAATCTTCTAGATAAGATAGTGATTGATAGAGTTCTCTAGTCACTATCACCAAGCTGCTAGAACTTCATGATGAACTATAATGTGGAAGGGATAACGAAAGGATTCTTGAGCTCTTCACGATGCTAAATCGGTGAAGGTAGATATCAAAGAAAGAGCATCAAGTGTTGATGGTTAACAAGACCACTAGTTTCAAGAAAATGAGCAAGGGAAAGAAAGGGAACTTCAAGAAGAATGGCAAGCAAGTTGCCACTCCCATGAAGAAGCCCAAAGCTAGACCTAAGCCTGAAACTAAGTGCTTCTACTACAAAGGAAATGATCATTGGAAGTGGAACTACCCCAAATACTTGGTGGATAAGAAGGATGGCAAAGTGAACACAGGTATATTTGATATACATGTTATTGCTGTGTATTTTAATAGTGTTCATAGTAACCCCTAGGTATTTGATACCGGTTTAGTTGCTAAGATTATTAACTCGAAACAGGAGTTTCAGAGACTAGTTAAAAGCAAGGTGACGATGTGTGTTGGAAATGATTCCAAAGTTGATATGATCACCATCGCACAATCCCTCTACCTTCAGGATTAGTGTTGAACGTAGATAAATGTTATTTGGTGTTTGCGTAGAGCATGAATATGATTAGATCATGTTTATTGCAACACGGTTATTCATTTAAGTTAGAGAATAATTGTTATTCTATTTACATGAATAAAACCTTCTATGGTCACACACCCAATGTAAATGGTTTATTGAATCTCGATTGTAGTATACGCATATTGATAATATTAATGCCAAAAGATGCAAAGTTAATAATGATAGTGCAACATACTTGTGGCACTGCCGTTTAGATCATATTGGTGTAAAGCGCATGAAGAAACTCCATGCAGATGGACTTTTGGAATCACTTGATTATGAATCATTTGATACTTGCGAACCATGCCTCATGGGCAAGATGACTAAAACTCCATTCTCCAGAACAATGGACCGAGCCAATGACTTACTGGATATAATACATACCGATGTAAGTGGTCCGATGTGTGTTGAGGCTCGTGGTGGGTATCATTATTTTTCTAACCTTCACAGATGATTTGAGCAGATATGGGTATATCTACTTAATGAAACACAAGTCTGAAACATTTGAAAATTTCAAATAAATTTCATAGCGAAGTGGAGAATCATCGTAACAAGAAAATAAAAGTTTCTATGATCTGATCGCGGAGGCGAATATTTGAGTTATGAGTTTGGCCTTCATTTAAAACAATGTGGAATAGTTTCACAACTCACGCCACCTGGAACACCACAGCGTAATGGTGTGTCCGAACATCGTAACCGTACTTTATTAGATATAGTGCAATCTATGATGTCTCTTACCGATTTATCACTATCATTTTGGGGTTATGCATTAGAGACAACTGCATTCACGTTAAATAGGGAACCATCAAAATCCGTTGAGACGAACTCGTATGAACTATGGTTTGGTAATAAACCTAAACTGTCGTTTCTTAAAGTTTGGGGTTGCGATGCTCATGTGAAAAGCTTCAGCCTGATAAGATCGAACCCAAATCGGAGAAGTGCGTCTTCATAGGATACCCTAAGGAAACAATTGGGTACACCTTCTACCACAGATACAAAGGAAAGATCTTTGTTGCCAAGAATGGAACCTTTCTAGAGAAGGAATTTCTCTCGAAAGAAGTGAGTGGGAGGAAAGTAAAACTTGATGAGGTAAATGTACCTTCTCTCGAATTGGAAAGTAGTTCATCATAGAAAATTGTTCCCGTGATACCTACACCAACTAGAGAAGAAGCTAATGATAATGATCATGAAACTTCAGACCAAGTTACTACTGAATCTCGTAGGTCGGCCAGAGCACGATCCACACCAGGGTGGTACGGTAATCCTATTCTAAAAGTCATGTTACTAGACCATGGCGAACCTACGAACTATGAAGAAGCTATGATGAGCCCAGATTCCGACAGATGGCTCGAGGACATGAAATCTGAGATAGGATCCATATATGAGAACAAAGTGTGGACTTTGGTGGACTTGCCCGATGATCGGCAAGACATAGAGAATAAATGGATCTTCAAGAAGAAGAGTGACGTTGATGGTAATGTTACTGTCTACAAAGCTCGATTTGTCGCAAAAAGGTGTTCGACAAGTTTAAGGGGTTGACTACAATGAGACTTTCTCAACCGTAGCGATGCTTAAGTCCGGTCGAATCATGTTAGCAATTGCCACATTTTATGATTATGAAATCTGACAAATGGATGTCAAAAACCGCATTCCTTAATTGATATTAAAGAAGAGTTGTATATGATGCAACCAGAAGGTTTTGTCAATCCTAAAGGTGCTAACAAAGTGTGCGAGCTCTAGCAATCCATCTATGGGATGTTTCAAGCATCTCGGAGTTGGAATATACGCTTTGATAAGGTGATCAAAGCATATGGTTTTATACAGACTTATGGTGAAGCCTGTATTTACAAGAAAGTGAGTGGGAGCTCTGTAGCATTTTTGATATTATATGTGGATGACATATTATTGATTGGAAATGATATAGAATTTCTGGATAGCATAAACGGATACTTTAATAAGAATTTTTTCAATGAAAGACCTCGGTGAAGCTGCTTACATATTAGGCATCAAGATCTATAGAGATAGATCAAGACGCTTGATAAGATTTTCAATGAGTACATACCTTGACAAGATTTTGAAGGAGTTCAAAAATGGATCAGTCAAAGAAAGGTTTCTTCCCTATATTACAAGAACAAGGTATAAAGTTGAGTAAGACTCAAAGCCCAACCACGGCAGAAGATAGAGATAGAATGAAAGTCATCCCTATGCCTCAGTCATAGGTTCTTTAAAGTATGTCATTCTGTGTACCAGATTAGTTATGTGCCTTGCTATGAGTATGCCAAGGGGGTACAGTAGTGATCCAGGAGTGGATCACTGCACAACTGTCAAAATTATCCTTAGGTACCTAAATAGGACTAAGGAAATGTTTCTCGGTTATGGAGGTGATAAAGGGTTCATTGTAAAGGGTTACGTCGATGCAAGCTTTAACAGTGATCCAGATGACTCAGAGTCTCAATCTGGATACATATTGAAAGTGGGAGCAATTAGCTAGGTTAGCTCCATACAAGAGCTCTGTAGACATATAAATTTGCAAAATACATACGGGTCCGAATATGGCAGATCCGTTGACTGAACTTCTCTCACAAGCAAAACATGATCACACCTTAGTACTCTTTGGGTGTTAATCACATAGAGATGTGAACTAGATTATTGACTCTAGTATACCCTTTGGGTGTTGGTCACATGGCGATGTGAACTATGGGTGTTAATCCCATAAAGATGTGGTCTATTGGTGTTAAATCACATGGTGATGTGAACTAGATTATTAACTCTAGTGCAAGTGGGAGACTAAAGGAAATATGCCCTAGAGGCAATAATAAAGTTGTTATTTTATATTTCCTTATTTCATGATAAATGTTTATTATTCATGCTAGAACTGTATTAATAAGAAACTTGATACATGTGTGGATACATAGACAAAATACCGTGTCCCTAGTAAGCCTCTAATAGACTAGCTCGTTAATCAAAGATGGTTAAGTTTGCTAACCATAGACATGTGTTGTCATTTGATGAACGGGATCACATCATTAGGAGAATGATGTGATGGACAAGACCCATCCGTTAGCTTAATATTATGGTCGTTCAGTTTTATTGCTATTGCTTTCTTCATGTCAAATATATATTCCTTTGACTATGAGATTATGCAACTACCGGATACCGGAGGAATGCCTTGTGTGCTATCAAACTTCACAATGTAACTGGGTGATTTTAAAGATGCTCTACAGGTATCTCTGAAGGTGTTTGTTGGGTTGGCATGGATCGAGATTAGGATTTCTCACTCCGAGTATCGGAGAGGTATCTTTGGGCCTTCTCAGTAACGCACATCATAAGAAGCCTTGCAAGCAAAGTGACTAATGAGTTAGTTGCGGGATGATGCATTACGAAACGAGTAGAGAGACTTCCCGGTAACGAGATTGAACTAGTTATGAAGATATCGACGATCGAATCACGGGCAAGTAACATACCGGTGGACAAAGGGAATAATGTATGTTGTCATGACGGTTCGACCGATAAAGATCTTCGTGAAATATGTAGGAATCAATATGGGCATCCAGGTCCCGCTATTATTTATTGACCGTAGAGGTGTCTCGGTCATGACTACATAATTCTCGAACCCCTAGGGCCGCACGCTTAACGTTTGTTGACGCTAGAGTAGTATTGGGATATTTGATGAGTGGTAACCAAATGTTGTTCGGAGTCCCGGATGAGATCTCGGACGTCATGAGGAGTCTCTAAATGGTCAAGAGGTAAAGATTTATATATGGGAAGTCATATTTTGGGTTCCGGAAAAAGGTGTAGTTTTTCGGTATTGTACCGGGAAGCTTCCAGAAGGTTCCGGAGGATTCTGGAGGGGTCCGAAAGTCCCCAAGTGGGTTCACCATGACCCAAGGGCTAGCATGGGCTGATGGGAGGTGCCCTGGCCTTATTGGGCTAGGCGCACCAAGTCCTCAAAAGCTCATGTGGCTAGGGAAAGGAAAAAAAAGGAAGGAGTCCTAGTAGGAATAGGATTGGACTTGGATTCCAAGACCACCTCCCCCTTGGCTGCACCTTGCCCTTTGGAGGGGATGTTGCCACGCCCCTACACCTATATATGGAAGGGAGGGGGCGACCCAAGAGGACACACCAAGCCCTTTGCACCCCTCTCTCTCTCCTGTTACTCCGTAGTTCCACTGCCTCGTCCCGACGACGCTTAGCGAAGCGCTGTCGGTGCTCCATCACCACCACGCCGTCGTGTTGTTTGTGATCCCATCTACTTCTCCTCTCCCTCTTGGTGGATCAAGAAGGAGGAAACATCATCGAGCCGCATGTGTGCTAAACTTGGAGGTGCCGTCCGTTTGGCACTAGATCGGTTGGATCGTGATCGGATCGCGAAGAAAGTTTGACTACACCAACCGCATTGTGAAACGCTTACGCTTTTGGTCTACGAGGGTACGTAGACACACTATGCCCCTCTTGTTGCTATGATTCTCCTAGATAGATCTTGCGTGAGCGTAGGAAAATTTTAAAATTGCATGCTACGTTCCCCAACAGGAACTACATACGGGATTAGTTGAATCCTTGGCATCGAGGTTCGACCGATAAGATCTTCGTAGAATATGTAGGAACCAACATGGGCATCCAGGTCCCACTATTGGTTATTGACTGTAGAGGTGTCTCGGTCATGTCAGCATAGTTCTCGAACCCACAGGGTCAACACGCTTAACGTTTGGTGACGATATAAGTATAGTTGAGTCATTATGGTGGTTATCGACGGTTGTTCAGGGTCCCCGATAAGATCCCGGACGTGACAAGGAACTCTGGAATGGTCCAGAGGTGAAGATCAATATATTAGATGAAGGGTATTGGACTCCGGAATTGTTCTGGGGGTACCAGGTGATGACCAGCATGATCAAAAGGGGTTTCGGAGGGTCTTGACAAGTGTTGGGGGGCTCATGGGCCAAGGGGAGGGGCAAACCAGCCCACTAAGGGGATGAGCGCCCCTCTAATCCCATCTCACATAACCAGGAGAGGTGGGGCGCCCCATCTAGGGTTCCCTCCATCTGGCTTGGGAGGCAACCCTCCACCTGGCTTGGAGGGCAAGACACCCCAGGGTTTCCCTAGGGGGCGCCCCATCTGCCTTGGGCACCACTTCTAGATGGGATCTAGGGCGCCCCTCCTATCCCCCTCCCCCCTATATATAGATGAGAAGAGGGAGGCCATCCATACCTTTTGGATACAGATCTACGCCACAGTGCTACCCTTTCTCTCTCTCCTAGTCCTCCTTCGCTTGGCTTTGCGAAGCCCTGCTGAGATTTCTCCACCACCACCGCCACCACACTGTCGTGCTGGCTGAGGACTCGAGCTACTACTTCACCATCGCTCACTGGATCAAGGAGGTGAAGGCATCATCAAGCCATACGTGTGTTGCACACGGAGGTGCCGTCCGTTCGGCACTAGATCGGAGTTCGCGGGACGGATCGTGATTGGATCGCGAAGACGTTCGACTACATCAACCACGTTTCTTAACACTTCCACTTAGTGATCTACAAGGGTATGTAGATCCAATATCTCCTCTATTAGATGTTCATCTCCTAGGTTGGATCTTGGTGAGCGTGGCACATGACAGGGCGCAGGACGCCACCACATCCCCACGATGCCTCAGCAACTGCCTGGCTTACATAAAGCATGCGCGCAGTGCGGGGCTGTCGGTGTCAAAACCGGCGGATCTCGGGTAGGGGGTCCCGAACTGTGCGTCTAGGCGGATGGTAACAGGAGACAAGGGACACGATGTTTTTACCCAGGTTCGGGCCCTCTCGATGGAGGTAAAACCCTACTCCTGCTTGATTGATATTGATGATATGGGTAGTACAAGAGTGGATCTACCACGAGATCAAGGAGGCTAAACCCTAGAAGCTAGCCTATGGTATGATTGTTGTTATGTCCTATGGACTAAAACCCTCCGGTTTATATAGACACCGGAGAGGGCTAGGGTTACACAGAGTTGGTTACAATGGTAGGAGATCTACATATCCGTATCGCCAAGCTTGCCTTCCATGCCAAGGAAAGCCCCATCCGGACACGGGACGAAGTCTTCAATCTTGTATCTTCATAGTCTCAGAGTCCGACCGATGATGATAGTTCGGCTATCCGGACGCCCCCTAGTCCAGGACTCCCTCAGTAGCCCCTGAACCAGGCTTCAATGACGACGAGTCCGGCGCGCATATTGTGTTCGGCATTGCAAGGCGGGTTCCTCCTCTGAATAATTCATAGAAGATTGTGAACACCAGGATAGTGTCCGGCTCTGTAAAATAAATTCCACATACCACCGCAGAGAGAATAATATTTACACAAGTTCAATCTGCTGACGTATTTTGTGGCATGACGTCACACCACAACCAAGCTTTTACTCGAATTGTTTTTATTATACCACCTCAACGCGTTTAGTGAAGCGGTTTCTTTGGCACGTCTTGTCGAAGCAGAGATCGTGTTCCCCTTATTCCGGGATCCTCATCAATACGGACGTGGGTAACCCAACCGCGCCCGTTGCCACGCCCCTCCATCGAAGGCGAGTTCCAAACGGTCACGGGGACGGCTCTTGGTATTCTCCCTCTTTATAATGAGACCAAGGCCCGTTTCTTTTCTTCAATCCTCAATCGAATCCGCCCCATGCCTCGAGTTCCAACACCCAGGGCTCCAGATTCAGGCACTTCGGATCTTCGACAATGTCCGGCTCCGACCTACAGGGCCGGTGGATGCCCTCCTCCGTCGCGGAAGAGGACGTGCTAAAGCTGAGAGAAGCTAGGTACTTAACCTATGAGATTTCGCATAGGTTGCCCGCCCAAGGGCAAGTCATTCCTACTCCCGAGCCTGGCGAGAGTGTCGTGTTCGTGTCTCATCTCCGTCGGGGTTTAGGCTTCCCGATGGATCCCTTCGTGAGGGGGCTCATGTTTTACTATGGGCTGGAGTTCCACGACTTGGCTCCGGAGTCCATCCTCCACATCTCATCATTTATTGTCGTCTACGAAGCCTTCCTCCGCACTACCCCTCACTTCGGTTTGTGGCTCAAAACCTTCAACGTGGAGCCGAAGATGGTTGAGGGGCGTCAGGCAGAGTGCGACGGGGCGGTTATAAGCAAGAGGGCCGATGCTCCCTGGTCCGAGGGCTCTTTTCAGGGGGAGCTCGGCTTATGGCAACAAGAGTGGTTCTATATCACCGCTCCCAGGGGCAGCAGGCAGAGGCCGCTGCCCGCCTTTCGCTCGGGCCCTCCACAACGGCTGACGTCATGGGTCAACAAAGGGCTTGACTGGGGGCCGTCCAAGGATGTACCCCTATTGCAGGGCCGGATTCGAGACCTCCAAGAGAGGGAGATCAATCTGGTCGTAGTGATGCAGGTTATGCTGATTAGGCGTCTTCTGCCCTGCAAACGTCGCCCCCTCCGCCTGTGGGAATTCAATCCGGAGGGACCACGATCTCTCCAACACTTCATGGGTACGACACCCGTGGAGATGTACAAACTGTTCTTCAGATCACAAGAGATGTGTCTGGACTTGACCGAGGACGCTGGCTTAAGCTGCAATCGCCCGGATACTCAAGTACGTAGCCCTGTGTCCGGAGATATCGTCCATTTATTTATCATGGATTTGCCTTTTAACCAGCTATCCCATGGACAGTAGTGGATAGCACAAGCAAAACTGATACGGTGTCCAGCCCCCCTCCCTGAGACCACACCGGATCCGGTGTTAGTTAAGATGCTGGAGGTTGCGCCTTTAGATGAGGGTGAAGGGGAACACAGGAAAATTAGTGCCTCTGCTAAAGAGGCTCTCAAAGAAGGGGGGATCGAGAACCCCTCCCTCCAGGGGGAGAAGAGGACCGCTTCCGAAGATCCGGAGGCCAAGGCCTCAAAGCGGGGGAAGAAATCTTCATCGGAGGGTCCTGCGCCAGGAGAAGCCCCAGCCGCACTATTTCCCCAAGGGAATCAGCCCTCCAGCGAGCCGTAAGTAGAAAAGGGAGCTTTGTAATCAGGGACATCCCTGTTTTTATTTCTGAGGATAACCGGAGTTCTTACCTTGTAGTTCGGATCTCAGCCCTTCTCAGCACAGCTCATCTTCGGGGGATCTTCGTCCGGAGATGATGGAGAGCGAAACGCCTCCATCTACCGCTCCGTCAGGCGGGGCGGACGACCCTAAGGTGTCATCGCGGAGGGTCTCCCCGAGTCCGGCGGGGCCGGAGAGTTCGGCACCAACTGGTGTACGGCCGGGGGAGCTGAAGGATCTGCTCGAGAGGGCGTCTATCTCAGAAGATCATCGTATTTTAATGAGTACGGTGATTGAAAGGATTTCATCCGCTAAGAGCGGGTTGCATGAGGCCACCAGAAGTTTACTGACGGGGTTTGAGGTACGCAAAAAATGACATACCTTTTGACAATTTTGCACATAAAGTGCGCCCTGTATAGATAGTAGCCCCTGAGACTCAGTATGTTGTCGAAAGCGACAGCGTGCCGAGGATCATAATCTCAGTTATAAAATGTCGCCTTTCCTATGCAGGTGGCAGAATGTTCAGTGGCCAGTCGGACTGATAGAGTTGCCGAGCTGAAGCGGCAACTCGACGTTGCGGATGCGGACATCGCGGTGGTCAATAAGCAACTTGACGAGTCACAAGGTAGGTGGTTTCTCCGCTGTCACCTGGTAAGGGAGCTGATGCTTACGCCTTACAACATGTATGCTTGATGCAGATGGCGCCGCTGCTATGGAGGGCCTTCGGGCAGAGCTTGCTCGAGCCAAGGAGCAAGCCAGAAGGAGTGATGCGGCTGCCTCGAGGGCAGCCGAAGAGCTAAAAGCCGAAAAGGCTGCTCACTGTCGAAGTAGGGAGGAGATGGCCGGAATGGCCGTGAAGCTAAAGGATGCTACCGACCGCTATGAGGTTCTTGAAAGAGAATGCCGAGCGGGACAAGAAGACCTGAAGAAGGCCACCGCCGAAGCCAAGGATGCCCGTTCTGCAATGAGGGCTATAAAGGAGGAGCTGCGTCAGGCCGGAGACATTGCGGCTGGAAAGCCTTTTCTGATGCGCAGGAAGTTCACGGATCAGAAGTATGCTCAGTTGGGCCAGCTATGGGGTGCGGAGGATCCTTATCTGGATTTGGCGGCGAGTGCGGCGGACGCAGTCGTGCACTTCCGAAGCCAAAAGGATCACGAGATGGAAGAGCTTTTTTGGTCTCAATTCCATAGGCCGAAGCATCCCCTTTCGTTAACCGATCGGTTGGCTGAGTGGGCTGAGCTGAATAGGCTGTCCGGACTTGCCATGAAGGACGTCGTGGCTCATCTGTGGCCGGAAAGGCCCAAGCCAAAGAGTTATTTTGGTTTAGTGCAGCAATTCCTTGATGCGGTGCCGCATATCAAGGCGATGAAGCGGTCGGCATGCATAGAGGGTGCACGGATGGCTTTCGCCCGTGTCAAAACATACTGGGTAGAGATGGACGCCACCGACGTTGCATCCCGGGATTCGGATAGAAGCCGATTACCCGCCGAGCACTATTTTGAGGAAGTCCTGTGGGGCGCTCATTTAGTAGAGTCGCAGTGCTCGAAAAATGTTATGTTCAAATGACATGTATGATTTGTAAAACCATATTTATAATATAAGTGCTTTTTATACTTGTGCGTTCAAGTAGTGAAATATCTCATGTGCGGCCGTTAATGTATATATGTATATAACCTGAAAGATGGCAGTCTTCGGCTTTAGCCCCCATGCACATGATGCGGGGGTGTTTGCAAAAAAGCGCATTTTCACACTTAATCCAACGTCTTGGTCCTGTGAAGGAGGTGGTAGCGTAGCAAACGAGGCAACCGGACTATGATGCTTTATCACTTTCACTTAGCCATAGGAGTTCGAAGGTGGAGCTACGATATAGACCCTAGGGGCACCGGGCTCTCCGAATTCAGGGCGAGTATGTGCCTGACCGGGAAACGGTCCTTCGTCAAAGCGGAGGAATTCTAGACATTCCGGTAGTCGATCGAGTGGTTGACCAGTCTCTCGCTATATCATGACAGTTAGTTTTCGGCTTTCTCTACTGAGGTGCTCGCTCGGCAACCGGGCACAATCGCAGAGTTCTCCGGTGCGCGTTAGCCGATAATCGGAACGTAGGTAGCAAAACACAGGAGCCGGGCAAACCCAACATTTGACCAAAGACATGATTCGAGCTGATGCATATAAGGCCTAACTCGAGACGCCGAACACTCCTCGAGGTATTCGGTTTATGATAGCAGGCGAACAATGCCCTAAGCCCCTAGTGTCCGTGCACAGCGAAATCTTTCGACGCGGCCGATGCAAAACGCCATGACCTCCTCCTCGGTTATGATAAGAAACCGGGGATGTGTCAACAAGAGACAGTAAAAAAGGTTTACGCAAGGTCTTAATCTGAAAAGAATCCTTGCAACGGGTCCCTGCTGCATGTCTGCGCCTGTGTCTCCATTGTGCCATATCCTGGACGGGTGTAGCACGTTGTTCATCTGTAAAAGAGAAGGACTTAGTTGGAAAAAAGATCGTGCGGGAAAATGTATTTAAAATAGTGTATGATTTGAAAGATGAATAGAGTTGAGCTTTATTAGCTCTCATTGTTCATACGTGCAGCCCCTTGTAAAGAGGTATGCGGCTGGGAAGCCCCTTGTTTGTCGCGGAACACTCTAAGTTACCCTTTAATGAGATGATGCCACATGGACCGGGCATTTTAAGTGTAAGAGACACATAATGCGGTATTGCGTTAAAGCGGGCAAAAGCTTCGCGTCCCAATAGTGCTTGATGGCTACTTTTAAATGGGGCGATATGGAAGATTAGCTTTTCGCGACGGAAGTTGTTGGATGAACCGAACACAACTTCTAGTAGTAAGGAGCCCGTACTATTGGCATAAGGGCCTGGCGTCGCTCCTTTAAAGGAGGTGCCGCTATGGCGAATTTTGGTAGGGTCTATCCCCATTCTGCGGATGGTGTCCTGGTATAGCAGGTTTATATCACTGCCGCCGTCCATTAGGACTTGTGTAAATTGTAGCCCGTCGATTATAGGATCCAATATTAAAGCAGTCCATCCTGCATTTCGAATACTTCTGGAGTAATCCAGGTGGTCGAAAGTAATTGGTTTTGACATCCAATCTCGGGATTCCGCTGGGGTGGACCGTGCGACACGTGCTTTGGTAGATGCCGCCCTATTTTTCCTTGTTATCACTTGAAGTGAATTCACTGTTTTGACTTCTTGTGGGAAGTTCTTTTGTTTTTCGGCGCTCTGCTTGTGGGGTTCGTCATCGTCCTCGCTTGGTGTGTCGAGCCCCTTGTGTTCGGCATTAAGTCGGCCGGACTGCTTGAAGACCCAACAATTTCTATGGGTATGGTTTGCAGGCTTCCCGGGGTACTGTGAATTTGACATATCCTATCCAAGATTTTGTTTAGGTTGGATAGCTCATCATTGTTGTCCTTAAGAGGCAGTGTTTTGTTGTTCGGCCGGGAGCTTTTGAACCCGGCGTTGACCGCTGTGTTCTTTGGGCCATTTTCCTTATTCCGGCGCTGATCTTTTCTGCGTCGTGATTTCCCATTTCCATCCCTAACCTCGGATGTACTCGGGTCGCTGGTGCTGCATCTTGACAGCCAGCTATCTTCCCCCGCGCAGAAGCGGGTCATGAGGCTTGTTAGCGCGGCCATTGTTCTTGGTTTTTCCTGGCCGAGGTGTCTGGCGAGCCATTCATCTCGGACGTTATGTTTAAAGGTTGCTAAGGCTTCGGCGTCCGGACAGTCGACTATTTGGTTCTTTTTGGTGAGGAACCTGTTCCAGAATTCGCGGGCTGACTCTCCGGGCTGTTGAGTTATGTGACTTAAATCGTCTGCATCCGGAGGGCGGACATAAGTTCCCTGAAAATTTGCTCGGAACGCTTCCTCGAGCTCTTCCCAACTTCCGATGGTATTTTCTGGGAGGCTTTTGAGCCCATGCCGAGCTGGCCCTTTGAGCTTGAGGGGTAGGTATTTTATGGCGTGGAGATCGTCTCCTCTAGCCATATGTATGTGTAGAATATAATACTCAATCCAGACTCCGGGGTCTGTTGTTCCGTCATATGCTTCTATGTTTACGGGTTTGAATCCCGCTGGAAATTCATGCTCCAGTACCTCATCGGTGAAACATAGTGGGTGTGATGCGCCCCTGTATTTAGGTGTGCTGTTATCTTCGAACACTCGACGTGTTGTTTTGCTTCCTGGAGCCTTCTTTTTTGGCCCATAGATGGACCTGACCGGGCCATCCTTTTTGCGAGGGTCCTTATGTGGATCGTGTGCCAGCTTGTGTGTGGCACCTCTTGCCGCTCTTAGCCTGTCATCTGGTCGTCTATCCGGCTAGGCGGCCTCTTTGTTTTTTGATTGTGGGGGCTCTCGGCCTCCTCGTCAATTCGAACAACAACTTGTGCTTGGTAGCTCTTTGCTTGGTATTTGTCGCCGATTTATCTGCGGTCTTGAGTACTTTGCTCCATCTCATTCTCGAGTCGTCTTCCGCTGTTTTGAGCTTCGCTTCGCTTCTTCAAACTTCTTGTAGTGGCGGCGAGCCTTTTGTGAAGGTTCTTATGCTCGGTGATGTGTCCGACATGAGATAAATGCAGGCTGTTGTTTATTTGGGGATGGGTTGCTCGTCCAATTCATCCTGTTCGGATGGTTGCTTGGTGGCATGTTCGTCGTCCACTGCTTCGCCCCGCTCTACGGCTGGGTCAGTATGGGTGATGTTGTTATCGAGGCGGGACTTCGGGTGGCGCTTGCGTCGCCGTTTTGGTTGTTTTTGGGGGAATTATCCTTTGCCACGTCCCGATGTTCCTTGTTATCGCTTCCTTTTGGTGTATCCACCATGTATACGTCGTATGACGAGGTGGCTTTCCAGTGCCCAGTGGGCGTTGGTTCTTGGTTGTCTCCAACATCGTCGTCCATACCGTCGATGTCTTCAGAGTCGAAGTCTAGCATGTCGGTTAGATCGTCGACAGTGGCTACAAAGTGGGTGGTGGGTAGGCTTTGAATTTCTTCGTCGTCCGCATCCCAACCGTCCTGACCGTGATCCGGCCAGGGCTCTCCTGTTAACGAGAGATACTTTAGCGAATTCAGGGTGTCACCAAAAGGTGAGTGCTGAATGATGTCCGCAGTGATGAACTCCATGATCAGCGCCCAATCAGATTCGATTGGTAGGGGCGCAGGAGGTTCGGAGTCCGGCGAGGAGTCCGGCACCTCGGAGTCACAAACTTCACAAGGGACAAGGTTAGTATTCGGCTCCATCGCCGTAGATGTAGCAGCCTCCGAGGCGGTGTCTAGCCACCCGTCCTCGATCTGCGCAGCCGGCTCCGAATAAAGGGTCGGAGCGGACTCGTGTGCGGCCTCCAGGGCACTGTCCGGCAGCAGAGCTAAATCATGCCCATCGTGACAGTGCGGCGTGCTCGGCTGTGGCTCGAATCCATCGAAGATCAAGCCTCCATGGATGTCAGCCGTGAAGTTCAGACTTCCAAATCTGACCTGACGGCCAGGGGCGTAGCTTTCGATCTGCTCCAGATGGCCAAGCGAGTTGGCCCGCAGTGCAAAGCCGCCGAATACGAAGATCTGTCCGGGAAGAAAAGTCTCACCCTGGACCGCGTCGTTGTTGTTGATGATCGAGGGAGCCATCGAGCCTATCGGTGACGACACAGAGGAACTCTCAATGAAAGCACCAATGTCGGTGTCAAAACCGGCGGATCTCGGGTAGGGGGTCCCGAACTGTGCGTCTAGGCGGATGGTAACAGGAGACAAGGGACACGCCAAGGAAAGTCCCATCCGGACACGGGACGAAGTCTTCAATCTTGTATCTTCATAGTCTTGGAGTCCGGCCGATGATGATAGTTCGGCTATCCGAACAACCCCTAGTCCAGGACTCCCTCAGGGGCCATCATTGCTCTTCTCTTTTCTTGCATCCTTCTTGCTACGCCTTCCTTCTCCACTCAAGACTCCTCCCAATTCAATCTCGAGCCCGACTCTTTCTCCACCTCGCTCGCGGCCACGACGCACGGATGGCGCCCACCGGCAAGAAGGCGAAGCCCACGGCCTCGGCCGCAAGCCATCCTATCATCGGGTCGGTGCTCCTAACCTTCTCCATCGCCGCAGAGGCGGACCTAGGCCCGATGCTCCTGCTAGTAGCCGGCGACCAAAATGAGGGGCAAGCGACCCAAGTCTGGCCGGGCTCGGAAGCATGGAGCGGTCTGGGGGAGTCCGCCACCTCTTCTTCCTCCACAACATTTACGCCGGGTTGGTCCCGCCGTTCTCTGATTTCTTCTAAGCCGTCCTCTCCCATTATCGAATCCACACCCTGCACCTTCAGCCCAACTCCATCCTCCTCCTAGCTATCTTCGCCTTCTACTGCGAGGCCTTCGTGGGCGTGAGGCCTTCAGTGGCGCTCTTTCATCACTTCTTCAGCCTGTGGTTCACCGCCCAAGACCAGTGCTCCCCGTGCGTGTCCTTCATCGATGTCAAGGACGAGAACATCCGCTTGAAGGCCAAGAATAAGGTGGATGGCTACCGGCAACGCTGGGTCTTCATGGAAGCATGTTGGGTCAGCCCGCTCCTGATGACCCCCGCGGCTCAGCCTGAGAAGAACCAAGGGTGGGGCCATGAGAAGCTTGCCGACCCAAGGGTGGAGCCCGTCCTAGAGCAGATAGTCGCGCATGGGGACGCGAAGCTGACGGGGGCAATGATCATCAAGGAGTTCTTGGGGTAGCACATCGCGCCACTCCAAGCACACTTGCGGCCCGTGTGGGAATACACTGGCACAGGGGACGTGATGAGGCTACAGGCTGCCGCTCGACGTCTAATGAGCTAGACAAGGTCCTGGGGGCTCTGCTTGGCTACACCCCCGAGAGTCCCCCTGAGGTTGCGTCCCCACTGTACAACTATGAGGATAAGGTGGAGCTGGTCCTGGAGATGCCCACCTTCGACGAGGCTTGCACCGAGCACCGCTCAGGAACACCTCCACGGTGGTGTTGTCCTCCAGCGAGGCGACAACGGCGAGGACTCGGAGGCGACGTAGGAGGAAGAGCACATCAACTGGGCGCCGCCGCTCCATCACCGCCGGTCCCTGCTTGCCTTCAGGGACGACGACGACGTAGACGAGCGGCCCTAGGCGACGTCTCCTCGGCCCACCGACATGATGGGGGTGAACGGGGCCCGACCCCTCGGCCGCCCAGCCACCAGTGATGGGGGCCCACGTCGGCGAGGCGGCGCTCGCACCCGTGGAAATTGCATCCCTCAAGGGGGCTTCCCTGATCCTCAGGGAGGGCGGTGACCCGATTGGACTCGCCGAGGACCGCCTTGAGCACCCCACATACAACACCAGGGCGGCGCACGAGGGTGGCGACGACACACTGTCTGCCACCGAGAGGAAGATGATATGGGCCGCCCAAGACAAGTAAGTGCCCGGGTCCATTCTCATGTCATGCTCCTGTAATTCATCTATATGTCCTTGTCGTGGTTCTAAGTCTGACAGTAGAGTGGAGGGTAGGTAAACAGAGGCAAGGTCCTAGCTATGGAGAGGTTGTGAACACAAGCGATGTACGAGTTCAGGCCCTTCTCGGAAGAAGTAAAAGCCCTACGTCTCGGAGCCCTGAGGCGGTCGAGTGGATTATCAGTGTAGGTATTACAAGAATGCGAACCCCTCTATCTGTGGAGGGGGTGGCTTATATAGAGTGCGCCAGGACCCCAGCCAGCCCACATAATGGAGAGGTTAAAGTACATTAAGCCGGGGGCGTTACTGGTAACGCCCCTCATAAAGTTCCTTAACTATCATTAAGTCTATTCAATTACAAGCCGTTGCGTTGCAGAGTGCCTTCTGACCTTCTGGGGGTCGAGTGTATCTTCATGGTCGAGTGAGTCTTCCATGGTGAGTCCTTCGGTCGGTCAGTGGGTTCCTCTTTGGTCGACTGGAAGATGATCTCTTCTAAGAGTGCCCCTGGGTAGGACGTTTAGGTCAGGCCTATGACCCTACCCTATGTACATGAATCCATCATTAGCCCCCGAATGGATTGAGGCTTGAGTGAGGACGGAGTTGACGCTGTTTCCAATTGTCTTTTGCATACTGGCTATGTGTTGTTCTGGATCAAGATCTTCTTTGTTGATAACAAGCAACTTTTCTTCAGTCGACTCGATCCATTCTTGTTCTCTAGTCGAGTGATCTTTCATATTTCGCTGTTCGAGCGACGGATCGTAAGAAATTCGCGACTTGGCAAGTCGATCCACCGCTATGGATTCTGCGGATCTGAAATTTGGGGAAGCCTTGTGCCCGGAACGGATCTGGCTTCGGATGGGACATAGCGGGGCGCCTCGATCTCGCGCGCTTTTTACGCCACGTATCGTGCAAAGGCAACTGTTTGGGATATGATTGGATTGCTCGGGTCCACATGTCATCCACTCGGAAGGATGTTATAAATGCAACTCGTGAGGTTTACGCACGATACCCGTTCTTCTCCTCTGCTCTCTTCGTCTCCGCCCACCGCAATCGCTGCCGCCCTCGCTACTTCCTCGACGCGCACCTCCGCCGTGCCATGGGCAAAGAGAAGACGGCGGTCTTTGGAAGCCTTGAAAAAAGCGTCGGCGGCGGAGAAGGCGTCGGCGGCCGAGAAGGCGAAAGGGAGATCCACCAGCCGCAGCGGTTCTTCGTCGAGATCCCGCTTGCCGAAGGGCTGGGTCCAGGGAGATTGGATTCAGTCGACCATCAGGGAGAAGGATCTCCTCGATATGGCCAATGACGGGCTGATCCCCCACGGCGCCGCAAGGCTTCCTGGCAAAGAGTGGCAGCCTCAACCGGAGGAGGGTGAGTGCGTGCTCCTGGCCACCCATGTTGATCGAGGATTTTCCCTACCGCCGAGTGTTTTCTTTCGTGGCTTTCTGAATTTCTTTGGAGCCCAGCTCCACCATTTTACTCCAAACTCCATCGCGTATCTTGACGCATTTGTGTCTATGTGCGAAAACTTCCTGGGCTATCGACCGCACTGGGGTTTGTTCAAGCATATCTTCACATGTCGCTCTCAGACTGTGAAGAAAGCAAGTCCCGGTGATGAGAAGACCCAAGTAGTTCAGATGTGCGGGGGCCTAGGAATCCAAGTGAGGAATAAGAGCACCTTCCTAGCTATGACTTTTCTCGAGTCGGTCAGGGGCTGGCAGTCGACCTGGTTCTACTGCCAGAATGAGTCGACGCCGGGACAGTCGAGTGGTCTTCCTCCATTCACCATGAGTCGAGTGAACAAACCTTCCTCCCTGAAGGTGGTTCCAGAGGAGAGAGATGATGTGAGGATGTTGATGGATCGCGTGGTACAGCTGGTTCGGGACGGTGTGACTGACATGGACCTCTTGGAGGTTTTTCTTCGGAGGCGAATCCAGCCTCTTGATTCGAACCCTTGCATGTGGCTGTCTTCATGGAACGAAGACGAGACTCGCGTCCACCCGGAGGCAGTCGACGACGCCGTAGTGGAAAGATGGATGGCCGCGATCACTGCAAACAAGGACAACCCTCGCGGATCCCGGAGGATTTCTCCACTTGACCACAATAGTGTTCCAGACCAGGTACATTTGCTCTGCTTTCCATTGTATGTCTGTCGAATGTGTTTCTGTAATTTAGTCGATTGAGCTCTGCCTTGACGTTTCCAGGCCCTTACCGAGCTATACTCAATGCCCAATGGCGCTCAGGCTCCGACTGAGGAGGGAGAAGCCAGCGGGGGCGAGAGCCAGGAAGAGTGGGATTCAGACGCTGCTGAGGATGACGATGGCGGCAGCGATGATGACGAGGATGAAGAGGAGGAGGAAGAGGAGGAAGTTGCACCACAAAGACTTTCGAAAGGCGGTGAAACTTGTGCACGACCCTTGACGTAACGCGGCAAGGAGTTGCGATCGCCTCATGATCGACCAAACATCCCTCGGACCGCTTCTCCGGCGCCGACCGAGAAGGCGCCGAAGCAGTCGAAGGTAGCCCCGTCGAGGACAACCAAGCCTCTACCAAAAACGAAGGTGTCCATCCCCACCATATCAGGGTAAACAAATCACTTAAGTCTTCTTGTTCTGTACAAGTTTTGTCTCTGGTTGATACTTGAATCGGTCGATTGATTCTTTGGAACTTGATCTTTGCGACTTCGAAACCTTAGGCAAGGCCGAGGACCATGAGATGGAGGACGGCGACCTCAAATCGATCTTGCATCTTTAATTCTGTTCTTAGTCGGTGACTCATAGTTTCTAACTTTGACTCTTTTCTGAAGCTCCAACCAATGACATTATCACCCTTCCCGACGACGATGATGAGGATGAGGAACCATTGAGGTATAGAAGGAGCAGGAAGGCATCTACTGGCAAAGCCGCCCAAGATGTGATGGCGCCCAAGACTGTTGTGACGGAAGGGAGGCCAGACTCAACATACCGTGTCCTTCAGCGGTGCCGTTGTGAGTGCTCGACCCACTTCGTCGAAAGTCTTTGGCAACCTTCGCTCTTCGCCACGCACCACGCCCCGGAGGACCAAGCTAGTGCTGCTAAGGAGGCGATCCGTCAAGCGAGGATCATGATGGAGCGGTGAAGATCGTTGGGATGCGAGCCAAGCAGCTTCTGACGCCAGCTCCGCCCTTCAAAGCAATGTTGGTCGATCGACCACCGCTGCTCTGTTAGGATATGCTATAAAAACTTTTCTTTACGGAATTCATAGCAGTCACCCACTAGGTGTGTTGGTAAAAACTCCGTATTAGCGGGGCACGCTGAGTGCACCCCGGGTGTAATCCCCAAGGCTAAGGTCATTGCTGGCGATCGGTCTTAGGCTTTATAAGTAAATATTGATCATCACTCGATTGAAGCGAATGGGTTTACGAAACCAGTGGGGGCACGCTGAGTGCACCCACGGGTGTAATCCCGAGGCGTGGTCGATCGCTGGCGATTGATTACTGATCAAGAAGCTTTGGTCGATCGTCGACTCTCTTTTTTTTTGGTCGATGGTCGACTTCTGTTTGAATAAGACCCGGTGGGGGCACGCTGAGTGCACCCCAGGTGTAATCCCGAGACTACGGTCGAATGCTTGCATTCGATCGTAGTCTTAAAGCATATCATTTTCTCTATTCACTCGGAAGTGAATCATCTTTGACATTTTGTCGATTGATTCTTTGTAGAAATCCTGTGATCTCGGCGGCGCGCTATCTTGAAGCTGGGCGAAGCATATTCAGCTCAAGTTGGACTTGAAGCTAGTGCAGGAGAATCGACGAAGGCAAAGGAGGAGACCAAAGGTATGTTTGGTGAGACTTGACGACTCTTTTCTCCCTCATTTGCTTCAAACCTGACTTTGCTGTAATTTACAGGCAAGGTGAAGGAGGCCCAGAGGAAGAAGGAGCTTGAGCTATCTGAGAAGATCAAGCTTGCCGACGAAAAGCTAGCCTCTGTCACCAAGCTCGAACAGGACAACACCAATCTGAAGGCTGCTCTGGCCATTGCCACCAAGGATGTTGACCGGTGAAAGTCGACAAGACCACTCTAGCGAGAAGATCAACCAGTTGGTGGGAAGAAGAATGACCTGGAAGGCTTCCTGGGTGGTCTTGCTAAAAAATTGTTCCTTATGCTCGAAGGTAGTCTTTTTCACTCGACCAATTCTTCCAACTGTTATGTTCCCATTCGACTATTTTCTTGATTCGGGTTTTGTCTTTGCGAGTTACTCGTCGCAACTTTGAAGAAGAAACCAGCCAGTTGGAGACGAACCTTGACCTGTCAATTCTCCGTGAATGATGAAGTTGCCATGAATGTCTTCCGACCGAGTCCCGTGTTGCGCTGTCGTGGATTACCTCGCAAGGCTGAAGGTTGCTACGCCCTGCATCGACTCGGCGCTTTCGCCCGGGCGACACTTCAAAATGACCTCGAGTCGTTGATGGCTCGATCAACGCCGTCCCGACCGAGTGTAGGAGTGGAAGAAGTCTTCGCTCGATGTGGCGCGAGATGTCGCATGTGTATGCGCGAGTCCATTGCAAGGATGCACGAGAAGATAAGTGGCGGCTCTCCGAGTGGCCAACACCAAGAAACACGACTTGGGTCCTCCATGGAGACTTTCATCGCTGCTGCTACACGGATCGCAGATGGGATTGACCTCGACGAGTTCGTTGCTCCTTCCAGCCCTCCACAGGAGGGGTAAAAAACTTTCCTTGAGTCTTACACTTTAAATTTGCCTCGGCATGCCGAGTGGAATTGTAACCGATAAAACCTTAACAGGCTTAGTGCCTGAGCACTCTCGGTTCTTTTAGGTATCGACCTAAATTTGGATTGGATGTTTGGATATGATTGCTTTTGGCTTGAATTGCCCTTTGCAGGTTAACAGCAAGATGCCCACTACAGTCGGCTTATTCCTTAGGCAAGCACTGTGTTGCGGCTAAGCCTCCGAGTGAGAGGTTTTCTCTTCACTCGGTAGGATTTCTTATACCTTAGGCGAGCACTGGGCTGCAGCTAAGCCCCCGAGTGAGAGGTTTGCTCTTCACTCGGTAGGATTTCTTATACCTTAGGCGAGCGCTGGGCTGCAGCTAAGCCCCCGAGTGAGAGGTTTGCTCTTCACTCGGTAGGATTTCTTATATCTTAGGCGAGCACTGGGCTGCAGCTAAGCCCCCGAGTGAGAGGTTTGCTCTTCACTCGGTAGGATTTCTTATATCTTAGGCGAGCACTGGGCTGCAGCTAAGCCCCCCAAGTGAGAGGTTTGCTCTTCACTCGGTAGGATTTCTTATATCTTAGGCGAGCACTGGGCTGCAGCTAAGCCCCCGAGTGAGAGGTTTGCTCTTCACTCGGTAGGATTTCTTATATCTTAGGCGAGCACTGGGCTGCACCTAAGCCCCCGAGTGAGAGGTTTGCTCTTCACTCGATAGGATTTCCGTTGTATTTGTGGCGAAGCTCGGAGGAGAGGGTCGCAGTCGACCTGCACCTCGTTTTCCTTGCGAGCGCACATCATACTCATGGTGTAGCTCGGAGGAGAGGGTCGCAGTCGACCTGCACCTCGTCCTCCTTGCGAGCACACATCATACTCATGGTGTAGCTCGGAGGAGAGGGTCGCAGTCGACCTGCACCTCGTCCTCCTTGCAAGCACACATGTTACTTAGGCGAGTACTTGGACTGCAGCTAAGCCTCCGAGTGGTAGTCTGGCTTACCACTTCAGTAGGATTTTTAGTTACTTAGGCGAGCACTGGGCTGCAGCTAAGCCCCCGAGTGGAAGTCTGGCTTGCCACTCGGTAGGATTTCTTATATCTTAGGCGAGTACTGGACTGCAGCTAAGCCCCCGAGTGGAAGTCTGGCTTGCCACTCGGTAGGATTTTTATAACTTAGGCGAGCACTGGGCTGCAGCTAAGCCTCCGAGTGGAAGTCTGGCTTACCACTCGGTAGGATTTTTATAACTTAGGCGAAGCGGATTCGCGGCTAAGCCTCCGAGTGGAAGTCTGACTTACCACTCGGTAGGATTTGTACAAACTTAGGCGAAACGGATTTGCGACTAAGCCACCCACTGGGGGAAAATTTTACTGGACAAAAATAAAGAGTGACAAAAACTATGAAGGAATTATGAAGGCCATGAACTACAGAAGTATTTTATTACAACTCATCCGAGTGAAAAACTTTAAGTGTAAAAGGGGCGGAGCAGATCCGCATTCCAAGCTCGGGGCTCTTTGATATTGTGTTCGACGTTGTAGAGACGATATGCCCCGTTGTGGAGAACCTTTGTGACGATAAAGGGCCCTTCCCAGGAGGGAGCGAGCTTATGTTGTTTCTGCTGATCCACTCGAAGGACCAGATCCCCTTCCTGGAAGGCTCGACCTCTCACATTTCTGGCGTAAAGGCGATGCAAGTCTTCTCGGTAGATGGTCGGCGGATCGAGCCATCTCCCTTTCCTCTTCTAGGAGGTCATTCGCATCTTGACGCGCTTGCTCATCTTCTGCTTCATTGTAAAGTTCAATTCGGGGAGCATTGTGAAGGAGATCACTCGGTAGGACTGCTTCTGCTCCATAGACCAAGAAGAATGGAGTCCTTCCGGTCGACCGATTAGGCGTGGTCCGCAAACCCCAAAGCACTGAAGGGAGTTCGTCAACCCAAGCTCCAGCCGCATGCTTGAGATCTCGCATCAGTTGGGGCTTCAGACCCTTGAGGATTAATCCATTGGCTCATTCTGCCTGTCCATTCGACTGTGGATGGGCGACTGAAGCGTAGTCGACTCGTGTGCCTTGGGCGTTGCAGAAATCTTTGAATTCTTCCGAGTCAAAATTCGACCCATTATCCGTGATAATGCTGTGCGGTACCCATATCTGTCGTCGGCTCTCGATGAAGGAAACAGCGATCAAGCGTCAAGACTCTTGATTGGTTTAGCTTCAATCCACTTGGTGAACTTGTCGATTGCTACCAGTACATGCGTGAAACCGCTCCGACCTATTCGTAAGGGACCGACCATGTCCAACCCCCATACTGCGAACGGCCAGACGAGCGGAATGGTCTTCAGAGCTGACGCAGGCTTGTGTGACATATTGGAATAGAATTGACATCCTTCGCACTTGTCCACTATTTCTTTCGCCATCTCATTCGGCCTCGCCGATAAAATCCAACTCGGTATGCTTTGGCTACAATGGTCCGAGAGGAGGCATGGTGACCACAGGTCCCCGAGTGGATATCGTGGAGAATGACTCGACCTTCTTCGGGCGTTATGCATTTTTGACCAACTCCAGTCGGACTTTCTCTATACAGCTGCCCTTTGATAATGGTAAAGGCTTTGGATCGACGGACGATCTGTCGAGCCTCTTCCTCATCTTCGGGAGCTCTTTTCTCGAGAATGTATCGATGTATGGAATTGTCGACTGGAGTGATCACTAAAACTTCCATGACCAAGTCGACCACTCTTTGGGACCTCAACCTCGGTCAGTCTGTGGCACTCTTGGGCTGTGGAGTTTCCTCGTGAAGGATCTTCTTTAAGCGACGGAGTGTGTATATGCTCCAAAAATACACCACTCGGAATGGCTTCTCTTTTGGAACCTATCTTTGCGGATCATCTGCTGCTTGATTTTTTGATCGGGGATGTGATGCAGCTCCAACCCTCGAACTTCTTTTCCGGCTTCCTCCTTTGCATTGCATATCCGATCATATTTGGGCTTCTTACGCCCCACTCCTTCATCACTGGTTGACCACTAAATTTGAGTCGCCATAGACCATCGAGCAACGGACGCCGAGTGAGATGGCCATGCGTAATCCATATAAGAGGGTCTCGTACTCTGCCTCATTGTTGGAGGAATCAAAGTGAATCTGGAGCACATACCTAAGCTTATCTCCTCTGGGGGAAACCAGAACTACCCCAGCACCGGAACCATTCAGCATCTTAGAGCCATCGAAGAACATGGTCCAATGCTCCGAGTGAACTTCAGTCGGCTGCTGCTGTTCAATCCACTCGGCGAGGAAATCCGCTACAGCCTGGGACTTAATGGCTTTCTTTGCCTCAAATTTGATATCAAGGGGAAGAAGTTCAATCGCCCATTTCGCCACTCGACCGGTCGCGTCTCTGTTGTGCAGAATCTCTGATAAAGGAGCGTCGCTGACGACAGTGATAGAATGATCAGAGAAATAGTGAGCAACCTTCTTCGTGGTCATGTATATGCCATACACAAGCTTCTGATAATGCGGGTATCGCTGCTTGGATGGAGTCAAGACTTCAGACAAATAATACACCGGGCGCTGAACTTTGAAGGCCTTTCCTTCCTCTTCCCGCTCGACCGTAAGCACCGTACTGACGACTTGTCCTGTGGCTGCGATATAGAGCAACAAAGGCTCTTTGCTGATTGGAGCAGCAAGCACCGGCTGGGTGGAGAGCAGAGCTTTTAGCTCGGCAAACGCTGCATCAGCTTCTGGAGTCCACTCGAACTTGTCGGCCTTCTTCATCAGTCGGTAAAGAGGCAATGCCTTTTCACCGAGTCGGGAGATGAATCGACTTAATGCGGCCAAGCATCCGAGAAGCTTCGGGCGTCGTGCACTCGCGCAGGCGTTTCATTCGGAGAATAGTGCCGATCTTCTCTGGATTAGCGTCGATTCCTCGTTCGGAAATGAGAAAACCAAGTAACTTGCCACCAGGAACTCCGAATGTGCACTTTGACGGATTGAGCTTGATATTGTACCTTCTGAGGTTGGCAAATGTTTGGCGAGGTCAGCAAGCAGGTCGGAACCTTTTCGCGACTTAACGATGATATCATCCATATCGCTTCCACATTCCCGGTGATTTGGTGAGAAGACACTTCGAATCATTCGCATAAATGTGGCTCCGGCATTCTTGAGGCGAATGGCATGGTGATATAGCGAAGCACCGAATGGAGTGATGAAAGCTGTTTTTATTTCATCGGGTCCATCTGACGGATCGATGATACCTGAATATGCATCTAGAAAAGACAATCTCTCACATCCTGCGGTCGAGTCAACAATTTGATCTATGCGGGGAGAGGAAAATGATCCTTCGGCAGGCCCGATTGATGTGCTTAAAGTCAATGCACATGCGGAGTGAGTTGTCCTTCTTGGGAACCATGGCGACATTAGCGAGCCACTCGAGTGGTATATCTCTCGGATAAATCCCACCGCCAACAATGAGCCACTTCTTCACCAATAGCTTTTCTCTTACGGGCGGCGGACCAAGATGCTCTTTAACGGTTTCGCTGACTTGTCGACTCGGGCGATGCTCAGCCGATCCCCAGGAACACCGGCATGTCGGTGGCTTCCATGCGAAATGTCGATTCTCACGGAGGAACCGGATGGCGCTTCTTCCTATTTGGTCGAGTGTCGTGGAGATGTGGGTCGGGCTGCATTGGGATCGGTCGGGTGAATATGGGTGGCCGTCTCACCGCACGATCGAAATGCAGATTCTATGGCGGCTTCTTTGATCGCAACAAATCACTCGGATCTGCGTTTTGCTTGTATTCCTCGAATTCGACCGCTGTCACTTGGGAGTCGGCAATCTTGAGCCCTTACGAAAGCACTCTTCGCCTTCTTCCGATCGCGGTGGCGGTGATCACTCCCTTGGGGCTGGCATTTTCAGTTTGAGGTACACGTAACATGGTCGAGCCATGAATCGTGCGAGGTGGCCTCCCAAAATGGCGTGGTATGCACTCTGAAAATCCACAACCTCAAAGGTCAACTTTTCCTTGCGAAAGTGCTTGGAATCACCAAAAACCACGTCTAGAGCTATTTGGCCGAGTGAGTTGGCCTTCTTCCCTGGTATGACTCCGTGGAAACTCATGTTGCTGGCGCTCAGTCGGGACATCGGAATGCCCATCCCTTTCAATGTATCTGCATATAACAAGTTCAGCCCACTACCACCATCCATCAGCACTTTCGTCAGACGAGTGCCTTTGACAATTGGATCGACCACCAACGCTTGCCGCCCAGGGGTGGCTACGTGAGTCGGATGGTCAGATTGGTCGAATGTGATGGGTGTTTGGGACCACTTCACATAACTTGGCTTTACTGGGGCAACCATGTTCACCTCACGGTTAATGACTTTCGATCGACTTTTGCTTTCCACATCCGCGAAGATCATCAGTGGAGTTGACATGCGGATATTCTTCCTCCTTGTCCTCTTTGTCTCCGCCTTGTCGCTCCTTCTCCTTGTCCTTAGACTGTTTTCCCAAACCGCTGGATCGGGAGTCGACACCTGGCAGTGGTGTGCTTTGGGTAAATGATGTTGCCCTCTTCATCTTTCTTCGTGTGAATATGGCATGGCATATCCATCACGTCATTGCCTTCCTTATCTTTTACTTTCTTAGGATTCCAGGATCCTCTCGGCTTCCCCTTGAACTTCCCCTGAGTCACGGCCAGGGCCTCTCCAGGAGCTGCTGGCTCGGCTTTCGCTTCGCTTCGATTGGAATTTCCTTTTCCGATCGACTTGGCTTGTACTTGCCGCTCGAGTCGGTCTTCTTCCTCGCCGTTGGCGTGCATTTGGTGGCAATATCCATCATTCGACTCGGGTCATGTCGCGGTTCGACCGAACTTCAAACTCAATTCTCTATTTTTGACGCCATCTTTGAAGGCATAAAGCGCTCGATGGTCGGACACATTTTCCACAAGATGGTGCGAGTAATCCACCTCTGAATGTACTCTCGAAGAGTTTCATTGGTCTTCGCACACAAACTTGCAGCTCTGTCAAACCAGCCGGTCGCTTGCAAGTCCCTTCAAAAGTCTGACGAACACTGGGACAAATCTTCCCAAGTATATATATCGCTAGGAGGTAATCGATTCAGCCATGCTCTAGCAGAACCTTCCAACATGAGGGCAAGTGTTTCATGGCCACCTCATCATTCCCACCACCAATCTGAACAGCCACTCATTAATCTTCAAGCCAAGTTTGTGCTTGGATTCCCCGATGAACTTGTCGACTCCTGCCAATCTGAAATTGGGGGATTATCGTGGCTCGATAGCCCTGCTAAAACACTCCGGACCGAGACATGCACTCATCGCTGGTGGGTGCATCTCTCGGTCCGCCTTGATGGGCTCTATTCCGGTCGACCAAGCCTTGCACGATAATGGATCGCGCGTCAAAGCCTGGTTCCACGGGTCGATTGGAACTCTTCGCCCATCTTGAATCGACGTCGTCATCTTGCCGCCGAGGAGCGTCTGACCCTTCCCTCGGAGGAAAGGGCACTCGGCGCTGTCATCCCGGTCTCCATATTGATCTCGCCGGTTGTCGCGCCCTTCTCGCCCGGAGGTGATCGGGACCGTGAGCCGATGGGCGAAGATTCGCAGCGACGGATCGATGTGAATTACATTGCGTGGATCGCGACACGGCTGAGTTCTCGTCTCCCTGCTGCTCGGAGTAAATCTCGATCGCATTAAGCCTCTCCGGCTTCCATTGGGGCGGCTGGATGGACTCGCTATACGGGTTGCAGCTGCTAAATTCTGAATTGGCGGCGGTATACCGAGTCGGTGGGAAGAGTCGACGTCGACCGCCGGGACTCGTTGCTTGCTGCTCGTCGAGTGCTCGCTGAAGATTCTCCAAGCGGCGCGTTCAGCGACGTTAATGGCGTGCTTCCTCCAAAGCGCGAGCCTCGGGGTTTCTCCGGCGATGGGAGTATGCAGGGCATCCATGTTCCTGCGGCGAAGCTCTTCTCTCTGCAGAGAGTCGAGTGTCTCGGGCTGGTACTCCTCGTGCTCTTGTACGGGGTCTCCTCCTCCAGCTGCTCCGCCGCCATGGGCGAAGCCGGGAGGACTGCGGGGGCCGTCGACCATGAGGATTTCCGCCGCTGGATCATTGCTATCACACTCGGATGCAGTCTCTACGGAGCTAGTCGACAGATCGAACAGGCCGTAGAGGGACTCGTCGGGCTCAATGGCCCCGACCTGGGCGATGGCTGTCTGGCGAGCCACCGCGTGCTTCACCCACCGCTGGACTCTCGACCGACCAGAGCGCTTGCGCTGGTGGGAAACTGGGTAGGCGACCGACAGAGGAGTCGACCAATACGGGGTCGACGGTTGCCGCAGCAGAACGCCGCAAACACATGCGCGAAAGTGCGTCGCCCCGCGGACGGGGAGCGCCTCGATGTCAAGTGGAGCCTCCTGGAGCCATGCGGAGTCGTCGGCGACAAAGGTGAGAGCACCGAGACGGATCTCGCGCCCCTCAACCAAAACTCCAGCAGTCATCATGATGAAGGTACTCGGAAGTACTGCAACTCCTCCACAAATCGCTAAAACACCTGCCCCAACGTGGGCGCCAACTGTCGTGGTTCTAAGTCTGACAGTAGAGTGGGGGGTAGGTAAACAGAGGCAAGGTCCTAGCTATGGAGAGGTTGTGAACACAAGCGATGTACGAGTTCAGGCCCTTCTCGGAAGAAGTAAAAGCCCTACGTCTCGGAGCCCTGAGGCGGTCGAGTGGATTATCGGTGTAGGTATTACAAGAATGCAAACCCCTCTATCTGTGGAGGGGGTGGCTTATATAGAGTGCGCCAGGACCCCAGCCAGCCCACATAATGGAGAGGTTAAAGTACATTAAGCCGGGGGCGTTACTGGTAACGCCCCTCATAAAGTGCCTTAACTATCATTAAGTCTATTCAATTACAAGCCGTTGCGTTGCAGAGTGCCTTCTGACCTTCTGGGGGTCGAGTGTATCTTCATGGTCGAGGGAGTCTTCCATGGTCGAGTCCTTCCAGTCAGTCGAGTGGGTTCCTCTTTGGTCGACTGGAAGATGATCTCTTCTAAGAGTGCCCCTGGGTAGGACGTTTAGGTCAGGCCTATGACCCTACCCTAGGTACATGAATCCATCAGTCCTAACCCCTCACCCGGGTAGGAGCCAGGGCGGCGGCAAGAAGAAGAAGAACAAGGTAATTGCCGGGGCGAAAGTGAGCTCCGTTCCGAAGGCAGCGTTGACACTCGGCCGTAGCCTCGGCGGGTGCGGGGGTGCCTAATACGTCTCCAGCGTATCTATAATTTATGAAGTATTCATGCCATGTTTACAACATTTTATATGGTTTTGGTATGATTTGCATGGAACTAACCCGGACTAAGAACCATCGGTAATTTTATTTGGAGCTATATTTTTATTCAAGACATGATATGAGTTTTGCTTGGAGTGTCATTTTATTTTGTTAGGATTTGCTTGCTTTTATTTATAATAATGTGTTGCATCTTTTATTTCAATAAAAATGTCAAGTATAGCCTTTGCCATACTTATTTTGCAAGTCTATATGTGGCTGTTTGAAAACAGAAAGTTGCATGCTAGTGCGTGAATTCTCTAGAAAAGTAAGAGTGAGATAAAATGTTGAAACATTTTGCACAATAAGCTATGATAGATTTTCTATAGTTTGGTAATTTTCCAGAATTTTCAAAGTTATAGAAGTTAGAATCTTCTTGCATTCTTTAGAGACTGTTCTGTTTAGATAGATAGTTGTTATGTTTGCATTGTTTGCATATGATTGATTGTTTAATGATTCTATTTGAGGATAGGAGTATTAAATATGCAGAGGCATTTAGTATGCAATGTGATATAATAATTTCTATGATTTGCTATAATAGAGAGAATGATAAGGTTATTGCATTGATTTATACTAACTTATCTCACGAGTTCTTGTTGAGTTTTATGTGGATGAAGTTTTTGAGATTTAGGGAAACCGTGATACAAAAGGAATTAAGGAGACACAAAATATCAAGCTTGGGATGCCCAAGGCATCCCCAAGATAATATTCCAAGAAGTCTCAAGCATCTAAGCTTGGGGATGCCCCGGTAGGCATCCCACCTTTCTTCTTCAACAATTATCAGTTAGCCTCAGTTGATCCTAAGTTTTTGCTTCTTCACATGAGTTGTTCTATTCTTGGAATGTCATTTTGCTTTGTTTAGCTTGATGTTTTAATAAAATACTGAGATTTGAAAGTTTTAAATAAGAGAGATTCCTCAGTTAGCTACCCATTTACTTAACTACTCGCTCGATCTTCACTTATATCTTTTTGGAGTAGTTTTCTTTTACTCTCGTGCTTCACTTATATCATATGAGTAAATCCTTGAATGAATTGAATGTCATGAAGTCAAAATTATATGTTCATATCATGCCTAGTATTAGTTTCACATCGGGTTTAGAGAGTTTAATCTTTTGAAGCTTGACAATCACAATATTGGTCATACAAGCAATTCATGAATGATTACTATAAGGAAGAGAACTTTCACATGCAAATATATTAACTTGGAAATCTTCTATGATTGTGAATAACCATTAATTATTTTCAAACTTGAGCAAATTAGTTGAAGTTGGACAAGGAAGACAACGTAATGAGTTATGGTTGTGTATATTTGTGTAAAAGTTATATTGTTATGGATCCTCCAACATGTGGTGCTTGCTTAGGATCTTTTGCTAGACAAAAATTCGTACTAAGTAGAGATGCTACTTGTGCATCCAAAAACACTTAAACCCAGTTTCTTGCCATGAGTGTCCACTGTACTTACCATGGATCGAATAAGATCCTTCAAGTAAGTTGTCATTGGTGCATAAAGCAATAAAAATTGCTCCTAAATATGTTTGATCTTTTAATTTATTGTAAGGGAAAATTGAGCATTGTACGAACTTGTGATGGCAAAGTAATAAAAGCAACGGACTGCAAATAAAGGTTGCTATCATAAGGGGCAATATAACGTGAAGTTCCTTTGCATTAAGAGCTTGGGCATCCAAAAATTAGAAGTGCATGACAACCTCTGTTTCCCTCTGCGAAGGGCCTATATTTTACTTTTCAGTATTTAGTTTTATGCAAGAGTCAATAGTATGCATTCCCATTTCAACCTCAATTACTCTATAGTTGGCAAGCATCATGTGGTGGGGAAAGATCTAGGCACATATGACCAGTCAAATATATCTGATCATGAATTATTATTGTTGACAATTATCTCTATGATAAATAAGTTGGGAAGCAAAATATTAAGCCCCTATCTTTCTCTGTGTTCGATGGATGACATTTGTTCTAAAAATATGCTTTGAGTACTAGCAATCATGGAAGACTATATGATGAATGAGTATGTGGAGCTCTTACTTAGACTTTGTTGAATAAGTTGAATTGCAATTGCTTGGTGACTAAGAACATAGATTGTTGAGTTTCAAGAGAATTCATTGTTTGAACCTTAACATGTGAATTGGTTGCTACTTTACCATGATGAGTTTTATGAGAAAGAGTTGTTGTTATGATGCTAGGAAAAGTGATTGAAATAATCATTGATCAAACTTACGCACTATGCTAGCATTCACACTTCATCAATTAATTATTTTATCATTTACCTACTCGAGGACGAGTAGGAATTAAAATTGGGGATGCTGATACATCTCCAACGTATCTATAATTTATGAAGTATTCGTGCCATGTTTACAACAATTTTATATGGTTTTGGTATGATTTGCATGGAACTAACCCGAACTGATGTCGTTTTCAGCAGAACTACCGTGTTTTTGTTTTTTGTGCAGAAATGAAAGTTCTCCAAATGACCTAAAACTTTTTGACGATTTTTTTGGAACAAAAGAGACCCCCAAAGCTTCATGGGAGGGCAAGAAGAGCCACGAGGAGGGCACAACCCACCACGGCGTGCCAGAGGGGCCTGGCTTGCCCCGGTGGGTTGTGCTCACCTCGAGGACCATCTTCGCGTGAAACCGACGCCAAAAAATCCAATAAATAGAGAAACCATCATAAATAACCCTATATCAGAAGTTCCACCGCCGCAAGCCTCTATATCCACGAAAAATCAATCTAGACCCCTTTCTGGCACTCCGTCGGTGGGGGAAATCATCACCGGTGGCCACCATGATGAGGAGGGAGTAGTGCACCCTCGGGGCTGAGTGTTTGTATCGGCAGCTATGTGTTTACTCTCTCTCTCTCTCATGTTCTTGAAATGGCACGATCTTGATGTATCGCAGACTTTGTTAATATAGTTGGATCATATGGTGTTTCCCCTCTCTATATTGTTGTGAATTGAGTTTTCCCTTTGAGATTCGTTCTTATCAGAATGAATACTTTTATGGATTTGAGAAAACTTTATGTATGTCTTGCTATGAATACCCATGGTGACAATGGGGTATCATATTGATTCACTTGATAAATGTTTTGGCACTCAACTCACGGATTCCTAAGGTGACATTGGGGTAATCTATGCATATGGGTTGATGCAAATTCTTGTCTTTGATTCTCCGGTAGAAATCTTGGGGCACTCTTTGAGGTTCTGTGTGTTGGATTGAGTATTATTCTGAAATTGTTTGATGCATATCATATAATCAACTCACGGATACTTGCGGTGACATTGGAGTATCTAGGTGACATTAGAGTTGGTTGATGTTTATCATATGGTGTTATTTTAGTACGGACTCTTGGATCGATCGATCGGAAATAATATCTTGGTGTTATTTTAGTATGAACTCTAGGATAGATCGATCGAAAAGAATAGCTTTGAGGTGGTTTCGTACCCTACAAACAATTTCTTCTTATGTTCCCTGCTAGATAGGAACTTTGGAGTGATTCTTCATCACACGTTGAGGGATGGTTATATGATCCAATTATATTAGCACCGTTGAGAGATTGCATAGCAAAAGTATGGACCCTAGGCCTCATTTTCAAGCATTGCAATACCGTTTGTGCTCACTTTTGTTACTCGTTACCTTGCTGTTTTTTATTTGTACTACTACAAAAATCAATATCTACTATCATTACTACACTTGTATCACCATCCCTTCGCCGAACTAGTGCACCTATACAATTTAATATTGTATTTGGTGTGTTGGGGACACAAGAGACTTTTTTATTATTTGGTTGGAGGGTTGTTTGAGAGAGACCATCTTCATCCTACTCGTCCCACGGATTTATAAACCTTAGGTCATCAACTTGAGGGAAATTTGCTATTGTCCTACAAAAACTCTGCGCTTGGAGGCCCAACACGAGTATACAAGAACAAGTTGTGTAGTAGACATCAAGCTCTTTTCTAGCGCCGTTGCCGGGGAGGTGAGTGCTTGAAGTTATATATTTATATCTTGCAAATGAATCTTTTAGTTTCTTGTTTTATCACTAGTTTGGTTTATAAAAAGAAAACTACAAAAAATGGAATTGAGGTGGTCTCATATTGTTCATCTTTATATTGTCTTTCTTGAAATTGATGGAAAGGAAAATTATGCTCAATTTATAGAATAAGAATTCAATTAAATGGTTCGCACAAAATATTGGAATGATGAGCATGCTTGCAATGTTGTTAGTATGAATTCTTTGAATATCCATGATGCTAGTGATATGCGAAGCCATAAGCTTGGGGATTCTATGTTTGATGAAGATGATATTTTTTGTCCCCCAATTTTTGATGAGAAAATTTATTATGATGATAGCATGCCTCCTATTTATGATGATTATATTGATGAAAGTGGATTTGGAGAGGTCATGACTTTATTTAATGATGAATCCACTATTTTGGAAGAGGTTTCAATTGACTATGAGAACAAAGTTGCTATCTATGATGATTATTGTGATGACATGTATGCTATAAAGAATAATGATGACCATGAATATTGTCATCATGATTTATTTTCAATTAGGTTATCCCAATCAAATAACTCATGATGGTTATTTAGTTGAGTTTGCTCCCACTACTATGAATGAGAATAAATTTGCTTATGTGGATAGTAATAAAATTTCTATGCTTGTGAATCATGAAAAGAATGCTTTATGTGATAGCTATATTGTTGAATTCATTCATGATGCTACTGAAAATCATTATGACAGATGAACATATGCTACTACATATCTCAACAATATCAAGTTTCCTCTCTATGTGTTGAAAATCTTGAAGTTATGTTTGTTTTGCCTTCCTATGCTAGTTCATTCTTGCACCCATAAATTATTTTATCATGAAATCCCAATGCACAGGAAGTGGGTTAGACTTAAATGTGCTAGTCATATGATTCATGATGCTCTCTTTGTGTTTCAGTTCTTATCTTTTAAATAAAAGCGCTTGTTGGGAGACAACCCAACATTTACCCTACTATTTCTGTGTGTTAACATGACTAAACTACTGTGGTAATCATGTTTTATAGCTTTTGTTTCAATAAAGTGCCAAGTAAATCCTTTGGGATTATGTTTGGTGATGGTTGATTTGATCTTGTTGAAAAACAGAACCTTTTGCGTCTAGTAAAAGAATTTTCAAAAATCACAGAAGTGATGAAAGCTTCTGAATTTTTTACACAAGATTTATATGCAAATTGCTACATTATCCTAATTTTTCAGAATTTGGGGATTTACAGGAGTACTATTAGAGTACAGATTACTACAGACTGTTCTATTTTTGACATATTCTATTTTCAATGCATAGTTTGCTTGTTTCCTAGTTTCTATAGCTTATATTGCTCAATATAAATTGTGGAAATTATAGGGTACAATAGGCATTGTGTGAGAACAATTATGAATCTTGGCTTTGATAGTACCAAAGTTTCTATAACTAACCTATCTCACGTAGTTCTGTTGAGTTTTGTGTGAATGAAGTTTTCAAATTTTGCGTGAGCTATCGATATGAGGAGAATGAGGAGTGACAAGAACCTAAGCTTGGGGATGCCCAAGGAAACCTAAGGTAATATCCAAGGAAGAGCCAAGCAACTAAGCTTGGGGATGCCCCGGAAGCACTACAAAAAAAGACACATCCATGACATTTTGGGACGAACGAATTTTTTGTGTGTCATGCTTATGACACTTCTATGACGATAATTGTGACAAAAGCACGTTTCATCATAGATGTGGCAGGCTCCTACTTATATGACAAAAAATCATGACAAAAAATGGGCTTTTCATCCTGGGCAGGCCGGGGACGCACCTGCATGACATTCTTTGGGCCATCCATGACGAAAAAAATTGTGGTAGAAGCGAGGGCGAGGAAAATATCGGGGAGTTCCCGATTATAGTGGGTAGTCGGGCGGTGCGATGCATGAAGGTTTGCGCGTTTCTATCGTATACGTATGCGCGTGTGTGCAAGGCGTTGGGATCTAACTGAACCCGAGCGAGGCGTTCGCTTACTGAACCCGAGAGATTGCACTAGCTAAGTTACTGAACCCGATTGATCGATCCCTACACTGCTAACTGAACTCGACTGACTCCTTCACTGCTAACTGAACCCGATCGATCGCTGTTGCTGCTTACTGAAGTTGATTGAGCCTGCTGCCTCTTGATGAACAGTGAACGTGGGGGTTAGTTGAAAGAGTCGAGACGTGGTTGGGGTTGGATGAACAGTTCTCGGTGGAGGTTGGATGAAGATGACCCCCGTGGTAATAGGCGGTTGCCGCTGGATGAACAGGACCCCGAGAGGAGGCCGCCACTGCCGAGATGAATGGGGTTGGATGAACAGTACCCCGTGGAGGGCTCGGCGAACAGTAGCCGGTGGAGGGATGGATGAACAGTAGTCCGTGGATGAAAAGTAGCTGGTGGAGGCATGAGGAAGACGCGATGGATAAACAGTGCAGGTGGAGGCTGAAGGAAGTCGACGGTGGGTGAACGGTAGCTCGTGGAGTCCCGTTTTACAGTACGCCACACCCCTCTTGATGAACAGGACCCCCGTTTTGACCATAGTGCTCCAACACAAGTTCGTTTCCTCCATTTTTGCAGTATGCTGATACGTCACCAACGTATCTATAATTTATGAAGCATTCATGCTATTATATTATCTGTTTTGAATATTTATGGGCTTTACTAAGCACTTCTATAATATTTTTGGGACTAACCTATTAACCGGAGGCCCAGCCCATATTGTTGTATTCTTGCCTATTTCAGTGTTTCAGAGAAAAGGAATATCAAACGGAGTCCAAATGGAATGAAACCTTCGGGAGCATGATTTTTGGAACGAACGTGATCCAGGAGACGTGGAGCTGAAGTCAGCGAAGCTTCGAGGAGGCCATGAGATAGGAGGGCGCACCCACCCCCCTGGGCGTGCCCTCCACCCTCATGGGCCCCTCGTGGCTCCCCCGACCGACTTCTTTCGCCTATATAAGTCCATATAACCTAAAACCTTCGGGGAACACAATAGATCGGGAGTTCCACCACCGCAAGCCTCTATAGCCACCAAAAACCTCTCGGGAGCCCGTTCCGGCACCCTGCCGGAGGGGGGATCCCTCACCGGTGGCCATCTTCATCATCCAGGCACTCTCCATGATGAGGAGGGAGTAGTTCACCCTCGGGGCTGAGGCTATGTACCAGTAGCTATGTGTTTGATCTCTCTCTCTCTCTCGTGTTCTTGACTTCGCACGATCTTGATGTATTGTGAGCTTTGCTATTATAGTTGGATCTTATGATGTTTCTCCCCCTCTACTCTCTTGTAATGGATTGGGTTCTCCCTTTGAAGTTATCTTGTCGGATTGAGTCTTTAAGGATTTGAGAACACTTGATGTATGTCTTGCCGTGCTTACCCGTGGTGACAATGGGATATTCACGTGATCTACTTGATGTATGTTTGGTGATCAACTTGCGGGTTCAATGAAGTTATGCATAGGGGTTGGCACACGTTTTCGTCTCGACTCTACGGTAGAAACTTTGGGGCAATCTTTGAAGTACTTTGTGTTGGTTGAATAGATGAATCTAAGATTGTGTGATGCATATCGTATAATCATGCCCACGAATACTTGAGGTGACATTGGAGTATCTAGGTGACATTAGGGTTTTGGTTGATTTGTGTCTTAAGGTGTTATTCTAGTACGAACTCTATGATAGATTGAACGGAAAGAATAGCTTCATGTTATTTTACTATGGACTCTTGAATAGATAGAACAGAAAGGATAACTTCGAGGTGGTTTCGTACCCTACCATAATCTCTTCGTTTGTTCTCTGCTGTTAGTGACTTTGGAGTGACTCTTTGATGCATGTTGAGGGAGAGTTATATGATCCAATTATATTATTATTGTTGACAGAACTTGCACTAGTGAAAGTATGAACCTTAGGCCTTGTTTCCTACCATTGCAATACCGTTTGTGCTCACTTTTATCATTAGTTACCTTGCTGTTTTTATATTTTCAGATTACAAAATCCTTTATCTACCATCCATATTGCACTTGTATCACCATCTCTTCGCCGAATTAGTGCACCTATACAATTTGCCATTGTATTGGGTGTGTTGGGGACACAAGAGACTCTTTGTTATTTGGTTGCAGGGTTCATTGAGAGAGACCATCTTCATCCTACGCCTCCCACGGATTGATAAGCTTTAGGTCATCCACTTGAGGGAAATTTGCTACTGTCCTACAAACCTCTGCACTTGGAGGCCCAACAACGACTACAAGAAGAAGGTTGTGTAGTAGACATTAAGCTCTTTTCTGGCGCCGTTGCCGGGGAGGTGAGTGCTTGAAGGTATATCTTTAGATCTTGCAATCGAATGTTTCTGTTTCTTGTTTTATCACTAGTTTAGTCTATTAAATAAAACTATAAAAAATGGAATTGAGTTTGTCTCATATGCTTCATCTTTTTAATATCTTTCGTGAGTATGATGAAAAGGAAAATTGTGCTCAATTGCTAGAAGAAGAAGTCTATAAAATGTTTGGTACTAAATCTTTGAATGATGAGCATGATTCCAATGTTGTTAGTATGAACTCTTTGGATATCCATAGTACTAATGATGTTGCACTAGTTATGATGAAAATGTCTCCTATAAGCATGTCGATTTTTGTGGAGAGCATTGGGTTTGCATGAGCACACCAAATAGAGAAGATAGATATTGCAAGAGGCATAAGCATGTAGAAACTAAATTGTTGCAAGAAAGGCTAAGGGTGAGTTCTGAAAAATTATATTTCCTTTGCCGTACTTGTGAACTTTGTAATGAAAGTGGTCATTTACATCTCCGATGCAAATTGTTTCATGATCAAATCGTGTCCATAGATTGTGATGATTTGATTTCCCTTGCACATTATAATGGACTTAGTTTGCTTATGGGTTACGAAGAAATGAAACGTATAACTAAACATCTTCCAGAATTTGCCCGTTATAAACTTCTTGATTTTGACCTCGAGGAAATTTATATGTATTGTGCGGTGAATTGCATTGAAAATCCTTATATTGCCAATTACATAAAAAAAGCAAATAGAAGATGAAGAGAATACTAATGAAAGGGAAGGGACTTCCCAATCTCCTCCTATTTTTTCTTAGGATGAATCAGCTAACGAGGAGGATCTTTCTATTCAACCAATCTCATTAATAAGGAGCTCAGAGAAGAAGGCTGAACCCACACAGAATGTGAAGAAGAAAAAGAAGCAAAGGTAAAAAGGTATCTCTCCCAAATGATGTTGCTCCTACTACTCATTGTGATGATGATAATTGCTATACTATTGGTGCTATCCATACTATTAATGATGAGAGTGATTATGCTTATGATATGAAAAGGCCCAAGCTTGGGGAAGCTATGTTTGATGAGGATGATATATTTGAGAATATATTTGCTGCAATTAATGTTTGTCCCAAGCTTGGGGATGCTATGTTTAATGAAGATGATATTTTTAGCCTCCCAAGTTTTGATATGCAAAGTTGTTATGATGATAGCATGCCTCTTACCTATGATGATCATATTGATGAAAGTGGGTTTGGAAGAGTTTCAACTTTAGGAAGTAATAATCCCACTATTTTGGAGGATGTTGAATCTTATTGTGATGAATATGAAAGTGGATTTGGAAGAGTGTCAACTTTATTTAGTGATGATTCCACTATCTTGGAAGAGGTTTCAATCGATTATGATGAGAACAAAGTTGCTACATATGATGATTATTGTGATGAAATTTATGCTATAAAATGTAGTGATGATTATATTTATAAAACTTGTCATGATTATGATTACCCTTTTTCTGAACATTACTCTTTTAATGTGGAAACAATTTATAGTATTCAAGTCTCTTATGATACTCCCACCATTCCGAATAAGAAGAATTTTGCTTATGTGGAGAGCAGTAAATTTTCTATGCTTGTAGATCATGAAAAGAATGCTTTAGGTGCTGGTTATATTGTTGAATTCATTAATGATGCTACTGAAAATTATTATGAGAGAGGAACATATGCTTGTAGGAATTGCAATAGTATCAACTTTCCTCTCTATGTGCTTAAAATCTTGAAGTTATGCTTGTTTTGCCTTCCTATGCTAGTTGATTATTGTTCCCATAAGTTGATTTCTCACAAAATCCCTATGCATAGGAAAAGGTTTAGGCTTAAATGTGCTAGTCATGTGCTTCATGATGCTCCCATTATGTTTCAATTCTTATCTTTTATGTGAGCATCATTGTCATCATCATGCCTAGCTAGAAAGGCATTAAAGAAGAGCGCTTATTGGGAGACAACCCAATATTTATCCTTACTGTTTTTGTGTTACCACATGATTATGATACTGTAATAATCATGTTTTATAGCTTTTGTTTCAATAAAGTTCCAAGTAAGACCTTTAGGATAGCCTACGGTGATAGTTGTGTTGATCCTGATGAAAATCAGAAACTTTTGCTCCCAATAAATTAGTTTTGATAATTCACAGAAACGTGATTTTGATCTGATGATTATTTCCATGGATTTGCATATGAATTTCTTAGGACTTCCTAATTTGGCAGGATTTTTGGTGTTCCATAAGTATACATTTGATACAGATTACTACAGACTGTTCTGTTTTTGACATATTTTGCTTTCTATGTGTTGTTTGCTTATTTTGATGAATCTATGAGTAGTATCGGAGGGTATGAACCATAGATAAGTTGGAATACAATATATATTACACTAATATGAATTTAGCATGAGTTCACAACAGTACCTAAGTGGTGGTTTTATTTTCTTATACTAACGGAGCTTACAAGTTTTCTGTTGAGTTTTGTGTTGTGAAGTTTTCAAGTTTTGGGTAAAGATTCGATGGACTATGGAATAAGGAGTGGCAAGAGCCTAAGCTTGGGGATGCCCAAGGCACCCCAAGGTAATATTCAAGGACAACCAAGAGCCCAAGCTTGAGGATGCCCCGGATGGCATCCCCTCTTTCATCTTCGTTCATCGGTAACTTTACTTGGAGCTATATTTTTATTCACCACATGATATGTGTTTTGCTTGGAGCATCATTTTCTATTGTTAAGTATTTGCTTGCTGTTATTTAGAGTAATGTTTTGCATCTATATTTTCAATAAAAATGTCAAGGATGGCCTTTACCATGCTTATTTTGCTAGTATACATGTTGCTGTTTGAAAACGGAAAGTTTACGCTGTTGCAAAAATTCCCTAGAAAAGTCAGAGAATGGTATAATGTTGAAAGTTTCGGCATATTGAGATATGATAAATCTTCTACAGTGTGGTATTTTTCTCATAATTTTTGGACTTAGGGAAGTATGATGAATCTTGCATTCTTTACAGACTATACTGTTTTGGCAGAAGGCTGTTATGTTTGCATTGTTTGCATTTGTTTGCTTGTCTAATGATTCTATTTGAGGATAGGAGTATTAAATATGCATAGACATTTAGTACGAAATGTTAAATAATAATTTTAGTGATTTGTTACAATAGAAAATGATAAGGTTTTTGCATTGGTTTATACTAACTTATCTCACGAGTTCTTGTTGAGTTAGGTGTGGATGAAGCTTTCGAGACTTAGGAAATCGAGATATAAAAGGAATTAAGGAGATACAAAAGCTCAAGCTTGGGGATGCCCAAGGCACCCCAAGATAATATTTCAAGAAGTCTCAAGCATCTAAGCTTGGGGATGCCCCGTTAGGCATCCCACCTTTCTTCTTCAACAATTATCTGTTAGTATCAGTTGAGTCTAAGTTTTTGCTTCTTCACAAGAGTTTTGCTATCCTTGCAATGTCATTTTGTTTTTCTTTGCTTGCTGTTTGAATAAAATACCAAGATCTGGAATTCTTAAATGAGAGAGAATCTTCACATAGTTACATAATTATTTAACTACTCATTTATCTTCACTTATATCTTTTTGGAGTAGTTTGTCATTTACTCGTGTGCTTCACTTATATCCTAGGAGTAAATGGTTGAATGAGTTGACTGTAATAAATCTGAAATTATATATGTTTCATTTGCTTATCCCATGGGGAGTAATGACTTCACATCTAAGAAGTAGAGGTAGTAAATTTATTGAAGGTTAGCAAGCATTGTATTGGTCACTTGAACAATTCATGAAAGAATATTGAAGGAAGAGAAATTTCATATATAAATATACTATCTTAGACATCTTCTATGATTGTGAGCCCCATTAATTATTTTCAAACCTGAGCAAATTAGTTGAAGTTGGACAAGGAAGACAACATAATGAGTTATGCTTGGGTATATTTGTATAGAAGTTATATTGTTATAGATCCTCCAACATGTGGTGCTTGCTTTTTAGAATCCTTTGCTAGCCAAAATATCTGTACTAAGCGGGAATACTGCTTGTGCATCCAAATCCCTTGAACCAAGTTTCTTCCATGAGTGTCCACCATACCTACCTATATGCGGTATTTACCTGCCATTCCAAGTAAATTTGCATTTGCCAAACTCTAAACCTTCAAATAATAATCTGTTTTGTATGCCCGAATCGCTAATGTAGCGACTAGGGGTTGTCAGTATCTTCCATGCTAGGTGGGTTATTCTCAAGATGAGTGGACTGCGCTCATCATTCATGAGAAAAATGGCTGGTAACCGGGATGCCCAGACCCATGATCAAAAGATCAAAATCAAATAAAAAATAATTGCAAACAAAACTCCCCCAGGATTGATGTTAGTTGGAGGCACCCGTTGTTTCGGGCAAGCCATGGATTGATGATTGTTGGTGGAGGGGGAGTAAAATCTTTACCATTCTGTTTGGGAACCGCCTATAATGTATGTAGTATGTAAGATATTGGGAACTCTTGGTTGTTATGTTGACAATGAGATCATATCTCTCAACATTATTTATCTCTATTTCAAAATCGAGCCCTAGTACCTCTGCAAATCCCTACTTCCCTCTGCGAAGGGCCTATCTTTTACTTTTATGCAAGAGTCAGTAGTATTCCTTCTCATTCCTACCTACTCTTTAGTTGGCAAGCATCGTGTGTTGGGGAAAGATCTAAGCATATATGGCCATGCAAATATATTTGATCATGAATTATTATTGTTGACAATTATATATATGATAAGTGAGTTGTGAGGCGAAACACTAAGCCCCAATCTTTCTCTGTGTTTGATGGATGCTATTTGTTCTAAGAATATGCTTTGAGTGGTAGCAATCATGGAAGACTATATGATAGTTGAGTATGTGGAGTTTGCTAAATCAAAGCTCTGACATAGACCCTTCTTGAAAATAAGATGAATTGTAATTGTTTGATGAATGAGAATGAAGTTTGCTAGTTTTCAAGAAAGTTTATGGTCTATGCTTTGACATGTGAATAGCTTGTTACTTGATCGTGAGAAGTTTTATGAGATGAACTACTGTTATGACATATAATGATGCTAGAACAGGTGATTGAAATTATCATTGATCAAACTTGTGCACCTGCTAGCATTCACACTTCATAAATTTTTCTTTTATCATTTACCTACTCGAGGACGAGCAGGAATTAAGCTTGGGGATGCTGATACGTCTCCAACGTATCTATAATTTATGAAGCATTCACGATGTTATATTATATGTTTTGAATGTTTATGGGCTTTACTAAGCACTTTTATATTATTTTTGGGACTAACCTATTAACCAGAGGCCCAGCCCATATTGCTGTTTTCTTGCCTATTTCAGTGTTTCGAAGAAAAGGAATATCAAATGGAGTCCAAACGGAATGAAACCTTCGGGAGCGTGATTTTTGGAACGAACGTGATCCAGGAGACGTGGAGCTGAAGTCAGGGAAGCTTCAAGGAGGCCACGAGGCAGGGGGGCGCGCCAACCCCCCTGGGCGGCCCTCCACCCTTGTGGGCCCCTCGTGGCTCCCTCGACCGACTTCTTTCGCCTATATAAGTCCATATACCCTAAAACCTTCGGGGAACACAATAGATCGGGAGTTCCGCCATCGCAAGCCTCTGTAGCCACCAAAAACCTCTCGGGAGCCCGTTATGGCACCCTGCTGGAGGGGGATCCCTCACCGGTGGCCATCTTCATCATCCAGGCGCTCTCCATGATGAGGAGGGAGTAGTTCACCCTCGGGGCTGAGGGTATGTACCAGTAGCTATGTGTATGATCTCTCTCTATCGTGTTCTTGACTTCGCACGATCTTGATGTATCACGAGCTTTGCTATTATAGTTGGATCTTATGATTTTTCTCCCCCTCTACTCTCTTGTAATGGATTGAGTTTTCCCTTTGAAGTTATCTTGTCGGATTGAGTCTTTAAGAATTTGAGAACACTTGATGTACTTGTCGTGCTTAACTGTGGTGACAATGGGATATTCACATGATCTACTTGATGTATGTTTTGGTGATCAACTTGCGGGTTCAGTGAACTTATGCATAGGGGTTGGCACACGTTTTCGTCTTGACTCTCCAGTAGAAACTTTGGGGCACTCTTTGAAGTACTTTGTGTTGGTTGAATAGATGAATCTGAGATTGTGTGATGCATATCGTATAATCATGCCCACGGATACTTGATGTGACATTGGAGTATCTAGGTGACATTAGGGTTTTGGTTGATTTATGTCTTAAGGTGTTATTCTAGTTCGAACTCTATGATAGATTGAACGGAAAGAATAGCTTCATGTTATTTTACTACGGACTCTTGAATAGATAGAACAGAAAGGATAACTTTGAGGTGGTTTCGTACCCTACCATAATCTCTTCGTTTGTTCTCCGCTATTAGTGACTTTGGAGTGACTCTTTGTTGCATGTTGAGGGATAGTTATATGATCCAATTATGTTATTATTGTTGAGAGAACTTGCACTAGTGAAAGTATGAACCTGAGGCCTTGTTTCCTACCATTGCAATACCGTTTGTGCTCACTTTTATCATTAGTTACCTTGCTGTTTTTATATTTTCAGATTACAAAAACCTTTATCTACCATCCATATTGCACTTGTATCACCATCTCTTCGCCGAACTAGTGCACCTATACAATTTGCCATTGTATTGGGTGTGTTGGGGACACAAGAGACTCTTTGTTATTTGGTTGCAGGGTTGTTTGAGAGAGAGACCATCTTCATCCTACGCCTCCCATGGATTGATAAACCTTAGGTCATCCACTTGAGGGAAATTTGCTATTTTCCTATCAACCTCTGCACTTGGAGGCCCAACAACGTCTACAAGAAGAAGGTTGTGTAGTAGACATCGTACGCCAGACCCCTCCCTATGAACAGGATCCCGTTTCAACCGTAGCTGGTCGAGCAGAAGACCGTTTCCTTGTTTTGCAGTACGCCAGACCCTTCCCAATGAATAGGACCCCGTTTCGACCGTACACACTCGAGCGGAAGGCCGTTTCCTCCGTTTTGCGATGCGCCACACCCTATTTCGGTTGTTCCATCCAAGCCGGTTGGCTCCCAATGAACACGACGCATTTCGTTGCCTCCCGATGAACACAACGCTAGCTGTTTCTCCGTTCTGACCCGGCGGTTGGCTGCCGATGAACACGACGCCGTTGTTGCCGTCTCCATATGTATGGTACTGCATGGTCATACGTATGCACGACTACACACTCGAGACTCCGCCCATATGTATGTACGTGACCGTAGTTTTTGGAGCATGGATGTACTTACGTGTACTCCATTTAGTATGGCTGTACGTACAACATGTGGCGCTCCTTACTTGGCCATGGTTCGTCGCTGCAGAGAGACCGATCGACCGCTATGTACGTACATGTTCGTGACCAGACAGATAACACTACGTACGCTTCCACCGGGTGGGTCCTAGTTGTCAGGGAGGGCAAGGAGGCACTTCCTTGCGTGCGAAGATATAGCTGGTAGGTCCCAGCTGTCAGGAGCGGAATCTTATATTTTTGCTCGTAATAAGGAGGCACTTCCTTGCGTGCAAAGATGTTTGTGGTGGGCCCGAGCTGTCCAGGAATAAGGAGGCACTTCCTTCCTTGCGAAGATATACGTGGTGGGTCCCAACTTTCAGGGGGGGATAATTTTATTTTCGCATAATTAGGAGGCGGTTGCATGCGTGTGTCCATGGACCTGGTGCGTCCCCATCGTCAGCCTCTCCACGTATAGTCCTCTTCCGATGACTCTCATTGTCAGCCCAGCACACCAAGGCAGTGGACGACGGCGAGGCCCCGGACGGCAACGAGCCGGAGATGGGAAGACACGACAATGGAGTCGCAGACAGAGAGGTGTACGAGGGTTAACTGGTTCTGGGGCGGCGTGGTTCTGCAGTCGACAAAGAATAACAGGAGGGGTGGAGGGATGCCCTGACCGGCGTGGGGTAGCACTTTGTAGCGAAGTGTGCTAAGCAGAGCTGCTAGCAGCCGGTGGTAGGAGTAGGTGGTCCCGGCGGCGCTGGAGGAAGAAGACGAGAAATTGAATATGGATGCCGACCGTTGGATGTAAATCCAACGGCTATCGACGTCAAAATCATTTGTTGACTAAGTTGACAACGTCTTGCGTTGGCTTCGACCTATTGGCCCACATTTCAACCTCCAAAAATGTGGCACGTATTCAACCCATTTTTTAGAATTTACAATCCATTTGCTGAGCTGGGTGAACAAATAATGCAGCGTCCATGAGGCCCATTCTTTTTTCCCTAAAAAACTACAACCCATTTGCACTTTCTTGAAATACATGAATTTGCTGGCCTGAGTGAACAAATAATGTAGTGTCAATGCGGCCCATTTATTTGATCCTAAATAATTACAACTCATTTGCACTTTCTCAAAATACACGAGTTTGCTGGGCTGGTTATAATAATAAAGCACTTATTATTTAAATATATTTATAACAAAATGCTCAACCCTTGTTTATTTTTTGATAACATTGTTGCGCCCAACCCAACATGATTTTGGTTGCCCTAATGTAAAAAAACCAGGATTTTATTGTTAAACATTTATTTTTATAAGTTCATAAGATGTGGGATATTTTTTCTTATATATGTAAGTATCTATTAAATATATAATGATAATAACAATAATATATAATAACATATAAAATAGTATAAATGTATATAATATAATTAGAAAGGAAACATAAGTTTTATTTTTTGTCTGGGACGGGAAACATAAGTTGGACCCAGCATTCCTATTCTTATTAGAAAAATAGAACAGACCTCTGCGTTTTCTTCAAAAAAAACATAAGTTGGGATGCAGATGTTTAAGGAAACATAAAAACTAGGATGGGATGCCCATAGGCCGAACGATACATGACCACCCTCAAAAAATACAACCCGACACGTCGTGGGCTTCACATGTTAAAAAAGAAAGCCTAGACTAGGCAGCCCACAACCCAGCTGACGTCCAGGCCCCAGACGAGAATGCACCGGAGCCAGGGAAGACATGCTACATTAGTTTTAGAATCCTTGCTTATTTTATATCAAAAGTAGTGAAGTAGCCCAGTGGCCAAGTTCCACTCCCCAACAGTTGCTCCGCCCAGGTTCGATTCCACCTGATGGAGTGAAAATATCCACAAATTTTTGCCTCTGCCATTACTGACATGTGGGTCCCCATTGTCATCTACGCACACCACCTCCAACACTTGCCAAAACTCCGTCGCTCGTTTTCTCTGTTTTTTGCACACTCAACATTGTGTGAGCATTTTGAAAATAACATATCTTTTTGATTGTGCATCGTATGAAGATGTGCTATCCATTTATGCTGATCAGCATGATGTTAACTGGCTGGTAGTTCCATTTTTTACCATGAATAAAACTTCCAACATGATGTTATCCCTGTTTGAAAAGGGCGTGTTAATATAAATGCTCTGCCTCTGAAACTTGCAGTTTCTTATCTGAAACTGAAACTTGCAATTTCTTCTCTGAGAATCACATTGTGTGCACTTTATATATGAAACTACATTTTTAAAGTGCTAAAAATAGATCTCTAGAATTAGGTAAATACTTCATATCCTCAATACTGCAAATCTGAAATTCAAAAGACATCCATATCTGAAAGTACTCTCAAAGTACACAACACAAAACACAATTCACGGCCTGCAAATACTGAGAACCCTAAGCTCCTCCTCAGACTATAGGGGGGCAGTCCCCTCCTATTCCTCGGCGGAAGACCGCCGCCCATGAGACGAGGTGAACATCGTGGGAGGCATTGTCGCGCCAACTACTTTGCTCCTCTTGCAGTTGGGTTCGGTTGACGAAGACTCCACCAGCTCGCTCTACCACAGCACCCTCACAAACATCATCGTGTAGATGCACAATCCTTTAATCTCTAGTGATGCTCCATCTTGGATCGATACTCCCAACACCGGTGCCTCAAGACCGGGTCAGGTGAATCTGTTTGCTCCATGGCCCAGAGGAGCAGCTCTATGTACTCCCGCACGACTCCCTCCGGGAGTATCGCCGCCTTTTTGCTCTGTTCCAGATATTTGGCCATCACTCTTGCCATCACCGCTAACTGCTCTGGGTTTTCAAACCAAGACTATATCTCCAACATCTTGCCTAGCTTCACAGGGTCGCCATCTGCGATTCTCACGTATTTGTTGTACTCCTCCATCAATCTACTTCTCCACAACACCTTCACTCACCGGCGGTGGCCTCTTTTTGAAATGGAAGAGGAGAGGAGCGGCGGTGGTTTTGGTTTGGAAGAGGAGAGGAGCGGCGGTGGTTTTGAAATGGAAGAGGAGAGGAGTAGCGCAGGCTTTGGATTGGAACATGAATGGCGGTGGTTTAAGAGGAGAAGAGTGACGCTAGTCTTTGAAGAAGTATTTTTTTGTGCATTTTGGGTCAAAGTTCGACCACGTATAGTTTGACCTTTGACAAGCAAAATGTGAATGCATGTCATCAAAAATTGTATCGTTTGGTTTGTATCTGAATGTACTTTCAAATTATATTATTTTTGCAACCTATAACATATATTTTATTTGTTAAAATCATGGTCAAATATGACCCAGAATACAAGGGAGACTAGTTAAAATGGAGTCTCTTTCTTAATTGAAGGGTAAATTGATTTTGATTTTGATCCAGTCACAGCGTGTCGGCCCTCATCCAATCCTAAATCGCAGCCGCACGCTCCTCTCCCTCTTCTCCATTGCAAAACGACCCCCTCTCCCCTCCACTTCTCCGTTCCAAAACATCTGTCTCGCCTCTCCATCTTCTCCATTGCAAAACCACCGTCTCACCTCTCCCTCTTCTCCATTGCTAGACCATCGTCTCTCCTCTCATCTTCGAAAGCCAGCACCGCACCTCTCAAAAGCACATCGATGGAGAGGATGCAGAAGCAAATCATGGAGATCGTCGGAGGCGACCAGACGAAGTTAGCCAGGTTGAAGGAGATCCTTACTTGGTTTGAAAACGAGTGGGAGATTTCGAGGACGGTGAGGGCCATGTGGCAATGTATGAGAAAGAGCGAGAGGGCGGTGATGTACTCCCTGGCGTCTGTCACACCGTCGTCCTTTGAGTTCATCGAGTATCTTCTCTAGGCGATGGAGCAGACAGATTCGCCCGAGGGGAAAGTCAGGCGGAGGTGGTGCACGTATAGGTCGAAGGTCGAGCATCCATAGGATAACGAATCAATCGAGTACGGTGTGCCGTTCGTGAGGGTGCAGTGCCAGCCGGAGCCAAAAGTGTATTCGTTCTCCCACCGCAATAGGAGGTCGGATGGCGTGAGGTTGCTTCCCCGTTGTTCTCCACGGTTACCTTGTCGTTCGCCTTGTTTCAACGACGGCGGTAGGGTTTAAGGTAAGTGTCGGTGTCAAAACCGGCGGATCTCGGGTAGAGGGTCCCGAACTGTGCGTCTAGGCGGATGGTAATAGGAGACAAGGGACACAATGTTTTACCCAGGTTCGGGCCCTCTCGATGGAGGTAAAACCCTACGTCCTGCTTGATTAATATTGATGATATGGGTAGTACAAGAGTGGATCTACCACGAGATCAAGGAGGCTAAACCCTAAAGCTAGCCTATGGTATGATTGTTGTAATGTATGTTGTGTCCTACGGACTAAAGCCCTCCAGTTTATATAGACACCGGAGGAGGCTGGGGTTACACAGAGTCGGTTACAATGGTAGGAGATCTACATATCCGTATCGCCAAGCTTGCCTTCCACGCCAAGGAAAGTCCCATCCGGACACGGGACGGAGTCTTCAATCTTGTATCTTCGTAGTCTTGGAGTACGGCGGACGATGATAGTCCGGCTGTCCGGACACCCCCTAGTCCAGGACTCCCTCAATAAGCTTCACACTAACCTAATCTTACATCTGCTCATGCTTACAATCAGTGTGATGGCTAATGAAAATCATACGGGTAAGTGATGTCTACTACACAACCTTCTTCTTGTAGACGTTGTTGGGCCTGCAAGTGCACATGTTTGTAGGACAGTAGCAAATTTCCCTCAAGTGGATGACCTAAGGTTTATCAATCCGTGGGAGGTATAGGATGAAGATGGTCTCTCTCAAACAACCCTCCAACCAAATAACAAAGAGTCTCTTGTGTCTCCAACACACCCAATACAATGGTAAATTGTATAGGTGCACTAGTTTGGCGAAGAGATGGTGATACAAGTGCAATATGGATAGTAGATATAAGTTTTTGTAATCTGAAAATATAAAAACAGCAAGGTAACTAATGATAAAAGTGAGCGTAAACGGTATTGCAATGGTAGGAAACAAGGCATAGGGTTCATAATTTCACTAGTGCAAGTTCTCTCAACAATAATAACAAAGATAGATCACATAACAATCCCTCAACATGCAACAAAGAGTCACTCCAAAGCCACTAATAGCGGAGAACAAACGAAGAGATTATGGTAGGGTACAAAACCACCTCAAAGTTATCCTTTCTGTTCTATCTATTCAAGAGTCCGTAGTAAAATAACATGAAGCTATTCTTTCCGTTCAATGTATCATAGAGTTCGTACTAGAATAACACCTTAAGATACAAATCAACCAAAACCCTAATGTCACCTAGATACTCCATTGTCACCTCAAGTATCCGTGGGCATGATTATACGATATGCATCACACAATCTCAGATTCATCTATTCAACCAACACAAAGTACTTCAAAGAGTGCCCCGAAGTTTCTACCGGAGAGTCAAGACGAAAACGTGTGCCAACCCTTATGCATAGGTTCATGGGCGGAACCCGCAAGTTGATCACCAAAACATACATCAAGTGGATCACGTGATATCCCATTGTCACCACAGATAAGCACGGCAAGACATACATCAAGTGTTCTAAAATCCTTGAAGACTCAATCGGACAAGATAACTTCAAAGGGAAAACTCAATTCATCACAAGAGAGTAGAGGGGGAGAAACATCATAAGGTCCAACTATAATAGCAAAGCTCGCGATACATCAAGATCGTACCATAGAGAGAACACGAGAGAGAGAGAGATCAAAAACATAGCTACTAGTACATACCCTTAGCCCCGAGGGTGAACTACTCCCTCCTCGTCATGGATAGCGCCGGGATGATGAAGATGGCCACCGGTGATGGGTTCCCCCTCCGGCAGGGTGCCGGAACGGGCTCCCGAGAGGTTTTTGGTGGCTACAGAGGCTTGCGGTGGGTGCGCCCTCCTATCTCCTGGCTTCCTCGAACCTTCCCTGGCTTGAACTCCAAGTCTCCCGGATCATATCCTTTCCAAAAATCACGCTCCCGAAGGTTTCATTCCGTTTGGACTCCGTTTGATATTCCTTTTCTTCGAAATACTGAAATAGGCAATAAAACAGCAATATTGGCTGGGCCTCCAGTTGATAGGTTAGTCCCAAAAGTAATATAAAAGTGTATAATAAAGCCCGTAATCATTCAAAACATATAATAAAATAGCATGAATGCTTCATAAAATATAGATACATTGGAGACGTATCAGCATCCCCAAGCTTAATTCCTGCTCGTCCTCGAGCAGGTAAATGATAAAAGAAAGAATTTATGAAGTGTGAATGCTAGAAGGTGCACAAGTTTGACCAATGAAAATTTCAATCACCTTTTCTAGCATGATTATATGTCATAACAGTAGTTCATCTCATAAAACTTCTCAAGATCAAGTAACAAACTATTCAAATGTTGAAGCATAGACCATAAACTTTCTTGAAAACTAGCAAACTATTTTATCAGTCATCAAACAATTGCAATTCATCTTATTTTCAGGAAGGGTCTATGTCAGAGCTTTGATTTAGCAAACTTCACATACTCAACTATCATATAGTCTTCCACAGTTGCTAACATTCACGCAATACTAATGGTTATGGAGTTTTAATCGGACACTGAGAAAGATAGGGGCTTATAGTGTTGCCTCCCAACGTATTCACCTTTGGGTGATGTCCACAGTAATAGTTCATGCTAACTTACATCCAATTGGATATATATATCAGGATCTTTCCAACACGAGGTGCTTGCCAAAGGATAAAATGAAAAAAGGGAAAGGTGAAGGTCACCTTGACTCTTGCATAAAGTAAAAGACATAAAGTAAAAGATAGGCCCTTCGCAGAGGGAAGCAGAGGTTGTCATGCACTTTTAGGGTTGGATGCACAAAATCTTAGTGCAAAAGAACGTCACTTTATATTTCCACTTGTATATGGACCTTTATTATGCAGTCCGTCGCTTTTATTGCTTCCATAACAAGATCGTATAAAGCTTATTTTCTTCACACTAATAGATAATACATATTTAGAGAGCAATTTTTATTGCTTGCACCGATGACAACTTACTTGAAGGATCTTACTCAATCCATAGGTAGGTATGGTGGACTCTCATGGCAAAACTGGGTTTAAGGATATTTTGAAGCACAAGTAGTATCTCTACTTGGTGCAAGGAATTTTGGCTAGCATGAGGGGGAAAGTCAAGCTCAACATGTTTGAATGATCCATGACAATATACTTTAACTGAGATGTGAGAAAACATAACCCATTACGTTGTCTTCCTTGTCCACCATCAACTCTTTAGCATGTCATACTTAATGAGTTCTCACAATTATAAAAGATGTCTAGGATAGTATATATATATATATATTTGTGAAATCTCTCTTCCTTCAATATTCTTTCATGAATTGTTCAAATGACCAATACAATGCTTGCTAACCTTCAATAAATTTACAACCTCTACTTCTTAGATGTGAAGTCATTACTCCCCATGGGATAAGTAAATGAGACATATATAATTTTAGAATTATGACATTCAACTCATTCAACCATTTACTCATAGGATATAAGTGAAGCACACGAGTAAATGACAAACTACTCCAAAAAGATATAAGTGAAGATCAATGAGTAGCTAAATAATTATGTAACTATGTGAAGACTCTCTCTCATTAAAGAATTTCAGACCTTGGTATTGCATTCAAAAAGCAATCAAAGCAAAATAAAATGACATTGAAAGGATAGCACAACTCATGTGAAGAAGCAAAAACTTAGGTTCAACCGATACTAGCCGATAATGGTTGAAGAAGAAAGGTGGGATGCCTACGGGGCATCCCCAAGCTTAGATGCTTGAGACTTCTTGAAATATTATCTTGGGGTGCCTTGGGCATCCCCAAGCTTGAACTTTTGTGTCTCCTTAATTCCTCTCATATCATGGTTTCTCTATTTCTCAAAAAAGCTTCATCCACACCAAACTCAACAAGAACTCGTGAGATAGGTTAGTATGAACCAATGCAAAACCTTACCGATTTCTACTGTAACAAATCACTAAAATTATTATTCCACATTTCATACTAAATGTCTCTGCATATTTAATACTCCTATCCTCAAATAGAATCATTAAACAAGCAAACATATGCAAACAATGCAAACATAACAGCAATCTGCCAAAACAGTACAGCCTGTAAAGAATGCAAGAGTATCAATACTTCCCTAACTCAAAAAATTATGAGAAAAATACTAAGCTTTATAAGATTTATCAGATCTCATTATGCAAAAAGTTTCAACATTATATCATTTCTGACTTTTCTAGGGAATTTTTGCAACAGCGGTAAACTTTCTGTTTTCAAGCAGCAACATGTATACTAGCAAAATTTAGCATGGCAAAGGCTATCCTTGAAACTTTTATTGAAACCAAATATGCAAAACATTATTCTAAATAACAGAAGCAAATAATAACAAAATAAAATGATGCTCCAAGCAAAACACATATCATGTGGTGAATAATAATATACCTCCAAGTAAAGTTACCGATGAACGAAGACGAAAGAGGGGATGCCTTCCGGGGCATCCCCAAGCTTAGGCTCTTGGTTGTCCTTGGATATTACCTTGGGGTGCCTTGGGAATCCCCAATATTAGGCTCTTTCCACTCCTTATTCCATAGTACATCGAATCATTACCAAAAACTTGAAAACTTCACAACACCAAACTCAACAGAAAACTCGTAAGCTCCGTTAGTATAAAAATAAAACAACCACTTATGTACTGTAATGAACTCATTCTAAATTCATATTGGTGTAATATATACTGTATCCCAACTTATCTATGGTTCATACCCTCCGATACTACTCATAGATTCATCAAAATAAGAAAACAACACATAGAAACAAAATCTGTCAAAAACAGAACAGTCTGTAGTAATCTGTATCAAATGTATACTTATGGAACTCCAAAAATTCTATAACATTAGGAAGTCCTAAGAAATTTGTGTACAAAACCATATCAAAAATAATCAGATCAGAAGCACGTTTCTGTGAATTAACAAAACTAATTTATTGGGTGCAAAAGTTTCTGATTCTCAGAAGGATCAACAGAACTATCACCGTAACTTATCCTAAAGGTCTTACTTGGCACTTTATTGAAACAAAAGCTATAAAACATGATTACTACAGTAGCATAATCATGTGAACACACAAAAACAGTAAAGGTAAATATTGGGTTGTCTCCCAACAAGCGCTTTTCTTTAATGCCTTTCTAGCTAGGCATGATGATGACAATGATGCTCGCATAAAAGATAAGAATCGAAACATAAAGAGAGCATCATGAAGCATATGACTAGCACATTTAAGCCTAACCCACTTCCTATGCATAGGGATTTTGTGAGCAAACAACTTATGGGAACAATAATCAACTAGCATAGGAAGGCAAAACAAGCATAACTTCAAGATTTTAAGCACATAGAGAGGAAACTTGATATTATTGCGATTCCTACAAGCATATGCTCCTCCCTCATAATAATTTTCAGTAGCATCATGAATGAATTCAACAATATAACGAGCACATAAGGCATTCTTTTCATGATCTACAAGCATAGAAGATTTACTACTCTTCACATAAGCAAAATTCTTCTTATTCAGAATAGTGGGAGTAAACTCAACAAAATAATTATCATGTGAGGCATAATCCAATTGAAAACTAAAATCATGATGACAAGTTTCATGGTTATCATTATTCCTAATAGCATACAAGTCATCACAATAGTCATCATATATAGCAACTCTGTTCTCATAATCAATTGGAACCTCTTCCGAAATAGTGGATTCATCACTAAATAAAGTCATGACCTCTCCAAATCCACTTTCATCAATGTAATCATCATAAATAGGAGGCATGCTTTCATCATAATAAATATTCTCATCAAAACTTGGGGGACAAAAAATATCATCTTCATCAAACATAGCTTCCCCAAGCTTGTGGCTTTGCATATCATTAGCATCATGGATATTTAAGGAATTCATACTAACAACATTGTAATCATGGTCATCATTCAAAGATTTTGTACCAAACAATTTAATGCATTCTTCTTCTAGCACTTGAGCACAATTTTCCTTTTCATCATACTCACGAAAGATATTAAAAAGATGAAGCGTATGAGACAAAGTCTCCATTTTTTTGTAATTTTCTTTTATAAACTAAACTAGTGATAAAACAAGAAACAAAAAGATTCGATTACAAGATCTAAAGATATACCTTCAAGCACTCACCTCCCCGGCAACGGCGCCAGAAAAGAGCTTGATGTCTACTACACAACCTTCTTCTTGTAGACGTTGTTGGGCCTGCAAGTGCACAGGTTTGTAGGACAGTAGCAAATTTCCCTCAAGTGGATGACCTAAGGTTTATCAATCCGTGGGAAGCGTAGGATGAAGATGGTCACTCTCAAACAACCCTGCAACCAAATAACAAAGAGTCTCTTGTGTCCCGACACACCCAATACAATGGTAAATTGCATAGGTGCACTAGTTCGGCAAAGAGATGGTGATACAAGTGCAATATGGATAGTAGATATAGGTTCTTCTAATCTGAAAATATAAAAACAGCAAGGTAAGTAATGATAAAAGTGAGCGTAAATGGTATTGCAATGGTAGGAAACAAGGCATAGGGTTCATACTTTCACTAGTGCAAGTTCTCTCAACAATAATAACATAGATAGATCATATAACAATCCCTCAACATGCAAAAAAGAGTCACTCCAAAGCCACTAATAGCGAAGAACAAACGAAGAGATTATGGCAGGGTACAAAACCACCTCAAAGTTATCCTTTCTGTTCTATCTATTCAAGAGTCCGTAGTAAAATAACATGAAGCTATTCTTTCCATTCAATCTATCATAGAGTTCATACTAGAATAACACCTTAAGACACAAACCAACCAAAACCCTAATGTCACCTAGATACTCCATTGTCAGCTCAAGTATTCGTGGGCATGTATGCATCACACAATCTCAGATTCATCTATTCAACCAACACAAAGTACTTCAAAGAGTGTCCCAAAGTTTCTACCAGAGAGTCAAGACAAAAACATGTGCCAACCCTTATGCATAGGTTCATGGGCGGAACCCGCAAGTTGATCACCAAAACATACATCAAGTGGATCACGTGATATCCCATTGTCACCACGGATAAGCATGGCAAGACATACATCAAGTGTTCTCAAATCCTTAAACACTCAATCCGACAAGATAACTTCAAAGGGAAAACTCAATTCATCACAAGAGAGTAGAGGGGGAGAAACATCATAAGATCCAACTATAATAGCAAAGCTCACGATACATCAAGATCGTGCCATAGAGAGAACACGAGAGAGAGAGAGAGAGAGAGAGAGAGAGATCAAACACATAGCTACTGGTACATACCCTCAGCCCCGAGGGTGAACTACTCCCTCCTCGTCATGGATAGCACCGGGATGATGAAGATGGCCACCGGTGATGGGTTTCCCCTCCGGCAGGGTGCCGGAACGGGCTCCCGAGAGGTTTTTGGTGGCTACAGAGGCTTGCGGTGGCGGAACACCCGATCTATCTTCGTCTCCGATGTTTTTAGGGTACATGGACTTATATAGGCGAAAGAAGTCGGTCAGGGGAGCCTCCAGGGGCCCAGGAGACAGGGGCGCGCCCAGGGGGGTGGGCGCGCCCTCCTATCTCCTGGCTTCCTTGAACCTTCCCTGGCTTGAACTCCAACTCTCCCGGATCATATCCTTTCCAAAAATCACGCTCCCGAAGGTTTCATTCCGTTTGGACTCTGGTTGATATTCCTTTTCTTCGAAATACTGAAACAGGCAATAAAACAGCAATATGGGTTGGGCCTCCAGTTAGATTAGTCCCAAAAGTAATATAAAAGTGTATAATAAAGCCCATGATCATTCAAAACAGATAATAAAATAGCATGAATGCTTCATAAATTATAGATACGTTGGAGACATATCAGTAAGTACTGGGTAGTACTCAGATTCTTCGAGTACTACGCCAATCACCCTAAATAGCTCTAGAACAAAAACAAAGTTTCGACAATGTGTACAAATAAAGAAAAATTGATTGGTGCTTCTTTCAGAAAAGAGTACTGCCTAGAAAAGTGCCAATATAAGCTACTCCTATTTGATTAGAGGATTTGCTGCCGAGAAATATCCACCCACAGAGAGCGCCACCCATCCCACAGGTGGTGGAGGCCAATGCTTAGATGGAGCATGGTTGGTGGTAATTTTTACTTGGCACCTCGCACTCTACATATATGTCGGTCCCATCCGTACATTTGTGTAGTTCCACCAAAATGCAGCTGAATAACTCTGTTTGCATAGGTAATGAAAAAGCGTGATTACATTATAGTGGAACTAGTTGATGAAACATGCACTAATAAATAGAAGAAACTTCATTTTCTTAATGGGAAAAATATTGCGATAGTATCACAATATGCCATGCTGCGAGGGCGAGATGGGCCCTGCGACGCCTCATACGGTAGGCCTCATACTAGAAATCGACCCAATTCTCCCCGATACACCATCTGCCAGTGATGAACATCAATGTACAACGGTAGTACAAGGAGGGGGATTGAGACATTCCAATCTCTATTTTTGTGTAGATCAACTACAATTAAGCACCCCAGTTTGTAGAAACACTTAAACATTAACAATGGAACTAGTTGATGAAACATATACTAACAAAGAGAAGCACTTTCTTTATCTACATTGGAAATGAAATGATAGAGAGGACACTCGCTCTATTTTAACTGTATTATTACTTTATTTTATCAGTGGCACTATGGTCGAGGAGGTGGCAAGCAAGGTGTACCGTGCGTCGCAAGGATGGAGGCCGGGGGTGCTTAGACTTGGATGTTGAAGCTAGCTCTTTCAGTCCCTATCTTCCCCCCTGATGTTTCTGTGGTAGCATTTGGGTTGTAATCCAAACTTGGTTGAGCTGGTGCTGCATCCCCCTACCTGCCTAGCTTATGTGGTGAACTTGTCTCCTGCTAGTACTCAGTCCATTCTAGTAGTAGTTGCATAACTGCTCATTTACACAGAGATGTTGTCGGACAATGGTTCTCTATGGTTGGGTTTCTTTAATGAAATCGGAGGAAACTCCTATTTTGATATAAAAAATTCAGCAGCACTAGTGGTGCCAAAACATTGTCTCAAATTAATAGTGCCACTAGATTAAGGTGCAAAATAATAACATTAATGCTTTATCATGGCAGTGCCAAAACAGTAGCACAAGAGCAGAGTCAACATGCAGGATCTATGTCAAACGGTCCGACCAAAAAGGAACATACCTCGTAATGGGAACCATATCTACAGTCAACGCCATACTATAAGGGATGGCACCAGTCACCAACATGGATGATTCGATTCATGGGACCTTTTTGTGCAATTCACCTAAAAGAAGCAATGTTTGCATCATGCAGTTAGCAAGTACTTGGTCCCATGAGCTAGCAGCTTATTCTTCATTAGTTGCAATAAAATTTAGCAACATCAAGGTTGGTCGTGAAGCTCGTGGAATGTTCAACTATAATTTGGATATCATTTTGTGCAGTTAAACTAAGATCAAGCGTGAAATGTATATCTCTGCACAAAAAGGTAGAGAGGGTGACTAACAAGTGATGAAACATACATCAAATGAAAAGAAGCATGTTCTTTATTTGAATGGCGATCCTACAAGGATAGTAGCAATTTGTAAAGCAGCAACATTGATAGATATTAGTGTGGGCATTAGGATTAACTATGACAACTGTTAAATATGGCATTACTTTAATGGTGCCCTTGCTTCATTTTACCAGCAACATTACACTAACAGCTGCTAAAGAGTTGGTATTTGGGCACGGGAGAGTAGCGGACCAGGACAATTGCATTTCTAACAAAAAGAAGCAACTTATCTTAATGGGAAATTTAGCAGGACATGAAAAACAGAGCCATTGATTCATATTACTGGAGGCATTACATTGAAAACAACATTGGTTTAACCTGTCCTTATTTTAACAGTGGGACTGCTACATTACCAGCGGCATTACATAAGAGGGGCTCAGGGCAACAAACATCCAAATAGGATATCTGGATTGGTCCCATTTTTGTTCGGTATAGTCACCTTATACTGTGTGAGGCTAACATATCTAGTGTTGGACATACTCTGTTGACTTGTCCCCCAGCCCCCACTTTCTTTCCAATTTCAACCAATAGATCGGTTTATATTGAGTTTGTACTGCGTTTCCCTTTATTTCCCTATTAGACCAAGAGACCAGTTGGATAGCCAGTCTCTGCTACTTTTCACCCCCATTATTTCCTATTTTGACCAAGTCCTAGATTCAGGTAACAAATCTTCCCCCACCCCACCCCTTTCTTCCCTATTTGAACCAAGTAGTACTAGGTTCGACTGCATGAAGTAGTTTTACCTCTTAACAGTAAAAAATTTGGTGGCTTTCGAACAGCCGATCGATCCTATCTACTAGGGGGTCTGAGAAATTGTAAAAGATACAAATGCAGTGACGTGAGGAGCTGGGGCAGTAGAGCAAGGCCGGTTTCGAAGGAAGTTATACCTGAGAGTCGCCGGGATGTCACTAGGTGGGAGGCGGGAGGCTGGATCTGCCCACACTATGACAACGAGGAAGAAGGGGTCGGAGGCCCTCCCTAGCCGGTGCTGCATGGGAGAGAATGGCAAGGCACGCTGATTGGGATGCGCTAACAGTGGGTAAGAGCTATCGCCGAGGACGACCGCGTGAACATTGCACCTTCTCACCTTCCCCGATGGAGGGGATCCAGTCGGATGTGTGACCAGCGGTGAGCAGAGAGAGAGTGTGGCCACTGTTGTCGTGTTTATATCTGGAGAGGACAAGAGAGTGTGATGAGAGCAACACTAGCAAGCAAGCGTGGAGGCTCCTGCCTATATAGTGGAGTAGTTTTCTTTTATCTACCGGAGCTGGCTTGACTTTGTCAATGTCTGTGGAGAAGTCTTCATGCACGTGCCTCAGAGGTGCAGTTGTCGTCATTTTGATCTGAAGCACCGGATTAACATATAACACGAAAAAATGCCACATGACAAGAAACCATAACCTCACTGCCCCAAGGAGACATCATGAATCCCGATGGACAAAATATATGAGGATCAAAGTTCAAATTAAAGACAAACTCATAGAAAAGGGGTCAATTAATAGATGTCCTAATTAACATAGCTGGCTTGACCTAGATGGCAGCCGAGTAGTCTTCGTGCATGTGCCACCAATGATCAGCGCCTTGTAGGAACGCAGTTGTCGCTGCTTAACCCTTGCTGTGATCTGAAGCACATGACACCTAATATTGCGAGATGACAAGAAACCTTTTTTCTAGATTTCTCATCAGTACTACAACCCTGTACAACACAACCTGCACTATATGTAGACGATAGCCAATTCAACCGTCTGTTGGAGTCTGGTCACATGCATGGACAAACTAATCTCCCGTGTTATGCAGGGATCATCCAGGCACCGACGTGTTTACAACACTGCTCCATTACTATCTCTCGTCTCTCTCTTCTATTAACTCAGCTGACTTGCGGGGACGGGGAAGTGTGCCTATGGTCGGTTCTCAATTGCAGTCCCACATGTGTGTGCAAATGCAATATGATGCGAGTTCCATTCGGAGAATGGCGTGCCAGACCGAACGACCGTCTGGGTGCCATGCGGGCGTGACAGGCGTGTTGTATACATGTGTACCGTCGTTTTCTTCAGGCTTTGCTCCATGGAGCAATCCATGGATACAAAATTATATTTAGAAGTTGAGGGCGGAGCTTTTCCCGCGCGGTAGGCAGGGCAGTTCCTCCTAGTCGGTTCGACAGAGGCGAGAAGATGAGGGAGTAGGCTGCTGCAAACGTAGGGCTGTGTGATTTGACGGCTCGTTACTGCTGGACATGTGGGGCCCTGTGATTTGACTTCCCATTATCATTATTACTATGGTGCTACGACCGGCATGACTCTCCCGATTCCTGGCCACTCCTGCTTCTTGAGCTAGCATTGATTTTTCTCCCATGAAGAGGAAAGGGTGATGCAGCAAAGTAGAGATAAGTATTTCCCTTAGTTAGAGAACCAAGGTATCAATCCAGTAGGAGACAACACACAAATCACCAAGACCTGCACAAACAATAAAACAACTTGCACCCAATGCGATAAAGGGGTTCTCAATCCCTTCACGGTTACTTGCAAAAGTGAGATCTGATAGAGATAGATAAACAAAAACTATGATATTTTTGGCATTTTTGGTTTATAGATCGGAAAGTAAAAGATTGCAAAATAGTAGATCAGAAACTTATATGACGGAAAATAGACCCCGGGGCCATAGGTTTCACTAGTGGCTTCTCTCCAGATAGCAAATAATACGGTGGGTGAACAAATTATTGTCGAGCAATTCATAGAAAAGCGCAAAGTTATGATGATATCTAAGGCAATGATAATGAAATATAGGCATCACATCCGTGTCAAGTAGACCGACTCCTGCCTGCATCTACTACTATTAGTCCACACACCAACCGACTCCTGCCTGCATCTAGAGTATTAAGTTCATGAAGAACAGATTAACGCATTAAGAAAGATGACATGATGTAGAAATAAACTCAAGCCATATGATGTAAACCCCATCTTTTTATCCTCGGTGGCAACAGTACAATACGTGCCATGCTGCCCTACTGTCACTCGGAAAGTACACCATAAGATTGAACCCAAAGCTAAGCACTTCTCCCATTACAAGAAAAACCAATCAAGTTGGCCAAACTAAACCGATAGTTCGAAGAGAATTACAAAGATATCAAATCATGCATATAATAATTTAGAGAAGATTCAAATAATATTCATAGATAAGTTGATCATAAATCCACAATTCATCGGATCTCGACAAACACACTGCAAAAGAGGATTACATCGGATAGATCTCCAAGAACATCGAGGAGAACATGGTATTGAGAAGCAAAGAGAGATAAGAAGCCATCTAGCTAATAGCTATGGACCCGTACGTCTAAGGTAAACTACTCATGCTTTATCAGAAGGGCAATAGAGTTGATGTAGAAGCCCTTCGTGATCGAATCCCCCTCCAGTAGGATGCCAAAAAAGGCCCCTAGATGGGATCTCACAGGTATAGAAGTTTGCGTCGGCCGAAAAGTGTTTTCGTGGATGCTTCTGGTGGTTTGGGGATATTTGGGAACATATAGGACGAAGAAGTAGGTCGGTGGACTCACGAGGGGCACACAAGGCAGGGGGCGCGCCCTCCCCCCTTGTCGCGGCCTCGTGGCTCTTCCGACTTGATCTCCAAGTGTCCTGGATGTCTTCTGGTCCAAGAAAAATCATTTCGAAGGTTTCATTACATTTGGACTCCGTTTGGTATTCCTTTTCTGCGAAGCTCAAAAACAAGGAAAAAACAGAAATTGACACTAGGCTCTAGGTAATAGGTTAGTCCCGGAAATAATATAAAATAGCATATTAATGCATATAAAACATCCAAAACAAATAATATAATAGAATGAAAACATAAAAAATTATAGATACGTTGGAGACATATCAAGCATCCCCAAGCTTTGTTCCCGCTCATCCTCGAGTAGGTAAATGATAAAAACGGAATTTTTGATGTGGAATGCTACATAACATATTTATCCATGTAATTTTTCTATATTGTGGCATGAATGTTTGGATCCATAAGATTCAAAGCAAAAGTTTAATATTGACATAAAAACAATAATACTTCAAGCATACTCACAAGGCAATTATGTCTTCTCAAAATAACATGCCCAAAAAAGTTATCCATACAAAATCATATAGTCTCGCTATGCTCTATCTTCATCACACAAAATACTCAAATCATGCACAACCCCAGTTTCAGCCAAGCAATTGTTTCATACTTTAGTATTCTCAAACTTTTTCAACTTTCACGCAATACATGAGCGTGAGCCATGTGCATAGCACTATAGGTGGAATAGAATATGGTGGTTGTGGAGAATACAAAAAGAGGGAGATAGTCTCACATCAACTAGGTGTATCAACGGGCTATGGAGATGCCCATCAATAGATATCAATGTGAGTGAGTAGGGATTGCCATGCAACAGATGACTAGAGCTATAAGTTTATGAAAGCTCAAAAAGGAAAACTAAGTGGGTGTGCATCCAACTTGCTTGCTCATGAAGACCTAGGGCGATTTGAGGAAGCCCATCAGTGGAATATACAAGCCAAGTTATATAATGAAAAATACCCACTAGTATATGAAAGTGACAAAATAGGAGACTCTATCATGAAGACCGTGGTGCTAGTTTGAAGCACAAGTGTGAAAAAAGGATAGTAACATTTCCCCTTCTCTATTTTTTATCATTTTTTTGTTTGGCTTCTTTGGCCTCTTTTTTTATTTTCTCACATGGGACAATGCTCTAATAATTATGATCATCACACTTCTATTTACTTACAACTCAAAAATTACAAATTGATACTTAGAACAAAAATATGACTCTATATGAATGCCTCCGGTGGTGTACCAGGATGTGCAGTGACTCAAGAGTGACATGTATGGAAGAATTATGAATACGATGTCAACTACATGATCATGCAAAGCAATATGACAATAATGAAGCATGTCATAATAAACGGAATGGTTGAAAGTTGCATGGCAATATATCTCGGAATGGATATGGAAATGCCATAATAGGTAGGTATGGTGGCTATTTTGAGGAAGGTATATGGTTGGTGTATGGTACAGGCGAAAGTTGCGCGGCACAAGAGAGGCAAGAAATGGTGGAAGGGTGAGAGTGCGTATAATCCATGGACTCAACATTAGTCATAAAGAACTAACATACTTATTGCAAAAATCTATTAGCCATCGAAACCAAGCACTACGCGCATGCTCCTAGGGGAAGGGTTGGTAGGAGTTAACCATCGCGCGATCCTAACCTCCACACAAAGGATGGCAATCAATAAATACCTCATGCTCCAACTTTGTTACATAACGGTTCACCATATGTGCATGTTACGGGAATCACAAACCTCAACACAAGTATTTCTCCAATTCACAATTACTCCACTAGCATGACTCTAATATCATCATCCTCATATCTCAAAACAATCATAAGGAATCAAACTTCTCATAGTATTCAATGCACTTTATATGAAAGTTTTTATTATATCCCTCTTGGATGCCTATCATATTAGGACTAAATTTATAACAAAAGAAAATTACCATGCTGTTTAAAAAGACTCTCAAAATAATATAGGTGAAGCATGAGATTTCAACAATTTCTATAAAATAAAACCACCGCTATGCTCTAAAAAGATATAAGTGAAGCACTAGAGCAAAAATTGCCTATCTCAAAAGATATAAGTGAAGCACATAGAGTATTAGAATAAATCACGATTCATGCATGTCCCTCTCAAAAGGTGTGTATAGCATGGATTATTGTGGAAAACTAAAGATCAAAGACTCATATCATACAAGACGCTCCAAGCAAAACACATATCATGTGGTGAATAAAAATATAGCCTCAAGTAAAATTACCGATAGACAAAGACGAAAGAGGGGATGCCTTCCGGGGCATCCCCAAGCTTAGGCTCTTGGTTGTCCTTCAATATTACCTTGGGGTGCCTTGGGAATCCCCAAGATTAGGATCTTGCCACTCCTTATTCCATAGTCCATCAAATCCTTACCCAAAACTTGAAAACCTCACAACACAAAACTCAACATAAAATCTCATAAGCTCCGTTAGTATAAGAAAATAAACCAGCACTTTATGGTACTATTGTGAACTCATTCTTTATTTAATATCTACTGTATTCCAACTTTTCCATGGTTCATACCCCCCGATACTACCCATAGATTCATCAAAATAAGTAAACAACACATAGAAAACAGAATTTGTCAATAATAGAACAGTCTGTAGCAATCTGGAAACTTCGAATACTTCTGTAACTCCACAAATTCTGAAAAAATAGGAAGACCTGGGAAATTTATGTACCAATCTTTTGCAAAAAGAATGAGATCAAAAACACGCTCCTGTGAATTATGAAAAGTATTTTCCTGGGTGCAAAAGTTTCTGTTTTTCAGCAAGATCAAAACAACTATCATCGTAAGCCATCCCAAAGGTATTTGTTGGCACAAACACTAACTAAAACACAAAACCACATCTAACCAGAGGCTATATGAATTATCCAAAGCAAAACAGGAACAAAAAGCAAAGAACAAAAATAAAATTGGGTTGCCTCCCAACAAGCGCTATTGTTTAACGCCCTTAGCTAGGCATAAAAACACGAATATAGATCTTGGTATTGTCATCTTTGGTATGCAATCCATAAGTAGCTCTCATAATAGATTCATATGGAAACTTAATTTTCTTTCTAGTAAAGTGTTCCATGCCCTACGGAAATTGGAATCTAATGTTTCCTTCTTTCATATAAATAATTGCACCAATCGTTCTAAGGAAAGGTCTACCAAGAATAATAGGACATGTACGATTGCAATCTATATCAAGAACAATGAAATCTACAGGCACATAACTCCTATTTGCAACAATAAGAACATCATTAATCCTTCCCATAGGTTTCTTAATAGTTGAATCGGCAAGATGCAAATTTAAAGAACAATCATCAAATTCACGGAAATATAACACATCACATAAAGTTTTTGGAATCGTGGAATGATACGTCTCCAACGTATCTATAATTTTTGATTGTTCCATGCTATTATATTACCTGTTTTGGATGTTTATGGGCTTTACTTTACACTAATATGTGATTTTTGGGACTAACTTATTAACCTAGACTCCAGCCCAGATTGCTGTTTTTTGCCTATTTCAGTGTTTCGCAGAAAAATGAATATCAAACGGAGTCCAAACGGAATGTAACCTCCTGGAGAGTTATTTTTGGAACGGAAGCAATCCAGGAAACTTGGAGTAGACGTCAGGGAAGCAACGAGGAAGCCACAAGGCAGGGAGGCGTGCCCTACCCCCTGGCGCACCCCACCCTCGTGGGCCCCTCGTGGCTCCCTTGACTGACTTCTTTCACCTATATATATCCATATACCCTAAAAACGTCGAGGAGCACAATAGATCGGGAGTTCCGCCGCCGCAAGCCTCTTTAGCCACCAAAAACCAATCGGGACCCTGTTCCCGCACCCTGCCGGAGGGGGGATCCCTCTCCAGTGGCCATCTTCATCATCCCGACGCTCTCCATGACGAGGAGGGAGTAGTTCACCCTCGGGGCTGAGGGTATGTACCAGTAGCTATGTGTTTGATCTATCTCTCTCTCGTGTTCTTGAGGTGATACGATCTTGATGTATTGCGAGCTTTGCTATTATAGTTGGATCTTATGATGTTTCTCCCCCTCTACTCTCTTGTGATGAATTGAGTTTTCCCCTTGAAGTTGTCTTGTCGGATTGAGTCTTTAAGGATTTGAGAACACTTGATGTATGTCTTGCATGTGCTTATCTGTGGTGACAATGGGATATTCATGTGATCTACTTGATGTATGTTTTGGTGATCAACTTGCGGGTTCAGTGACCTTGTGAACTTATGCATAGGGGTTGGCACACGTTTTCACCTTGACTCTCCGGCAGAAACTTTGGGGCACTCTTTGAAGTACTTTGTGTTGGTTGAATAGATGAATCTGAGATTGTGTGATGCATATCGTATAATCATACCCACGGATACTTGTGGTGACATTGGAGTATCTAAGGGACAAAAGGGTTTTGGTTGGTTTGTGTCTTAAGGTTATATTCTAGTACGCACTCTATGATAGATCGAACGGAAATAATAGCTTCATGTTATTTTAATACGAACTCTTGAATAGATCAATCAGAAAGGATAACTTTGCGTTGGTTTCGTGCCCTACCATAATCTCTTTGTTTGTTCTCCGCTTTTAGTACTTTGGAGTGACTCTTTGTTACATGTTGAGGGATTGTTATATGATCTAATTATGTTATTATTGTTGAGACAACTTGCACTAGTGAAAGTATGAACCCTAGGCCTTGTTTCCTAGCATTGCAATACCGTTTACGCTCACTTTTATCATTAGTTACCTTGCTGTTTTTATATTTTTAGATTACAAAAACCTATATCTACCATCCATATTGCACTTGTATCACCATCGCTTTGCCGAACTAGTGCAACTATACATTTTACCATTGTATTGGGTGTGTTGGGGACACAAGAGACTCTTTGTTATTTTGTTGCAGGGTTGTTTGAGAGAGACCATCTTCATCCTACGCCCCGACGGATTGATAAACCTTAGGTCATCCACTTGAGGGAAATTTGCTACTTTCCTACAAACCTCTGCACTTGGAGGCCCAACAACGTCTACAAGGAGGAGGTTGCGTAGCAGACATCAAGCTCTTTTCTGGCGCCGTTGCCGGGGAGGTGAGTGCTTGAAGGTATATATTTAGATCTTGCAATCGAATCTTTTAGTTTCTTGTTTATTCACTAATTTAGTTTATAAAATAAAACTACAAAAAAATGGAATTTAGTTTGCCTCATACGCTTCATCTTTTCAATATCTTTCGTGAGAATGATGGAAAGGAAAATTGTGCTCAAGTGCTAGAAGAAGAAGTCTATAAAATGTTTGGCACTAAATCCTTGAATGATGAGCATGATTGCAGTGTTGTTAGTATGAACTCTTTGAATATCCATAGTACTAATGATGATTGCACTAGTCATGATGAAAATGTCTCTTATAAGCATGTCAACTTTTGTGGAGTGCATAGAGTTTGCAAGTACACACCAAATAGGGAAGATAGATTTTGCAAGAGGCATAAGTATTTAGAAACCAAATGGTTGCAAGAAAGGCTAGATGTTTGTGCTGAAAATTTAAAATTTCTTTGCCATCCTTGTGAACTTTGCAATGAACGTGATCATTTAAATCCCCAATGCAAATTGTTTCATGATTGTATCGTGTCCAAAAATTGTGATGACTTGATTTCCCTTGAACATCATAATGAACTTAGTTTGCTTATGGGTTATGAAGAAATGAAACGGTTAACTAAGAATCTTCCAAAGTTTGTCCTTGATTAAGTTCTTGATTTTGATCTAGAGGAAATTTATATGTATTGTGCGGTCAATTGCATTGAAAATCCTTATATTGCCAATTACATAAAGAAAAGAAAACAAATAGAAGATGAAGAGAATACTAATGAAAGGCAAGAGACTTCCCAATATCCTCATATTATTTCTTATGATGAATCAACGAGGAGGAGCTTTCTATTCAACCAATCTCATTAATAAGGAGCTCAAAAAAGAGGGTTAAACCCACACACGATGTGAAGAAGAAAAAGAAAAAATGGAGAAGCAAGGGTAAAAAGGTATCCCTCCCAAATGATGTTGCTCCTATTACTCATTGTGATGATGACAATTGCTATACTATTGGTGCTATCCATACTATTAATGATGAGAGTGATTATGCTTATGATACAAAAAGGCCCAAGCTTGGGGATGCTATGTTTGATGAGAATGACATGTTTGAGAATATATTTGCTGCAATTAATGTTTGTCCCAAGCTTGGGGATGCTACGTTTAATGAATATGATATTTTTAGCCTCCCAAGTTTCGATGAACAAATTTATTATAATGATAGTATGCCTCCTATTTATGATGGTTACATTGATGAAAGTGGGTTTGGAAGAGTGTCAACTTTACGAAGTAATGATCCCACTATTTTGGAGGATGTTGAATCTTATAATATTTCTGAAAGTGGATTTGGAGAGGTCATGACTTTATTTAGTGATGAATCCACTATTTTGGAAGAGGTTTCAATTGATTATGATGAGAACAAAGTTGCTACTTATGATGATTATTGTGATGAAATTTATTCTATAAAAATTAGTGATGATTATATTTATAAAACTTGTCATGATTATGAATACCCTTTTTCTGAACATTACTCTTTTAATGTGGAAATATTTTATAGTATTCGAGTCTCTTATGATACTCCCACTATTCCAAATGAGAAGAATTTTGCTTATGTGGAGAGTAATAAAATTTCTATGCAACTAGATCATGAAAAGAATGCTTTATGTGCTGGTTATATTGTTGAATTAATTCATGATGATACTGAAAATTATTATGAGGGAGTAACATATGCTTGTAGGAATTGCAATAATATCAAGTTTCCTCCATATGTGTTGAAAATCTTAAAGTTATGCTTGTTTAGCCTTCCTATGCTAGTTGATTATTGTTCCCATAAGTTGTTTGCTCACAAAATCCCTATGCATAGGAAGTGGGTTAGGCTTAAATTTGCTAGTCATATGCTTCATGAGGCTCCCGTTATGTTTCAATTCTTATCTTTTATGTGAGCATCATTGTCATCATCATGCCTAGCTAAAAAGGCATTAAAGAAAAGCGCTTGTTGGGAGACAACCCAATATTTGCCTTTACTGTTTTTGTGTGTCCACATGAGTATTCTACTGTATTAATAATGTTGTATAGCTTTTGTTTCAGTAAAGTGCCAAGTAAGACCTTTAGGATAGGTTATGGTGATAGTTGTGTTGATCCTGCTGAAAAGTAGAAACTTTTGCACCCTGCAAATTAGTTTTTATAATTCACATAAACGTGCTTTTGATCTGATTCTTTTTCTACGGATTGGTACACACATTTCTCAGGTTTTCCTAATTTTGTAGAATTTTTGGAGTTACATAAGTATTTGAGAGTTACAGATTACTACAGACTGTTCTGTTTTTGACAGATTCTGTTTTCTATGTGTTGTTTGCTTATTTTGATGAATCTATGAGTAGTATCGGAGGGTATGAACCATACATAAGTTGGAATAAAGTATATATTACACCAATATGAATTTAGAATGAGTTCACAGCAGTACCTAAGTGGTGATTTATTTTCTTATAGTAACGGAGCTTACGAGTTCTTTGTTGAGTTTTGTGTTGTGAAGTTTTCAAGTTTTGGGTAAAGATTCGATGGACTATGGAATAAGGAGGGGAAATAGCCTAAGCTTGGGGATGCCCAAGGCACCCCAAAGTAATTAATTTTCAAGGACAGCCAAGAGCCTAAGCTTGGGGATGCCCTGGATGGCATCCTCTCTTTCATCTTCGTTCATCGATAACTTTACTTGGAGCTATATTTTTATTCACCACATGATATCTGTTTTGCTTGGAGCATCTTTTATGATATGAGTCTTTGCTTTTTAGTTTACCACAATCATCCTTGCTGTACACACCTTTTGGGAGAGACACACATGATTTGGAATTTATTAGAGTGCTCTATGTGCTTCGCTTATATCTTTTGAGCTAGACAGTTTTGCTCTATGTGCTTCACTTATATCTTTTAGAGCATGGCGGTGGTATTTGCTATGGTTATAAAATTGGTCCTAGAATGATGGGCATCCAAGTTGGGTATAATAAAAACTATCATAGAAAGTGAACTGGATGCTATGATCAATTTGATGCTTGATAATTGTTTTGAGATATAGAGGTGGTAATGTTAGTCATGCTAGTTGGGTAATTATGAAATCAAGAAATACTTGTGTTGAAGTTGGCAAGTCTCGTAGCGTGCACGTATGGTAAAAGTTGTGTAACAAATTTGTAGCATGAGATGCTCTTTTGATTGCCTTCCTTATGAGTGGAGGTCGGGATCGCACGATGGTTAACTCCTACCAACCCTTCCCCTAGGAGCATGCGTAGTAGTACTTTGCTTCAAGGGCTAATAGACTTTTGCAATAAGTATATGAGTTCTTTATGACTAATGTGAGTCCATGTATTATAAGCACTCTTACCCTTCCATCATTGCTAGCCTCTATGGTACCATTGAGGGAGTCCTGGATTAAGGGGTATCCGGACAGCCGGACTGTGTACAACGCCCGGACTATTGAAGCATGAAGATACAAGATTCAAGACTTCGGCCCGTGTCCGAATGGGACTTTCCTTGGCGTGGAAGGCAAGCTTGGCGATCCGGATATTATATTTATTTCCTTGTAACCGACTCCATGTAAACCCTAGCCATCTCCGATGTCTATATAAACCGGAGAGGTTGGTCCTTAGAAGGCCGATCACAATTACAATCATACCATCATAGGCTAGCTCCTAGGGTTTAGCCTCTACGATCTCGTGGTAGATCTACTCTTGTACTACCCATATCATCAATATTAATCAAGCAGGAAGTATGGTTTTACCTCCATCGAGAGGGCCCGAACCTGGGTAAACATCTGTGTCCCTTACTTCTTGTTACCATCAGCCTTGACGCACAGATCGGGACCCCCTACCTGAGATCCGCCGATTTTGACACCGACATTGGTGCTTTCATTGAGAGTTCCTCTGTGTCATAGCTGTCAGGCTCGATGGCTCCTTCAATCATCATCAACACGCCATCCAGGGCAAGGCTTTCCTCCCCGGACAGATCTTCGTGTTCGGCGGCTTCGCGTTGCGGGCCAATTTGCTTGGCCATCTAGGGCAGATCGACAGCTATACCCCTGGCTACCTAATCAGGTTCGGAAACCTGAACTACACGACGGATATCCGCGGAGACTTGATCTTCGACAGATTCAGGCCAGCACCAGGAGCACTGAACAATCACTATGAGCACGGCTTAGACCTGCTGTCCGACGATGCTCGGGACATCATCCCGACAGAAGCCTCGGATCTGAATTCGGGGCAGGTTGCGTTGCCTAAGGACGGAGGGCTAGACCCCGCCGCGTAGGCCGTACCCTCATCAGCGATGGAGCCGAACACAGACCTTGCTTCTGAGGAAGCCTGTGACTCCGGACCCTGGACTCGTGTCCGGTTGTAGGTTCCAGTCTGCGCGCCCCCGAGCCCGCCGAGCCTGATTGGGCTCCGGTGATGGAGTTCACCGCGGCGGACGTTTTTCAGCACTCACCCTTTGGCGACGTGTTGAACTTATTGAAGTCTCTCTCTTTGTCAGGAGACTCTGGGCCGAACTATGTCCGGCTTGAATGGGAAGCAGACGACGAGGCTATTCGTTGCCCACCCACCACCCACTTTATAGCCACGGTTGATGATTTAACCGACATGCTTGATTTCGACTCCGAAGGCATCGACGGTCTGGACGACGATGCAGGAGAAGACTCAGAATCTACGGGGTACCAGATTCCCGCCTCCTCACATGACATATACATGGTTGATACGCCCAAGGAAGACGACGGTGACAACCCGGATGATAAAACGCCTGGACAAAGACCAAAGCGATGGCGCAGACGCCGTTCCAAATCTAGCAACAACAAAAATATCAGCAAGAGCGCCAGAAGGATGGATACTCCGGCCAACCCCGAAGGCAACAACGACCAAACAGAACCAGCAATGGAGCAGGACGAACCAGGTCACACCGAACATAGTTCGGAGCATACGGCCGAAGAAAACGATCCAGAGGGACAAGTTCATCAAACCGGCCCAGGACAAGAAGGCAGTCCGGATGACGACGCATTCATCATTCCGGAAGAGCGCGTGGAACGAGAGAACCTCCACAGAAAGCTTATGGCCACAGCAAGAAGTCTGAAGAAGCAGAAGCAACGGCTTAAAGCCGCATAGGAAACGCTCAATCGTAGATGTAACAAAGTGCTAGACACTGAAGAAAGATATGGCGACGATCGCCATACAAAGAGCTACCCAAAACGCAAGTTACTGCCAGAATTTGACGACGAGGCCGTTCCACTAAAGAATAACACGACCAGGAGACCAGGTGTACCACTTCATAACCGCAATAAATCAACTACCGAAGACGCCCACGATCTACGTGAGCAGCTGGATAAGAAAGCTGGTGTAGCTAGGTCCATCTACGGATCTAAAGGACACACCCCGGCGGGGGACTGTGGTCGTCAAAACAATTATGACAACCAAACACCAGTTTGGAATAAACACCGAACACAACAACAGCCGACGGCAGGCCACAACGCGTCCAGATACAGAGGGGCTGCTCACCCCCTGTGCTTTACTAATGAAGTACTGGACCATGAATTCCCACAGGGCTTTAAACCTGTGAGCATAGAGGCATACGACGGAACGACAGACCCAGGGGTCTGGATCGAGGACTTTATCCTACACATACACATGGCTCGTGCGGATGACCTCCACGCCATCAAATACCTTCCCCTCAAACTGAAGGGACCAGCTCAGCACTGGTTGAAAAGCCTCCCCGAAAATTCAATTGGGAGCTGGGAGTAACTAGAGGACGCTTTCAGGGCCAATTTTCAAGGGACTTATGTCTGACCTCCGGATACTGACGATTTAAGTCACATAATCCAACAACCCGGAGAGTTCGCCCGCAAGCTTTGGAACAGATTCCTCAATAAGAAGAATCAAATAGTTGACTGTCCGGATGCCGAAGCCTTAGCGGCATTCAAACATAGCATCCGTGACGAGTGGCTCGCCAGACACCTCGGCCAAGAAAAGCCAAGGACAATGACAGCCCTAACAAGCCTTATGACCCGCTTTTGCACGGGAGAAGATAGCTGGCTCGCCCGCAAAGGCACCAGCGACCCCAGCACATCCGAAATAAGGGATGGCAACAGGAAGCCACGGCGTAATTAAAACAAACACCAAAACAAGGAAGAGAGCCCAGATAACACAACGGTTAATGCCGGATTCAGGGGCTCTCGACCTAATCAGCAAAATAAGCCATTTAAAGGCAGTAAAGTGGGACCGTCCGGACTGAACAGAGTCCTAGACAGGTTGTGCCAAATCCATGGCACCCCTGACAAACCTGCAAACCACACACACATAGAGTGCTGGGTCTTCAAGCAGGCTGGCAAATTGAATGCCGAACACAAGGGAAGGGAAACACCAAGTGAGGACGAGGATGAACCTCGCCAACCTAACACTGGGGGACAGAAAATATTCCCGCCAGAGGTTGAAACAATGAACATGATCCACGCGACTCGCACATCCTTGGGAAGGCACGAACGCGCCCATAAGGACGCACGCGATATAGATCACATCGTACACACACCTAATTATTGGATGTCTTGTTTGATCACCTTCGATTGCCTAGACGGCCGAACTAGTATTCGGCGCGAAGGATCAAATTCCTTGGTGCTTGACCCAATAATCGACGGATACCATCTCACTCATGTCCTCATGGACGGTGGCAGCAGTCTCAATTTAATATATGAGGACACTGTCCGCAGGATGGGGATAGACTCATCCAGAATCAGCAAGATTCACACCACCTTTGAAGGGGTGATACCAGGCGTTGAAGCCTACAGCAGGGGCTCCGTCATACTAGAGGTAACATTCGGCCCTCCAGGCAACTCCAGAAGCGAAGAATGAGCCTTCATCATCGCACCTTTCTAAAGCAGCTATCAAGCATTGCTTGGAAGAACGACCTTCGCCTGCTTCAACGCATTGCCGCACTATGGCTACCTTACACTTAAGATGCCCGGTCCACATGGCGTCATCACTGTTAGCGGAATAACAGAGCGCTCTTCACGCGCAGAGGAATACGCGACGGCCCTAGCGGCCGGACTATAAGCGGCCTCTAACAAAAATACAGCGGGTCGTTAAAACCACGGACATGGTTAGGCGAGTCCGGCAGCCCACATTAAACCAGGGCACCGTATATGTAATCCTATAGTGGATACCAGGGGCTAATAATAAAAGCCCCATTTTTGGCTCAACCTTACGGGCAGGCCAGCATCTCACATTTTTATTATCCATCGCATACTTACGTTGCACTCTTCCATGAGTTTCCCTTTTCAGCAGACAACGTTCGCGTGATACCCTTCCAGGATGCGGCACAACGGAGACAAAGGCGCAGACGTGCAACAGGGCCCCGTTCAACAGGTTTCTTTTTAGATTAAGCCCATGTGTAAACCTTTTCTATTGTCTCTTGTTGTTCAACCATCCCATGGGTTCCCATAGAGGATACTGCCATTTTTGGCATTTCACCAAGACAGATTAATGCCCGTACCTGGAAACACAGGGTTATAATGAATGGGCATTCTTTAGCTCATCATCTGTTATAAAGTCCGAATACCTTAGGGAGTGTTCGGCGTCACGAGTTTGGCCTTATATGCATCAGCTCTGAATCATGTCTTTGGTCAAATGTTGGGTTTGCCCGGCTCCTGGGTTTGCCGCCTTACGTTCCGTCATTATCGGCTAAGGTGGCCAAAGGAGAACTACTGCGATTGTGCCCTGGTTATTCCGGATGATCACCTCAGTAGAGAAAGCCAAAAACTGACTGTCATGATACAACGAGAGACTGGTCAACCACTCGAAAACTCACCGGAATCTTTAGGATTCCTCTACATTAACGAAAGGCCATTTCCCAGCCAGGTACATATGCGCCTGTATTCGGATGCACGCGAAGGTACTAGGGGCTACATAGTAGCCCCACTTTGGAATCCCGTGGCTAAGCGAAAGTGTTACAGCTATATAGTCCGATTGCCTCGTTCGTCGTGTGATCATCTCCTTAATGGACCAAGACGTTGGATCAAGAGTGATTAAGCATATTTTTTTCGCGAACACCCCCGTATTGTATGCGTGGGGGCTGAAGCCAATGACTACTAACTTTCGGATTGCATATTTATATATACATATATATAAACGGTCGCACAGGGGAATTAATCATATTCTCAGGCAAACAGTATAAATCTAGCCTTATAATCAAAATAAACATTGTTTTTACAATAATTCCGTTCACTCGAATAGGAGATTCTTCGGGCACTGCGCCTCTATCAGGCGGGCACCCTCTGTGACCTGCGCCAAGTAGTGCCCGGCCGGATATTGGCCCCCACCGGATCCTGAGACGCTATCATAGTGGCATCCATATCCGTCCAATACGCTTTAACGCGGGCAAGGGCGATCCGTGCACCCTCTATACATGCCGACCTCCTCATGGCATCGATCCGAGGCACGGCCCCAAGGAACTGTTGCACCAAACCAAAGTAATTGTCCGGCTTAGGCCCTTTCGGCCAAAGATGGTCTATTATAGACCGCATTGCAAGGCCAGATAGCCTGTGAAGCTTCGCTACAGCAGCCATCTTATCACTTAACGGCAGCGGGCGAGTGGGAGCATTGAACTGCGACCAGAAAAGCTTCTCCACCTCCTTCTCACCCTAATCTTTGAAGAACTCCGCAGCATCAGCCGTACTCTTTGCCAGGTCCGCGTATGCATCCGGTGAACTCCAGCGTCCATCCAGGGGAGCGTACTTCGGATCGAAGAACTTCGTCCGCAGCAAATAGGAGCCTCCAGCCACGATTTTACCGGCCTGTTGAAGCTCCTCCCGCGCACCCCTGAGCTCGATCCGTATTTCCTTGGTGCATTAAGTGCCTTGCTCAAGTTAGCCGATTTATCCTCATGCTCCTTTTTCAGGAGCTCATACCGGTCAGCGGCATTTTTTAACTCGATAGCCATTTCGGCTATCTTTTCCTTGCTTCGGCGATGAGCAGCCTGTTCGGCTCTCAATTCCTCGCCCGCCTTTAGGGCAGACGCATTGCTCACCCGAGCTTGTTCCTTGGCTAGAGCAAGTTCCGCCCTCAGGGCCTCCACGACAGCAGCACCATCTGCAGTCCGAACAAATTATATTAATATGTGCCACCTTAATATTTTTCCTATGCAATGGGAGACAGGGCACATACCTTGTGATGTATCCAGCCGCTCACTCATCAGAGTAATATCGTCTTCAATCAACCCAATTTTCCTTGATAGTTCGGCAACTTCAACGGACGGGCCGGTAGCCGGACCCACAGGTACCTGCACATTTCCACATAAATCTTTGGTCTGTGATCCCCCGTTTGCCACCTAGGGCGGGTAACCAGAGTCTCAGGGGCTACTATCTATATGGTGTATTCCTCATTACATACCTCAAAGCCTCTGAGAAGGCTTGTAAATGCTTCATTCAAACCGCTTGTAGCGGATGAAATCTTCTTGAGCACCGCACTCATTAATGAGCGGTGCTCCTCCGAGAGCACAGCTCGCTCCAGTAAGCCCGTCAGTACATCCGGACTCAGGGCGGCTAACGTATTGGCCTCCGGCCTTGGCGGATCCTGACTCCTCCGTGACGACACCTCGGTGTCGCCCGCGTCAAGAATCGGAGAGGCGGGTGGGGTGTCGCTCTCCATCATCTCCGGAGGAAGGTCCCCCGAAGACGATCCCTGTTGAGAAGAGCTGCCAGCCGGACTGCAAAAAGTTGAATCCTGGTCATTGATCCAGGAGAAATACAGTCCCTTTAAGTTAATGATACTTACGGCTCGTTGGAGGGCTGGCCCGTTGGTGGGCGTAATGCAGTGAGGATGCCCGTCGCGGCAGAGCCCCTTGAGGACACCTTCTTCCCAGGTTTAGGTCTCTCCGTCTCCAGGTCTTCAGAGGCGGCCCTCTTCTTCTCGCGCGGGGAGGAGGCCTTAACCTCTCCTCCCCGACTATTCTCCTTGGGGGAGGTAGCAACCCCCCCCCGGTTCGGATGCGTAGCGTGTGGGGTTCGGATTTTTCATCCCTCCCCTCACCTTTCCCCGAGGGCATCCTGCTGAGTACCCGGTCGAGCATCTTGGCCATGGTAGGGGCGGGCGAGCCTTCGGGAAGCGGTGCCGGACACCTGATTCTCTCCGCCTTGCTGAGCCATTCCTGGACACGGATGACTGTCAGAGCAAACAGTCATGATAAATACAAAACAGGGTGTCCGGTATCAAGGCTACTTACTTGGATATCTAGGCGATTACAGCTTAGGCCGGCATCCTCGGTGGTGTCCAGACACATTACTTTCCGTCCGAAGAATAATTTGCACATCTCTTCGAGCTTCAAGCCGAAGAAATGCTTCACAGTCCGGGGACCCTCTGGATTGAACTCCCACATCTGGAGAGGTCGGCGTTGGCACGGCAACATCCGCCGGATTAACATCACTTGCATTATGTTGACGAGGTTAATGTCCCTCTCAAGAAGCTCCCGGATGCGATTCTGCAGTACTGGTACATCACCAGTGGACCCCCAATTCCGTCCTACGTCTGTCCAAGACGCCAACTATGGCGGAGGGCTCGAGCGAAATTCGGGGGGAGCCACCCACTCTGTGCCTCTGGGAGCTGTGACGTAAAACCACCTCCGCTGCCATACATCAGATACTTCTGGGAAAGGACCCTCTGGCCATGGGGCGTCGGCGTTTCTTCTTATTAGGCACCTCCACACTCCACATGTCGCCCCTCGATCATCTTCGGCTTCAAATTGAAGGTCTTGAGCCATAAGCCGAAGTGTGGCGTGACATGGAGAAAAGCCTCGCACACGATAATGAACGACGAGATATGGAGGATAGCATCTGGAGCCAGATCATGAAAATCCAGCCCATAATAGAACATGAGCCCCCTCACAAGGGATGGAGGGTGAAACCCAAACCACGGAGGAAGTGTGGGACGAAAACGACACACTCATTGGGCTCCGGGGTAGGGATGACCTGCCCCGGAACAGGAAGCCTGTGCTGGATATCGGCGGTCAGGTATCCGACCTCCCTAAGCTTTGCAATGTCCTTCTCTTCAATTGAGGAGGCCACCCACCGGCCTTGAGGGTCAGATCCGGACATATTGGAGGATTCTTGAGGGGTGGAGCTTGGGTTTTGGGTGTTAAAACTCGAGGTGCGAGAGGGTGCGATGAAGGTGAAAAAGGAGGCGTAGGTCTCGACCCCTTTATAAACAGGGTGAATATCAAGAGTCCCTGGTGTGACCATTTGAGGCTTATCTAAAAACACACGGGGTAATACCAACAGCCGTCGTGGGGTCACGCACGCTCATATTGATGGAAAATACCATAATAAAAGGGACACAATCTCCGCCTCGACGGGACGTGCCAATAAAACCACCTCGTAACACGAGTCGTTGTGGGGAAGGAAACATCGGTTCACGTTGGACCGAGCCACGATGCAAGGTCACGACGCACGAAGATTGCCAGCAAATCAGATCTATACCATACGAAGATCATCTTGCAGATCCGGACACGGTCTACGTGTTCGATAAACCACTTTGGAGAATTCAGAGGAGGAACCCGCCTTGCAATGCCGAAGACAATACTGCGTGCCGGACTCATCGTCATTGAAGCCTGGTTCAGGGGCTACTGAGGGAGTCCTAGATTAGGGGGTATCCGGACAGCCGGACTCTGTACAACGTCCGGACTATTGAAGCGTGAAGATACAAGACTCAAGACTTCGGCCCGTGTCCGAATGGGACTTTCCTTGGCGTGGAAGGCAAGCTTGGCGATCCGGATATTATATTTCCTTCCTTATAACCAACTCCATGTAAACCCTAGCCCTCTCCGGTGTCTATATAAACCGAAGAGGTTGGTCCTTAGAAGGCCGATCACAATTACAATCATACCATCATAGGCTAGCTCCTAGGGTTTAGCCTCTACGATCTCGTGGTAGATCTACTCTTGTACTACCCATATCATCAATATTAATCAAGCAGGAAGTAGGATTTTACCTCCATCGAGAGGGCCCAACCTGGGTAAACATCTGTGTCCCTTACTTCTTGTTACCATCAGCCTCGACGCACGGATCGGGACCCCCTACCCGAGATCCACCGGTTTTGACACTGACAACCATGCATTGCCCTTTCTCACCTTGAGAGTTGGTGCAAACTTCGCCGGTGCATCCAAACCCCGTGATACGATACGCTCTATCACACATAAACCTCCTTATATCTTCCTCAAAACAGCCACCATACCTACCTATTATGGCATTTCCATAGCCATTCCGAGATATATTGCCATGCAACTTTCCACCGTTTCATTTATTATGACATGTTTCATCATTGTCATATTGCCTTGCAAGATCATGTAGTTGACATCGTATTTGTGGCAAAGCCACCGCATAATTTTTCATACATGTCACTCTTGATTCATTTCCCATCCCGGTACACCGCCGGAGGCATTCATATAGAGTTATATTTTGTTCTAGTATCGAGTTGTAATTCATGAGTTGTAAATAAATAGAAGTGTGATGATCATCATTATTAGAGCATTGTCCCTTATAAAAAAAGAGAAAGGCCAAATAAAAAATGGAAAGGCCAAATAAAAAAAGAAAAAGGAAAAAAAGGCCAAATAAAAAAAAGAAAAAAGAAAGGCCCAAAAATAAAAAATGGGGACAATGTTACTATCCTTTTCCACACTTGTGCTTCAAAGTAGCACCATGTTCTTCATATAGGGAGTCTCTTATGTTGTCACTTTCATATACTAGTGGGAATTTTTCATTATAGAACTTGGCTTGTATATTCCAACGATGGGCTTCGTCAAAATGCCCTAGATCTTCGTGAGCAAGAAAGTTGGATGCACACCCATTTAGTTTCTTTTGTTGAGCTTTCATACATTTATAGCTCTAGTGCATCCGTTGCATGGCAATCCCTACTCCTCATGTTGACATCAATTGATGGGCATCTCCATAGCCCGTTGATTAGCCTCGTCAATGTGAGACTTTCTCCTTTTTTGTCTTCTCCACACAATCCCCATCATCATATTCCATTCCACCCATAGTGCTATATCCATGGCTCATGCTCATGTATTGCGTGAGAGTTGAAAAAGCTGAAACACGTTAAAAAGTATGAACCAATTGCTTGGCTAAAACCGGAGTTGTGCATGATGGGAGTATTTTGTGTGACAAAAATGAAACATAGCCTAACTATATGATTTTGTAGGGATGAACTTTCTTTAGCCATGTTATTTTGAGAAGACATGATTGCTTTGTTAGTATGCTTGAAGTATTACTATTTTTATGTCAATATGAACTTTTATCTTGAATCATTTGGATCTGAACATTCATGCCATAATAAAGAAAATTACATTGAGAAATATGCTAGGTAGCATTCCACATAAAAAATTCTGTTTTTATCATTTACCTACTCGAGGACGAGCAGGAGTTAAGCTTGGGGATGCTTGATACGTCTCCAACGTTATTTTTTGATTGTTCCATGCTATTATATTACCTATTTTGGATGTTTATGGGCTTTACTTTACACTTTTATATGATTTTTGGGACTAACCTATTAACCTAGAGCCCAGCCCAGATTGCTGTTTTTTTTGCCTATTTCAGTGTTTCGCAGAAAAGGAATATCAAACGGAGTCCAAACGGAATGAAACCTTCAGGAGAGTTATTTTTGGAACGGAAGGAATCCAGAAGACTTGGAGTAGACGTCAGGGAAGCAATGAGGAAGCCACGAGGCAGGGAGGCACGCCCTACCCCCTGGGCGTGCCCCCCACCCTCGTGGGCCCCTCCTGGCTCCCCTGACCGACTTCTTTCACCTATATATATCCATATACCCTAAAAACATCAAGGAGCACAATAGATCGGGAGTTCCACCGCCGCAAGCCTCTGTAGCCACCAAAAACCAATCGGAACCCTGTTCCGGCACCCTGCTGGAGGGGGATCCCTCACTGGTGGCCATCTTCATCATCCCAGCGCTCTCCATGATGAGGAGGGATTAGTTCACCCTCGTGGATGAGGGTATGTACTAGTAGCTATGTTTTTGATCTCTCTCTCTCTCGTGTTCTTGAGGTGATATGATCTTGATGTATCGCGAGTTTTGCTATTATAGTTGGATCTTATGATGTTTCTCCCCCTCTACTCTCTTGTGATGAATTGAGTTTTCCCCTTGAAGTTGTCTTGTCGGATTGAGTCTTTAAGGATTTGAGAACACTTGATGTATGTCTTGCATGTGCTTATCTGTGGTGACAATGGGATATTCACGTGATCTATTTGATGTGTGTTTTCGTGATCAACTTGCGGGTTTAGTGACCTTGTGAACTTATGCATAGGGGTTGGCACACGTTTTCGTCTTGACTCTCGTGTAGAAACTTTGGGGCACTCTTTAAAGTACTTTGTGTTGGTTGAATAAATGAATCTGAGATTGTGTGATGCATATCGTATAATCATACCCACAGATACTTGAGGTGACATTGGAGTATCTAGGTGACATTAGGGTTTTGGTTGATTTGTGTCTTAAGGTGTTATTCTAGTACGAACTCTATGATAGATCGAATGAAAAGAATAGCTTCGTGTTATTTTACTATGGACTCTTGAATAGATCGACCAGAAAGGATAACTTTGAGGTGGCTTCATACCCTACCATAATCTCTTTGTTTGTTCTCAGCTATTAGTGACTTTTGAGGGACTCTTTGTTACATGTTGAGGGATTGTTATATGATATAATTATGTTATTATTGTTGAGAGAACTTGCACTAGTGAAAGTATGAACCCTAGGCCTTGTTTCCTAGCATTGCAATACCGTTTATGCTCACTTTATCATTAGTTACCTTGCTGTTTTTATATTTTCAGATTACACAAACCTATATTTATCATCCATATTGCACTTGTATCACCATCTCTTCGCTGAACTAGTGCACCTATGCAATTTACCATTGTATTGGGTGTGTTGGACACAAGAGACTCTTTGTTATTTGGTTGGTTGTTTGAGAGAGACCATCTTCGTCCTACGCCTCCCAAGAATTGATAAACCTTAGTTCATCCACTTGAGGGAAATTTGCTACTGTCCTACAAACCTCTGCACTTGGAGGCCCAACAACGTCTACAAGGAGAAGGTTGCAGAGTAGACATCATGGAAACACTAGTACCCAAATCACACAAAGCATGGCCCTCATAATCTTTAATCTTAATCTTAATAGTAGGTTCCTACTCATCATGAAGTTTTCTAGGGATAGAAACTTCCAATTCAAGATTTTCTTCAAATGATTGCATCATAGCATCAACAATATGTTTAGTAAAAGCTTTGTATTGATTATAAGCATGAGGAGAATTTAACATGGATTGCAACAAGGAAATACAATGTACTAAAGAACAATTATCGTAATTAAATTCCTTGAAATCCAAAAGAGTGGGTTCATTGCTACTTAAATTCTTGACCTCTCCAATCCCACTTTTATCAATTTTTGCATCCAGATCTAAAAACTTTGAATCATTGGGACGCCTTTGAACTAAAGTTGACTCATCTCTAGTCCCATATTTATCAAGATTTATATTGGAAAAAAAGATTCAATAGGATTTACATCAATCACTTTAAGATCATCAATATTTTCACGAAAACTAGAAGAACGCACTTTTACAAACAAATCTCGTTTAGCACGCATCTTAGCGGTTCTTTCCTTGCACTCACCAATGGAGATTATCATAGCCTTTAGAGATTCATTGATATCATGCTTGGGTGGAATATATCTAATTTTTCAAGAATCAACATCAAGAGAAATTCTATCCACGTTCCTAGCCAAATCATCAATCTTAAGTAGTTTTTCTTCAACCAAAGCATTGAAACTCTTTTGTGAAATCATAAATTCTTTAACACTATTCTAAAAATCAAAGGATGTCTTATTATAATTTCCATAATAATTGTTGTAGGAATTTCCATAATTATTAGAGCAATTACAAGGAAACGGCCTAGGATTAAAATTACCTCTATACGCATTATTACCAAAATTGTTCCTAGCAACAAAATTCACATCCATAGATTCATTATTATTCTCAATCAAAGTAGACAAAGGAATATCATTAGGATCAATAGAAGCACTCTTGATAGAAAATAGTTTCATCCATCTTTCCACTCAAAACATTAAACTCTTCAATCACATGCACTTTTTTACAAGTGGAAGATCTTTTGGTGTGCCATTGAGAATAATTAACCATAATATTATCTAGGAGTTTAGTAGCTTCTCCTAAAGTAATTTCCATAAATGTGCCTCCCACGGCCGAATCTAAAAGATTTCTAGAAGCAAAATTCAATCCAGCATAAACTTTTTGTATAATCATCCACAAATTCAAACCATGAGTAGGGCAATTTCGTATAATCAATTTCATCTACTCCCAAGATTGTGCAACATGTTCATGATCAAGTTGATTAAAATTCATAATATCGTTCCTAAGGGATATGATCTTAGCGGGAGGAAAATACTTGGAAATAAAAGCATCTTTGCACTTATTCCATGAGTCAATACTATTTTTAGGCAAAGATGAAAACCAAGTTTTAGCACGATCTCTAAGTGAAAAAGGAAACAGCTTCAATTTAACAATATCATTATCCACATCTTTCTTCTTTTGCATATCACACAACTCAATGAAACTATTTAGATGGGATGCGACATCTTTACTAGGAAGGCCAGAAAATTGATCTTTCATAACATGGTTCAGCAAAGCAGCTTTAATGTTATAAGATTCCGCACTAGTGGCGGGAGCAATCGGAATACTAATAAAATCATTGTTTTAAGTGTTGGAAAAATCACACAATTTGGTATTCTCTCGAGCCATCGTGACAAAGCAAGCAATCCAACACATGAGCACACAGAAAGCAAACCAAAAGACGAACACAAGAGTGGCGAAGAAAAGGGCGAATCTTTTCAAAAATCGTTTTAGAGGTGGGGGAGAGGAAAACAAGAGGCAAATGGTGAATAATGTAATGCAAGAGATGAGAGTTTTATGATGGGTACTTGGTATGTCTTGACTTGGCGTAGACCTCCCCGGCAACGGTGCCATAAATTCTTCCTACTACTTCTTGAGCTTGCGTTGGTTTTTCCCTTGAAGAGGAAAGGGTGATGCAGCAAAGTAGAGATAAGTATTTCCCTTAGTTAGAGAACCAAAGGTATCAATCCAGTAGGAGACAACACACAAATCACCAAGACATGCACAAACAATCAAACAACTTGCACCCAACGCAATAAAGGGGTTGTCAATCCCTTCACGGTTACTTGCAAAAGTGATATCTGATAGAGATAGATAAACAAAAAGTAAAATATTTTTGGTATTTTTGGTTTATAGATCGGAAAGTAAAAGATTGCAAAATAGTTGATCAGAAACTTATATGATGGAAAATAGACCCGGGGGCTGTAGGTTTTACTAGTGTCTTCTCTCAAGATAGCAAATAATACGGTGGGTGAACAAATTACTGTCGAGCAATTGATAGAAAAGAGTTGCTCCTGGCCTAGCCCTTGCAGATCAGGTGAGAAGAAAGTTTGGGTCTACAGTCCATTTCTCCCCCTCTAGAGACACCAAAGAGTTTTTTTTAGTTGTCTCTTTCTCCTCGGCTCCGTTTCCTCTCTCGGTGGAAGCAATGGGTATTGCCTTGCAACATTGTCTTTGTGGTATTGCCTCTGGCTTCAAGGTGACCCCTATCACCTCTCAATCTTTTTGCTCTCGGTTGCTAATAACAAAGTGGGGCATTTTGTCTATGGGCTCAAAGATCGTGTTTGGCTAGGTTTTGTGTGTCACTTTCACCTGTTCAATGGCCATTTTGCCAAAGCTCATACCATTGATCATCATTGGCATGCTGACATGGAGTTGGTTGATATTGCTGATCAGTGCACTGTTGCACCCCAATCTTCTCTTACGTTCCTGACCCCGAAGGACAAGTTGGATAATTCTTCTACGAAGGTTATTAGCAAATTTGGGCTTATTAAGCTGGATAATTGGACATTTTCGAACAAAAATGCGCATGGAGCTTCATCATATTTGGATCCAAAGCAGCATTTCCAAATTCAATTTGGCTCTTTTTCTTCGGTCCAAAATCCTAGCGTGGTTTCGGGTCCGTACAATAATCATAATGTGTTATTGGACCATTACTCGGCCCAAACGCAATTTGAGGAGAATCAGGTCATTGAATGCATTGCTTTAGGAGCGTTTAAATGCCCTCTGAATTGGCCTTATGCCCCGCTCCTTCTGTGTATTTTGAAATCTGCATTCAAATATGCTCCTGCTCATGAGTTTTGGCCACCTAGACTCAAGGCGCAACATAAGCTGGACTTAGCCCAAGCACAATACTCGCAGTAGGATAATGAAAATCTTGCCACTAATTGGGCTGCCTTATGCTCCAAATGCCTTCAATGGGGATACTCCCGAGTCAATTTCGAGGCAAGGCTAATCTGCATTAACTGCTCAGGTCCTGATCACAAAGCATTTAATTGCCCCCAAGCGTTTCATCGCTTCTGATTTAAATCGGCAAGTTCCATCAATCAGCAACACCGCGATCAATTCTACCGGATCTTCCGGAACGCCCATTTCTGCTTGTAATCCCGCGCGTCCATCCAAGTCATCCATCCACTGTGCTATGTGTGGCTTCTACGGCCACGTGGTGAGGGCTTGCAGAAAGCTGCAATTTCAAAAGAAGTGGAGGTGGGCAGTCAAATATTTTCAGCCGCCACATTCCCCCTCTCACACTCCGCCTTCCACCTCGAAATCCCAAAAGCCCTTGCTCTGCCCTGTCCCGTCAACATTGCAGTCACTCCACTCCTCCCCACTTGTCACAATGGCCAACTATCCTCTGAACCCCGTCCCCTTCCTCCCACCGGGGTTCGCCGTCGAGCCCGGCCCAACGGATCGAGTGGTGCGCAGCGGCATGGTGGTCGGCCTCATTGCTTCGCCCAACCACGACTACCTGGCAATCGCGGAATCAAGCCATTATGTGCCTCTGCATCGCATAACTATCATCTGCAACTAGATCGTCGCGGCGCTTCATGAGCTGCAGTTGTTCACCACAGAGGTCAGTGATCATCCGCTAGGGATTGGAATCTTTGGGTTTGCGGATTCGTTCATAAGAGATACTGCGGTGGACACCCCTATTGAGCTCGAGTCTGAAGATTTGCTGATTTCGTTTGTTCCTCACAATGAGGCGCTTAATCGACGCACCACCTCTTTTGGTCTGGAAGTTTGGTTGATGTTTTTTGGCTTCCCATATGATTATCAAACTGACTACTTCATCATTGAAGCGCTGGGTGGTTACGGCTCTTTGGTATAACCCCAGGCAGGATCGTAGGTTCATGCTGATCAAAGCCCGCGTCCTTCGTCTCTGTTTGATACCCCCAAGCTTCATTGTTTGGCAAGTTGGTGGTGCTTGGGATTGCTGGACTTGCAGGTCACCATCCTGCGTAGCAATGATTGGAACGGATTGTTGACGGAGGTGCTACCGGCTAGATAAGAACCACCACCCCCTGATGGCAATCCTCGGCCACAGTTTGGGCCTGAACTCACGGCGGAGCAGTTGTACCAGCAACAAGTCCACAATTGGCTGGTGCAAAATGGAGCACCTCAAGCTGGCCCCAATGCGGATCAAGGCCCGGCTCACAATGCTCATCACAATGGTGGTTGGGGTCACTGGCCGGCCCCTCAACCTGTGCAGTTGCCCCTAATGCCCCCTCACCTGGTGAACTATCAGGCATGGTTGGCTGCGCAGGGTCTAACTGTCCAGCATGGCTTGGTTCCTGAGGACAGTCTCATTGACAACGCGTATCAGGCCTGGAATGATTCTATTACTGTCTCTGACTCCTCCAGCTCCACCCAGTCTGAACTTGGTTTTATGCCTGTTATGGTTGTTGCAGATTCTGTACCTGATGTGGTTCCTGATTCTCTGTCAGTCACAGTAAGTGTTCACTCTCAGGGCATTCGATTTGGGTTATCTGCAGATGGGGATGAGCTTCTGGCAATCCTTCTGAATGATCCAATCCCTAGGAAGTAGCTCAACAACTTTATTTTCAGTGCTCTGCGCCTGATCATTGCCAATATTGGTCCTTGGAGTGACTGATACGACTTAAGGAATAACTCTGCTGTGGTGGATGTCAGAGTTTCCCAGAATACTGCTGGTTTGCACTTCTCCGTGATGCAGTCTGACAGTCATACCTTGCCTTCTTCCTCATCTATGGTCATTGAGGAGCTGTCTAAATTCACTGATGGAACGCACACTGCTCTGGTCATTGACGAGGTTTCTGAAATTGCTGCTGGAACACACAATGCTGAAACTATTCTCATCTATGGGAAGTTGATGCCTCTGTTGCGACTAGCACAGAAGTTTCTGTTATGAACTCTGCTCCTATGATAACTAACAGTGTGCCTCCGCCTGTGCACATTGGGCCGAGGACCAGGCGCCCCAGGGTTGCAGCTCCTATTTCCACATCTGAAGTTAGGCGCAACCAGCGATCCAACAAGTTCAATGGCTTCAAGATACATGCTCCTAAAGACACACATGCATCTCCCTCCAAGGTTAAGCCTCGTCTTATGCCAACTATTTGATCCTCCAGCACTGCTCCCAGGATTGATGATGTAGTTCCTCCTCCTACCCCAATCGCCACGCTGCAGGAGATTGGTATCCACAGGTGTGCTATTCCTGCTGAAGAATTAACTACTGAAGCCTTGCTTGCCACCTCGTCGGCTGCTAGTCCGTCTGATGTTCAAGGTCAGGCGGCCTCTTCCTCCCTGGAGTGATCTTTGCCTCTGTCATGTCGCCTCTGCGATGTTGGAATGTGCTCCCTTGGAACATCAGAGGGCTCAATTTGGAGAAGAAGCAGTTGGCTCTCTCTAATGCAATCATCTCTAGTGGCTGTGCGGTGGTTTGTCTGCAGGAAACCAAAATGCCTGATGTTTCTTTTGCGTTCCTTAAAACTTGTTTCCCTAAACAATTCGATCGCTTTGCTTTTGTTCCTTCCCACGGAGCATCTAGTGGTATTCTCACTGTCTGGAAAAGTGCTTTATTTGCGGGTACGGTTGTGTTTTTTGATATCTTTGCGCTAGTCGTCAGTTTCGTCAGTACTCAGTCGTCGCAAGCTTGGTCACTCGCTAATGTTTATGGCCCATGCACGGGGGATGATCGCATCGCGTTTACTTCCTGGTTGTACAACGTCTAGATACCTAATGCGCACGATTGCTACTCCTTGCCGATTTTAACTATATGCGAGCCCCTGACAACCACAACAAGCCTGGGGGGAATCTGAATGATATGATCACTTTTAATGATATAATTTGCAAGCAGCAACTTATTGAGATACCAGTCCAGGGTAGATCTTATATGTGGAGTAACATGCAGCAGGACCCCCTCCTCGAGCAGATTGATTGGTTTCTCACCTCCCTTCATTGGACCCACTCGTATCCTAAAACCCTACTTAAACCCCTGGGCAAGCCAGTTTCCAATCATATACCATGTGCCGTTACTATTGAAACTAAGATCCCTCGCAGTAAACTCTTCCGCTTTGAATCATACTGGATCTTACACCCGGGGTTTATGGAGGTGGTGCAACAGGTTTGGGCTAAGCCAGATCCCAACAAAAATGCGGCGGCCACGCTTAGTCACAAGTTCAAAGCCCTTCGACACACCCTTAAGATTTGGAGTAAGAATATCTCTCGTCTTTCTATTGCAATCACTAGTTGTAATGATGTTCTTGCGGATCTAGATGAACTGGGAAACAAGCATTGCCTTTCTCTTCCGGAAGCAAACTTTAGAAACATCCTTAAAGCTCATATTATCCGGCTGCTTAAGTATTAGAAGATTTACTGGAAAAAGCGTTGCACCATCCGGTGGATCAAGTTTGGAGACGAGAACACTAAATTCTTCCAAGCGATCGCCACTGAACGATACCGCAAGAACAACATTGCATCGCTCCGCACTGAGGATGACAGGGTGGTTGAAGATCACCCTGGTAAGGAGGCGCTCCTTCACTCCACTTACAAAGCCAGGTTGGGGACAACTGCTCAGTGTGATATGAAGTTCGACCTACCTTCATTAATCCAACAGGCCAATAATCTCGACATCCTTACTGAGCCGTTCACTCCAGAAGAAATCGATAGTGTAGTCAAGGAAAAGCCTCTGGATTGTGCCCCGGGACCAGATGGTTTTAGTACATCTTTTCTCAAAGCCTGCTGGCCAATCATCAAGCATGACTTTTATTTGTTGTGCTCACAATTCTACGATGGAAACCTTGACATCACCAATATCAACGACGACCTCATTACACTGATCCCCAAGGTTAATGCGCCTGCCTCGGTTAATGATTATAGACCGATCACCCTGCTTAACTGCTGTCTAAAACTACTAACGAAGCTTCTAGCCAATCGTTTGCAATGCATAATCTTGCAACTGGTGCACCGTAACCAATATGGATTTCTTAAGGGGAGAACCATCCAAGATTGCCTTGCATGGGCCTATCATTATACTCATCAATGACACACGTCTGGTAGGGAGATCATCCTTCTCAAGCTCGATTTTGCAAAGGCATTTGACACTGTTGCGCACGAGCCCATGATTAACATAATGCGTCATATGGGCTTCAATGACCGTTGGATCTCCTGGATTAACTGTCTTTTCTCATCTGGCCGATCTCCTGTCCTGTTGAACGGCGTGCCCGGCCGACAATTCCCATGCATATGTTGGGTTCGTCAAGGAGACCCTCTCTCGCCGCTTATCTTTGTCCTTGCGGTGGAGTTACTTCAAGCCGCAATCAATGATGCGTTTCATCAAGGCAGGCTTGCCCTACCCTTTCCATGCATTGGTCAGACTGATTATCCGGTTCTTCAATATGCGGATGGCACGCTCATTATCCTTCCTGCATGCATTCAACAAGCCATGCTGGTTAAGAAGATTTTGTCTGACTATGCCTCCTCCATTTCCCTCAAGATTATTTTCGACAAGTCCACGATGATCCTGATTAATCTTGATAAATCTATCACGGCTACTCTGGCTAGAGTTTTCGGATGTGTTGTTGGTTTTATGCCATTCACCTACCTTGGCCTTCTCTTGGGCACGACTCAACCTACAATCCAAGATTTTATGCCCTTGGTCTGCCGATTGGAAAGACAGCTGACTCCCACCATTGCGATGATGACGTACGGTGGTAACCTTTCTTGGTCACGTCTCTTCTGGTGTTTGCCATGTGCACTCTCAAATTCCCTCCCAAGCTCATTGAGATCCTTGATAAGATTAGACGCAGATGTCTCTGGACCAAGAAAACTGAGCAGGGTGACAAATGCAACTCTTTGGCTGCTTGGGATTTGGTTTGTCGACCTAAGAAAAATGGTGGTTTAGGGGTGATAAACCTAAAGATTCACAATGAGGCCTTGCTCTTGAAATTCCTTCACAAATTCTTTAACAGACTCGATGTGCCTTGGGTCAGCCTTATCTGGGATAATCACTATGATGGCAAAATTCCACATGTTGTGGACCCTATTGGCTCGTTCTGGTGGAAGGACATTCTTAAGCTGACCCCCATCTATCATGGAACTTCTCGGGTTCAGCTGGTAGACGGTAATTCGACCCTTTTTTGGAAAGATCTCTGGAGAGAGTAAGTGCTTCAAATCTCGCACCCTCGTGCCTTCTCGTTCGCCATGCAGGAGGACGTGTCGGTCGTGGAGGCAATGGCCAATATGGACATGCATGCAACCTTTCATCTTCCTGTCTGTCCCAGGGTCTTGCTGAGATCCAGGATATTGAGCAGCAGCCATGGATATCTCCGTCGACCTCTCCACATGATGTTTGGCATTATTCCTGGGGGCCACGCTGTACAAACCAAGAGATTACTACAACAACTACTTTCGGGATGGTGTGGCGCATCAAGCTTTTAGTCAACTCTGGAAATCCAAATGCACAATGAAGATCAAAGTTTTTGGCTGGTTATTGTTTCATGATAGACTCAACACGCACAACATGTTGAAGAGGAGGCACTACAATATTGGCAATAACTTCAACTGTATCCTCTGCGACCAACACATTGAAGAAACTATGGAACACATGGTTTTATCCTGCCTGTTTAGCTAGAGCTGTTGGGCTAGATTGTTTGGCCAATGTTCCTTTGCCTCCTCAACCTTCTTCAAACCACTAAGGATACATGGACGAACACATTCTTTTATGAAACATTTTTTACCATAGCGTGGAGCATTTGGAAGGAGAGAAACAACAATCATTTCAGAGGACTAGCACCCAGTGTGGATTCTTGGCTCACAAGATTCAAAGAAGACTTGTCCTTACTACAACATAGGGTTAAAGTAGCACACAGAGCTCTTTTGTAGTATAGCCCTCTCCTCTTTTTAAGCTAGTTGGACATCCACACCCAAGGTGGATAGGCAGTGCCTTGTATTGTAGCTGATATGTCTATGTAAACCTTCCATTTATATCGATATATGAAGTGATCACAGTAGGGGTTTTCCCCCTACTGTCCTTTTGGTCAAAAAAATTTTGATAGAAAAGCGCAAAGTTATGACAATATCTAAGGCAATGATTATAAAATATAGGCATCACGTCTGTGTCAAGTAGACCGACTCCTGCCTGCATCTACTACTATTACTCCACACATTGATCGACTCCTTCCTGCATCTAGATTATTAAGTTCATGAAGAACAGAGTAACGCATTAAGTAAGATGACATGATGTAGAGGAATAAACTCAAGTAATATGATGTAAACCCCATCTTTTTATCCTCGATGGCAACAATACAATACGTGCCTTGCAGCCCCTACTGCCATTGGGAAAGGACGCCGCAAGATTGAAACCAAAGCTAAGCACTTCACCCATTGCAATAAAAACCAATCCAGTTGGCCAAACTAAACGGATAGTTTGAAGAGAATTACAAAGATATCAAATCATGCATATAAGAATTCAGAGAAGATTCAAATAATATTCATAGATAAGCTGATCATAAATCCACAATTCATTAGATCTCGACAAACACACTGCAATAGAAGATTACATCAGCTAGATCTCCAAGAACATCGAGGAGAACATGGTATTGAGAAGAAAAGAGAGAGAAGAAGTCATCTAGCTACTAGCTATGTACCCATAGGTCTCAGGTAAACTACTCACGCTTCATCGGAAGGGCAATAGAGTTGATGTAGAAACCCTCCATGATCGAATCCCCCTCAAGTAGGATGCCGGAAAAGGCCCCTAGATGGGATCGCATGGGTACAGAAGGTTGCGGCGACAGAAAAGTGTTTTCGTGGATGCTTCTGGTGGTTTGGGGATATTTGGGAATATATAGGATGAAGAAGTAGGTTGGTGGACTCACGAGGGGCCCACAAGGCAGGGGCACGCCCTACCCCCTAGGCACACCCTCCCCCCTTGTCGCCGCCTCATGACTCTTCCGACTTGATCTCCAAGTCTCCTGGGTGTCTTCTGGTCCGAGAAAAATCATCGCGAAGGTTTCATTCCGTTTGGACTCCATTTGGTATTCCTTTTTTGCGAAGCTCAAAAACAAGGAAATAACAAAAACTGGCACTGGGCTTTAGGTTAATAGGTTAGTCCCAATAATAATATAAAATAGCATATCAATACACATAAAACATCCAAAACAGATAATATAATAGCATGGTGTCGGCGTTCTAGGAACGGGGGTACCCAGACTTGCCTGCCTGCGGCCTGCGGCGTGGCTCAAGGAGTGGCCCAGTACAGCCCATCTTCATCAACGTATGCTCAAGACCCTCGCGAGGGGCCAAGCCTCACGGGGCGGACGATAGGAGGCTTCCTCGAGCACGGCCTCGTCAGGCTGGCTCGCGAGGAGGCGGAGAGATCAAGGCGGGGTACCTCGCGAGATGCTCATGACGCAAGCCATGGCGACCAAGGCCAGGCAGGCACCGGTCTGTGCAGAGTCCTTGTTTCCTCTTTGGTGCAAAGGGGGCAAGCGCAGGCAAGAGTATCAAGCAAAGGCAACCATTTCGGTGCAACAAGACCAAGACCAGCAGGACGGCAGGACGGAGGTCATTGTGGAGCCCAAGCCGGCGTCATCGTCAAGGTCTTTGGCAGGCGAGGACCAACTTTAGTCAGGATAAGTGTACTAGATGTTCCCCTTCAAAATGGCCAATTGTTGGCGCCCTTCCTGCTCAATATTTGGGGAGAGGCCCAGGGCCTCTGCCTATAAATAGGACTAGCCACCCACAGGGTAGAGGCATCTGGAGACAGAGGGGGGATCGATCCAAGGCATCGGCATCTAGAGAGAGAGAAAGAGAGGCGACTGAACTCCCCTAGTAGTTCATCGCACCAGCCAAGAACAGACCCTCGCGAGGCTGTTCTTCCCTTGTAATATTCCTCATCAGCCCCAGAGGCAATCCACCACACCACAAACCGGAGTAGGGTATTACACCACAATGGTGGCCTGAACCAGTAAAAATCTCGTGTCCCTTGTGTTGTTCTTCGTGTAGTTTTAGATCCTTGCGAGGCGATGAGACACAGGTAGGCAGGGAGTGTGATATCCGCAAGACACCCCGTAGTTCAACCTTGAGGGTCTGCGGAACCTGAAATCGACATTTGGCACGCCGGTAGGGCGCCGCGAATCGCCTTCGTCGCCTCGTGTTTCGCCGCCGTCGCATCCATGTCGACGCCGTCGACTCGCCACTGCCGCCTAAACGCCCTCGCCGGGGCGCCCGCCGTTCTCGTCACATGCCGTCAACGCCGCCACCGGCCCGGCGGGGAACGAGCAACAGGCGTCGTCCCTGCATCCTTCGGTGCGGCGAGAAGGTCGCACCGCCACCCCGTCGCTGACTCCAACCGGTTCTTCATCCCACGCCCGTCGTGCCCCTGCGGACACGCACGCCGTGCTGCTCCTAGCACGGGAGCTCCTGCACTACCGTCTCGTTGACGACCTTACGACGAGTGGCTCGCCCGCATCACCGAGCTTGTCAGCGCCGCTGGGGGCTCCCCTGCACCATCCCTCTCGCTGCACCGCGCCCGCCTGGCGGCAACGGCTCGGGAGCGCCACCGCCTCCCCTCAAGAAGGCGTTGGCCCCTAAGCGCGTGGCCTCGGGCGTAACCCACTTCGTCCGGCGCCAAAGACAAAGAAGAGAAGAGCTGCCAAGAGATCCTCGTTCCCAAGAAGCTGCCGTGTGCTCCCGCAACGGCTCGCCACTTAACGTGCTCCTCGCTCCAATAGCGCCAAGACCCCGCGCTGCTCCTGGCGGCAGCGCACGGAGACCCGCAAGATCAAGCTCTCCATCATCCAAGGCCTCCCGCGGCCACTGCAGGCTGTCGTGCCTTCACCGCCGAGCTGTGCAGTGTGGCCTGGCCGGGCAAGTTCAAGCCAGATCTGCCCTCGCGCTACGATGGCACGGCTGACCCTGCGGAGTTCCTCCAGCTCTATGAGTTGGGCATCGAAGCCGCCAACAGGGACGAGAAGATCATGGAGAACTGGTTCCCCATGGCGCTCAAGGACGACGCCCGCACCTGGCTCCTGAACCTGGCTCCTGGCACGATATCCTCCTAGGACGAGATGCGCACCCGATTCATCGCCAACTTCCAAGGCACACGCGATCGACCCCTAGCCATGAGCGACTTGCGCCGCATCAAGCAGCAGTTGGGAGAGACCCTGCAGAAGTTCATCCAGCGCTTCAACAGCGCTCGCCTTAAGATCCCCAAGGTGTCTGAGGAGGCCATCATCTCAGCCTTCTCCGACGGCGTGCGCGACGTCAAAATGAAGGAGGAGCTTGCAATCCATGAGGACCTATGCACCTCCCTGGAGCTGTTCAATTTGGCGACCAAGTGCGCTAGGGCTAAGGAAGGGCGCCTTTCCCTCCTCGAGCTGCCAGGCGCTGATCCAGAAGAAAAGAAGCCCAAGGCCAAGGACGTAGAGCGCAAGGGGGCTGTCGTACTTGCAGCAGAACCAGACACCAAGCAAGGCAGGGATCAGCCCGAGTCATCCAAGGGCAGCCGGTACTGCGTCTACCACGACCTCCACACCCACAACACCAACGAATGCCAAGAGCTCAGGTCCATACGAGACGTGTGTGCCGGCCGACGCCCCGAGCGCAGCGACCGGGGCTATGGCCGAGGAGGAGGAAGAGGTGGAGGACGTTGGGAAGACCGAGGCCCTCGCCAAAGGTGGCGCGACTGACCTCGCGAGGACCGCTGGCAGGACTAGCCTCGCGAGGGAGGTTGGAGGGACCCACCTCGTGAGGGGGGTTGGAGGGATCAGCCTCACGAGGATCGCCCCCAAGGCAATGCGGGCCTCCCTCCTTTGCCGCCACAGCCGAGGAGGAATGAAGACCATCATCAGGACGAGGGGGCTGGAGGCTTCCAGGAGCCATGCGCAATCGCTTGCATCTTGGGCGGCGCTCAAGCCCCGGCCTCTCAGCGCATCTTCAAGCAGTTTGCTCGCGAAGTGAATGTAGTCCTCCCCAAGCTTGAGGCCACACGCCCTCTCAGGTGGTCAGCTTGCGCTATCACATTCAGCTCAGCGGATCAGCTCAAGTGCGCAGCCACAGCCGGAGTCCTCCCGATGCTTTGTTCCCCAATCATCAGCAATGTGCAAGTTACCAGGACCCTCATTGACGGCGGAGCAGGGCTCAATGTCCTATCCGTCGAGATGTTCAACAATGTCTAAGTGCCCTACAATTAGCTGCAGCCAACCAAGCCTTTCTCAGGAGTCACTGATGGTTCCACGGTTCCGATAGGGCAGGTCCACCTTCCTGTCACCTTCGGGAAGCGCGACAACTACCGCACCGAGCTCATTGACTTCGACGTCGCTCACATTCTCATGTCGTACAATGCCATCCTCGGGTACCCAGCCCTGGCCAAGTTCATGGCCGTGACTCATCACGGTTACAATGTCCTCAATATGCTAGGAAGCGGTGGAGTCATCATGGTGCCTTGTGAAGAGAGAGACGATGTGTGTTCTCTGGAGCGTGCCTTCCAAGCCGCATCGATCGAAGACCCAGATCACAGGAGCGGGAGGCTTCCCGAGGCTGCC